>CM066977.1:10610317-10787256 GCA_033971965.1 Cucurbita ficifolia
TCAATTTAAACCATCGCTCTCATTTCTCACGGCGACTCAAGTTCTTTACTCACACTCCGAGACTCCAATCCAATAACCGGCGACCCCTTTTCACTATCATTCTTCACATGTCCCGCCGCCACAGCGCCACCGTAATCAGTAACATTACCATAAATCAACACCACTCCTCCGACGACGGCGCAACAAAACGCCACCCCGGAAGAAACCTGCAACCTCGCCGGGACCACCGCCGCGACCGTAAATCCAACGCAACCGCCAATCGCTCTCATCCAGGAAAACCACATCGAAATCGCAGCCTCCTTCCCCGCCGGCGAGCAATCGAGCACCAAAACTCTTCCGTAAGCATGAAGAAGCGCCGCCGCCGTGCCTTGAAGAGCGGCGAAGACGAACACCACAGGACGCCGCCACGCGTCGGCGTGGAAGTAGAAACAGATGGCGGAAGTAGCGGCGGAGAGGATAAACCCTAGGATCTGCATTTTAGAGGCGTCGGCTTTGATTCGGATCTGAAATTGATGGAGTAATGGAAGGGAAATGAGAGGGAAGAGGAAGTAGATTAGCCATAGATAGAGAATCAAGAGTGGCTTGAAGCAGATCTGGCCGATTAGGAAGAGTGAAACGGCGATGAAGATGGCGATTGTGGTGAAGGAGGAAAGGAATCCGGCGGAGATTACGGTGCCGATTGCGTGAGGATATTTGAAAATTGTAAGAAGGTGAAGCTCTGAATCGGAAGGGATTGTTACAGAGACTGATCGATTTGTGAGGAAGACGTGGAAAATTCCTAGAAGCCATTTTAGGCCGCCGAAGATCGTCACGATCCATAGGCTGAGGAAGTGGTTCTCGTCTCCTTCTTTCTCTTGCCTGTTACTAGATAGAAATAAAATAAATAAATAAATAGATTTAATTTGTTCCTTTTGTTTATTTTGGCCCTTGCAATTTTAAAATATCAAAATATTATAAACTTTATACTTTGAATTTTGTATGATATTGAATTTTTAAAAAGTTTGGACGAAAACTATTAATAAACTTTTTAAAATATTGAATTTTCAAAAGTTTTATTAATACTTTTTATTTATTTATTTATATATTTTTTTTTGGGTAAGAAATACACTCTTAAATGAATCTTTTTTTTAATTAAAAAATACTTGATCATTCAAGTTTAAAATATTTATAATATTAAAAAGTTCAAAAAAAATGATTTATGAAGTGTTATATTTTTGTTTATATACCGATAATAAGAATTTTTTAAACTTTTATTAATAAAATTAAAGAATATTAATACTATTTTTAAAATTTAATAAATATTTTTTAAATATAATACTAACAGTCAAAATATTTTTTAAAAAGTTGAAGAGTACGTGAAAATTTTTAATTAGAAGTAAAAGGTTATTTTTATAATAAAATAAAGATACTTTTAAATATTATTAAAACTTTACATGTAAAAGATTATTTTTATAATAAAATAAAGATATTTTTTTAAATATTATTAAAAATTTTGAAAGTTTAAATTTTTTTTATTTTTTATTAACTTTACTCTTTTTTATATCTAAAATTTACCATTATTTAAACCATTATTTCATTCACTAAATTTATTTTACTTTATAATTTTGTATTAAAGTGTTTTCACATAGACTAAATTAATAAAAATTAAGAGTAACATTAACAAAAAGTTCGTAAACTTTTAAATTTGTAGATTAAGTCTCTATAATTTAAAATTGTGTTTATTTTATTTTTTAACATTTAATTTTGTCTAAAATAATTAAAATTTAATTTTATATCTAATAAGCATTAAACATATTCGCTAATATTCTAAATATATATATATTTTTAGAGTCCTCTGTATAACATAAATTTTATTTATAAAAATAAAATATGTCAATAATTTATCAAAAATAAAATTAAAATTTACGATTTAAATAATTTAATTTGTGGTGTAGATGTGAACTAAACATGTAATATATAAAATAAAATTTAAAAAAAAAATCCATTAATTTTTAGAGCTTAGAAAAAAAGTTAATATTTTAGTACAAATTTTCAATTTCATAGATTTAGATAAATATTACCGTCGAAGCATGTGGTAGGTGAAGGCGGAGATAGCGGCGGCGCCCAAGCCGCCAACGGCGGTGGAGCACGACGAAATCAGACCAGACCCGGTTCTTCTTTGAGCAAATTTGGCCTTATGGACGGTCGGTCCAACGAGGCCACGCAGCATGAGGCCAAGGTGACGCGTGTGAGAGGTGAAAGCAACCGAGTGAGCAATAACGATTAAAATAATGTAAAGAGGAAAAATCTTGACGGTTTTGAAGATGCCGGTCGGAAGACAAGAGAGTGCTCCGGCGGCGACGGCGCCGACAGCGATGAGGTGTTGATTGAAGCCGTAATCGAGGTGGAAAGAAGCGAATGCGAGAATTGGGCCGGCCAGAATCAGGCCCAAAGCCCATGAGATTGAGGTCCATATTAATGGCGAAAATCGGGTGCCCGATACTTTTATTGTGTGCTCCGTTAGAATTTGGTACCTGCGTCCAGCCAATCAGAGAAACCCACGTGTACGTTATTATTATTGATTATTTCTCTCCTAAAAATTTACCCTAAATATACTTTTTAAGACAAAATTGGTTAAAATATTATGTTTAAATTAAAATAAATCCAATATAATTGAAATTTTCCAAATTATAGAAAGTGAATTAACATTTATTCAATGAAAATTAAATTAAATTATAAAAGGAAAAAGAAGAGAAATTTAAAGAATATACTGACTTGATGATATAATTTATAACATTATTCATATAAATTAATGTGATAATTGATAAAAATTGATTATATAACGATTTTTACAATATATTTTTAAAAATAAAATAAAGGGTAAAAATCATTTTAATTTTTTATATAATTATAAATAATACTAATTTTTACCTATGAAATATCAGTTAATTTTTATTCTTTATTTTAATAAAAAAGGCAATGGAAGAGAAGATAAAACTAACGAACTTACAGCTGCATTTCTCCTGGAGGGCAATCGAAGCCCATAAAGCTCTTAAACCATCCCTGCGGCGGCTCCGTCGAAGCCCCACTAATCTGGCTGATAATCAACGGAAACACAACCGGAATCAACACCGTCAACACAGACAACGAGCACAGTTCATAGAAACACCATCCCACTATCTCCATAATCGACGGCTTTTCCCCATGCCCTTCGTACGCCCTATACACCTCTTTCGCCCTCTCCAGCTTCGCCGCCGTGCTGTGAAAATCCGCCGTCTCCTTCCGGCTTCCGCCGCTGCCCGACCTCGGCGTCGACGTGATCCGGCTGCTGCCAGACCTCGGCGGCGGTACGTTCTGGATCTCCGATGACTTCGGTCGTGGACTATGCTCGGCCATAGCGATGTGCGCACAAGGTGTTCGATGAAATGCCGAAGTGAAAAATTAGGGCAAATTATAGCGTTGAGAGGGGTAGAGTATTAAAATGGGGGATTTGGATGGAGGTTGATGAGGCTACAGCTGGTGGAGCGAGAGATTCAATGAAGGTTGAAAGAGGAGTTTCGATATGTTCAGTGACAATGGCGGCCCGTAGGTATGGATATTAGCATCTTTCTATGCTCTCTCTCGTTTGTTCTTGTTTTGTTCTTTTATTTTTTTAAAAATGTTAAAAATATCCTTTGTTCTCCAATCTTTTTTCAATTATTTTTATTAGTCCCTTAATTTTTGTCCCTAACTTTCATCTTTTATTGTCTACGTTCCCTATATTTTGTTTTTTTTTTAAATTAAATTAAAATTTATCCATCCTTTTGATTAATGTTTTTTTTCTCTCGAAATTTTCTTGTTTATTGTCTTTTCTTTTTTCTGTTTCTCTCCTATTTATTTAAAAAAGAAAAAATAAAAAGAAGAAGAAGAAGAGGAAGAACGTGTTTAATATTTATTTATTTATATATTTTTTAACGTAAACAAAATAAAATAGGTTTCATAGTTATTGTTTTTTAAGTTTAAATTAAGATAATTAAGTTATTTTGTTTTATGTAAAATGATTTTTTTTAAATAAAACATTTGAATTTATTTTTGTATGTTTTTAAAATATTCCTTATGCATTTTATATGGAAAACATGATAGATAATGATTTGCTCATGCTTTTAAAAAATTGAAATTGATGGGGAAAAAACACATGAAACCCCTTCTTTTTTTTCTTTTTTTTTTTTTGAAAATTTTGTATATACTTTCGGGATATTTTTTAATAACAAAATGGATGAGAAGCATAAAATAATTATTAAACAATTGAAAAAAAAAATACAATAGTTGTACAATCGATAACCCGACCGAATCATGAAGGTTAGGTTGGATTAGATAGTATTTGAGTTTAATTGGTTTTTTTTTTTTTTTTTTTGAATTGAACGAGTTTAGTTCAACGGATCATAAAGGTTGGGCCGATTGGATTGAATTATTTTTTTGGAAACGAACCAATAATCAACGAATTGGCAACAATTTTATTTAATTGAAATTAATTAATTTATTAAATTACCAAAAACTGAATGGAGTGTAAAAATTTAAATTTTATGGTCTAAATTGATTTACGAGTATTTTTTTTTTCAAAATTAAAATAATAAAGTAATTTTGTTTTTTTATAAATAAAAAATATATATTTATCTAAAATGGGAATAAATAAATAAGTGAAACGGAAGATTTGTTTGATTCCATTCGGGCCTCTCGTTTGGAGGAAAGAACATCAATTATCAATACTCTCTCTCTTTCTCTCTTGTTTTTCTTTTTCACTTCGAAGTGTGCTTCGTTCCTCAGGCGAGGCTTCCGATCGAGGAAAAATGTATTTCTCCAACGCGAATTTTGTCTCTAGCTCTACCATCCCGGCTGCGGTTCTTCCACATCCTTCCCGGAATGTAATTTATTGTGAAGTTCCTTTCTCGTTTTCTTTGGCGTTCTGCTCTATTTTACTTCGAAATTCTTTTTCCTCAAGTATTCTTTCTCTGTTTCTATCGGTAGTATGCGTGTTTCAGGATGTGTCACCGGAAAATTCAGCGGAGTTTGCTTTCTAGTTCAGTGTTGGAGTTTATGGCGGGAAGAAATCTCAGAGTTCTGTCGAATTCGAGTAATCGCGAGAGTAGCGATACTTCGACTGATTTTGACGTTCCGTTTCCACGAGATTATTTTGATCTTCTTGATCAGGTATGGTTTCAAGCACTTTTGAGATCTCGTTTGTTTCTCTTCTTTTTTTTCTTTTACTTCTTGGAGCCATTTTTTCTACGATCACTTCAATGCTGTGTGCGTTTTCTTGCGTAGCTTTGCATTTTCATGTTTCGTTAGCTACTTCAATTAACTTCCACTTAGCTTTTCATTTCATGTTTTTTTCAAATTACGTTAAACTTTGAGATGTAACTATCATTTTCGGATCTCGTCTATAAAAAACTGCAGGCGAAAAAAGCAACTGAAGCGGCTTTAAGAGACGACAAACAGTTGATGGTTAGTTTTGAGCACATTTTGATTTCTGTGGAATGGTGAGTAGCATTTATAGATACATAAAATAGTCTGAAATTTCTACTTTAGGAGATTGAATTTCCAACTGCTGGACTTGAATCAGTTCCAGGTTCTTCCTGTTCTCGATTTTTTGCATTTTAATTGTGTTACCATCTCAAGTTGTTCCCAGGCCTCTCTAGTAACTTTCTTTGCCTGTTACAGACCATATAACCTTATGTATCAGGTGATGGCGAAGGAGGAATCGAAATGACTGAGAGTATGCAATTGATTCGCCAATTTTGTGACTGCTTCATAGAGCCACTGAAAGCCACCAGGACCAGAGTAGTAATGTCCTACTGCATTATCCTTCTATTCTCTTATACAATAAAATGTTTGCGTTCACATATATATGCTACAAAAAATATCACTGGAAGGTACTAAGAAGCATTCGATCTTTTATGCGTTTCTCTCTAAAATTTCATCTGCATACAGATCAAAACTATGAAGATTTTTCCCTTTTTCTCGAGAAACTACTCAGTGAGGGCGCCACAATGTGGCTAACACATTTTCATCAAGTTTTCAAATTCATATCTAGTGATTATTAGTAGGCATGCAGATTTTTAATCCACATCTAATGGCTATTACAAGGCAGCCATATGACTGTGGCCTCATTATCAATCTTTTCCTTATGATATCAGTACTAAAAACCTCTCTGGTGCTATAGACTATAGGTTAGAAAAATCTTCTTGTTTTCTTCACGATTTATCAACTTTTTCCCTTTTATCTCTACGATTTATCAACTTTTGTCCTCCGAAATACATTCATATTATGACATTTGAACGAGGAAATGTAATGCAGCTGGCATCCTTTCTATGTTAACAATCATGGTTGTGTTTGTAATATGCTTGCTGTCTGATGTTCTCTCTCTTTTCTGACCATGAAAAAGCTCTTTCACATTCTAGACTGTTGGTTATAGTAAAGAGAAACATTTGTAGTTCTTTCCAGAGGCCAACGAAGTAAAATTTGCAAGAAATACAGCATTTGAGGGAGCTTCGTTCAAGTTGGACTATCTCACGAAACCATCATTCTTTGAGGATTTTGGTTTTGTTGAGAAAGTGAAAATGGCAGACCGTGTGAAACCAGAAGATGAACTTTTTCTGGTTGCATATCCATATTTCAATGTCAATGGTTAGTGAAGCCTTCCTTTGTTTCTTTTCCCTCTTATTTTAAAGCACTTTGCTTCTTGTCGGTTAAATTACATCGTATCATTCCCCATTGCAGAAATGCTTGTGGTTGAAGAGCTTTACAAGGAAGCTGTCGCAAACACTACACGAAAGCTCATAATATTTAATGGAGAGCTCGACCGCATTAGATCCGGCTGTATCCTTTTATCATCTTTTCTATTATCCAACGAAGAGTGGGCTTGGGATCAACTTTTAAAACGGTAAAAATGACATTAAGTGGTTTCTGACTTTTAAGAAAAATGTCAAAATCTTAAAAGAACTAAAAAAAAAAGTGTGGAACGTTTAAACTTTCAATTTTGTGTCTAATAAATTTGTAGTTCATATTTTTCAAAATTTATAAGACCTATTAGACCTAGAGAGATTAATAGTTTATTAATCTATTGAATTTTAGCGTGTAATGATTTAGTCTCATTTACTTTTAAATTTGTAACAATATAACTCTCAACTTTAATATGCAACAATTTATTACTATGTATTTTATAATTTGTAACGATTTAGTTCTTAGTCTAAACAAATAATAAGTAAATCGTTACACATTGAAATTGCAGAAATTAAATTGTTGATCGTTCACGTTACCCATCAAAGTTCATAGACTTGTAAGTCCTTTTTAATCCCCTTTTACTTCATAAAATGAGATGAATCTTCCCATGACAGATTGGGTTGTAATTCCACAGTTCTCTTTTATTATTATTATTATGTTGTGTTTGTTATGTGACTGGACCTTAATAGGGGAAAGATTATCCGCCATTTTTCTACCCAAAGCTGGCGGCACTTACAAAGACTCTCTTCCCCAAGATGGAGACTGTATATTACATCCACAACTTCAAGGGACAGAAAGGAGGAGTTCTTTTCAGGTTTCACATGACACTTTTAAATCCTGCCATTCCGATGATGATTCTTCCATAATAACATTCAATTATTGTGTTTCCCGTTTGTTATGATGGTAATGTAGGTGCTACCCAGGTCCTTGGAAAGTCCTTAGAAAAGTGAGGAATAAATTCGTGTGTGTTCATCAGCAACAAGACATGCCTTCTCTCAAGGAAGTCGCTTTAAACATTCTTCCATCATCTTGAGGGTACGAACTTCTCCACTAATAACAATCATCTCACCCACATTCCATAACTTTTATTTTTTGTTCTGTAGTTTTAGAAATTAAGCTTATAAAAGTTACTAATGTTCATTTGGTTTATTTATTACTATAATGATTTCAAGATGTTAAAATAAATTGCAAAAAAAAAAAATATATTTGCTATGATTTCATAAACATTTTTTAGTAGACCGGTTAAATGTCGGTAAATGTATGATATTTAAAAATAGAAAACAAGACATATTCAAAGAGAACCAAAAGTTTCAATTTACAATCACATAACCGCAGTATTGAATGAGGATTATTTGGTTTAATTGTATATGTATTGAGCGAAACTACATTTTTTTTGGCAGGTTTATTAGTCGGTATTACCGTGTTCATTTTCAGGCAAAGAGGATCATTTGTTCACTAGCATCGAAGTCTTTTCTGGTAAATGCTACATCATCATAATCTGTATATTCCTATTCAATATTTGACGTCCATGAAATTTACAGAATGCCTAATAATAGACATTATTTAAAACCTTTTTTTTCTTTCACTGAATCAAGATTGAATTCACCTGAATCTCAAACTCGTGGTTAATCATTTCAACATGTTTCTATTTTTTCAAAGATAAACCTCTTAAAAATATGAGTGGTTAAATTGCAAGTTATCAACTAATAAATTCTTAAATAGTAAAAAAAATGTTAATAAGTTTCTAAATTTCTAAAATTTAATTTTATGCATAAAAGATTCCTAACCTATTCCAATAATAATAATAATAATGATAATAATATAACAGATTTAAATAGACTTTAAATACTTAAACTATAAAATCTATATATTAAAATTTAAAATTTAAAAATTCTTGAACACAATAAAATTTGATGTACATAAAATTTAAAATTTTAAAACTTATTAAACACATAATTAAAAAAAAATTTATTTTTGGAGTTTAAGACCCATCAAACAAACTAAAAACTATAATTTAACCTCAAAATTACTTTGATCAATAGTGTACGGCTAATCTCAAAGTTCACAAAAATTCATTCAAAATGTAAGCATTAGAAAGAAAATAAAATTGAACTCTATGAACTATAAAACATAATTACAAATCCACGAACTGTTCAAGATTATTTGTTGCATATTGTTAAATCCAATTTCCCTCCAAGAAAAATGTAGACAAGGAGAAAGTTCTTCGAGGGTATTATTGAGAAAACAACCATTTCCTTTTCCATTCAGCTCAAACTATCAATAGTTTCCTCCTCCACCCTAAGAGAGCACCAAATTCTCCCCATGAATCAAGCACAAATATGAGGCATCTTTCAATATTAGGAGCTTGAAAAAGAGAAATGGTATTTTAACTCACTCGCTGGTATAGAGATGCGGACGCATGGTTCTATCTCATCCTTTTTCTTTCTAGCTTCTGTTTCGGGTTACAACAACCCCCCCGAATGACTCCACTTCCTAAAAGCCCCACCCCCTTATGAAGAAAGGTATAAGACGACGGAGAAGGAAGTAGCTATTCTTCTATTTTCCACTTTTCTTTTTCTTTTTCTTTTTCTTTTTTTATGTATAAAAAAAATATGGATATAAAGTGGAAGCTTCTGGGGAAGACAAGAATGCAATGGTATTGAGAAGGAAGTGGAAATTAAGAGAGGGGGTGGAGAAATGAGTGTTTAGAGGAAGAAGAAAGAAAGAAGGGCGAAGGAAGAAGGAAGAAGGAAGAAGGAAAAAGGAAGAATTCCATTATGTAAATTCAATCAGATGATGAGTCCAAGTTAGAGGGTATGGCTGAGGAGAGCTGAATATGAGACATTCGCACTGCTCCAAGTAATCGCTCTGGTAATTCTTCCGTTGTATTTGCCTACATTTTTTCACACCGCCGAAACAATTTAACAATTTCATAATAATACCATTTTTTTTTTCCTAACTTCGATTAACAAAAAAACTTCTATAAAATCTTTTTTTATATGAACTAGTAAGCCGTATTTTTTTTCTACTTTGGGTTCAGAGAACTGTCCATTCAGAAAACCCTAGTACTAGAAAACTTGGGGGTAAATTTTAAGAGTTTCTTTTTTCAAAATTACTTGATTTTCAAAGGATTGAAATCACTTTTTGTCATTTTCAAAATCACTCAAAAACACATTTAGTAATTCAAATTCTATTTTGATGAATGATTTGAAAATCTCTTTTAAAAGTATAAAATCTAACATTAAATTAGTTTAAAATGAGAAAAAAAAAATGTTTTAGAGTGATTTTGAACCCTGAAAAAAGTTATTTTAAAAGTGAGTGAAAACGGAACAATAATTTTAACCATTTTAAAACCACTTCCAAATATGAGCTAAAAGCATGTCATTTTTTTTTCCCTATAAACATTTTTAATTTTTAACTTTCCGCACTAAAATTGGTTCTCTATATCATCCCTCCCTAAATTCTCTCCAAAATGTTAATATATACTTTTATTTTTCTTCCCCCTTCTCTAACTCATTTTCCTCTCTAACAGATCTCTATCTAAAAAAAATCTCCCTACAACATCCATCCCTAAAGCTTATATCTCTATACAAATTTTCTCTATATTACCTCTTTTCTGTTCTCTGCCTAAAAATATCACCGTCTCTCTATCCTTTTATCTCTCTAAAACTTCCCTCTAAAACTTCCCTCTAAAGCTTTTTTTCCCTCTTTATCTCTTAACTTATAACTTGAAAAGATAACTAATAAAACACGATATATGCTTGGTTTTATTTTTGAAAAACAAAAACAAAAACAAAATTTGTTAATAAATGACCCGTTTTAACAAAAGACCATTCAAGCGATACTTCAAAGCTTTCAAATTATGATGTAAAAGTAACGACATTGCATCTTCATCAACAAAAGAAAAAACTTTGCAGAGTTTGAAAACAAACCTGTATAAGGAAAGCCATGTCAACCACCAATGTTGTAATTACACCAATGACAAGTCCCAAAACTCCATTAGCAACCGTCGAAGAGCCAATATCGACATCGACCTGCACGGACAAAGATCACTCATAAGTATCACAATACTTGTGTTGTGAGATTAAAAAAAAAAAAGCAAGCATTTTCTCTATTGATCCAATGTACTAATGAATCTGTTCTTGTTCTTATTAAGCCAAAACCAACGGAAAGTTCAAGAGTCATGGAGTTTGTACTTCTAAATACTTGGGCCCTCGAATATAGTTGCAATCAACTGCTTTTCCCAATAAGCATGGCGTACTTCCAACACTTTGGCGAACAATCCATGAACCCTGCATCATTTCATATTTTTAATAAACATAACCAAAAATGGCTTCTTATAAAACATTTAAATACAACGTTGGGTGGTTTTGAACCAAAGGTACTTAATCCATTGACATTTTTAATGAAAAATTAGAGATTCAAACCATCCAGAGTTATACCATCATTGTGATTTATTTATTATTATTATTTTTTTTTTATAAGAGACAATTTCATTGATGAGTGAAATTTACAAGAGGGACCATCATTGTGATTTATTATTATTATTATTATTTTGGGTTAGAAAGAATTTTCATTAAAAAAAATGATACTCAATTTTAGGAAAAAGGGGCAAAAACAAAAACGTTCCAGTTGAACAGTTGCAAAATTTTCTCAGAAAACAAGTACAAAACTTTGAAAAGATTTCTAGAGACACCCTACATAGCTCACCTATTCATCACCTACCAATAAAGAATAATAAAACTAAAATTCCAAGCAATAGAAGATCGAATGGTATCTGGAGATGTATACCTTGGGAACTGAAGGAATGAGTTTTAACCTACTGTTGCGAAATTCATCGTCACCATCAACAAAACGTTGCAAGAGAGATCCAGAAACTAGTTCCTTTGTCACGAAGTAAAATATCATGCTGTAGTGCGTCGAACCAGGTACCTGAACAAATAGCGTTAACTCGGCCATCAGAACTCGGAGTATAGTACATTCAGTTTCATCTTTGTGTTGAAATGAAATAGAGAACTTACTTGCACGTTTATGACGATAGAGAAAAGACCTTTTTCTGAAGCAACCTAAAGAAGTAAACATGTACGGGAAGTTTAATCCAACAAAAAGAGAAGTAACACAGAGCTTTCGAGTTCATTTAAATGAAAAATGCGAAAGGGTCAAGTGATGATGATGTATCTTGTTGCCTTGCCTGATGATTATTTAGTAAAAAAAAAAAGTATAATTGGAGAGGGCAGTCTATAAGAGACGAGAAAACCAAGGTTTGTATAATATAATCTAGAGATAAAGTGAGAATGACAAACTTGTAGCACAGACATAAGAGCTTACTTGGGCTGCACAGCCTTGACGCCTGGCTACGTGGTCCATTCTTTTTGTGTCCTTCAGCCAATCGACAGCAACCAGATCCATTAAATGCTTCCCAGCTGGAATCTTTGAACACAACATTAAGCACGGACATAAGTGTTCTCTTAACAGGATCGGCCTTTCGGAAATGGAAACAGATCCAGAAGAATATCGTAGTAAGTGAAAAGGTTCAAAGTACCTTAGTCTTATCAAAACAAAAGGTCTTGCTACGAACTCTAAAGTTGTTTCCATCAGAAATTCTCCAGCAGTCTCGAGAACTATCGCGATCATCGTGCCTTACATTTCCCGAGAAACTGGATAAATCAATACGATCTATTGATTCTTCTTCCAAGGCTTACATCATCCAAATACTAAATTAAATCAGCATTACTACGCAATTATTTGTCCCAAATAACAAAAGGATACTAGAGCGCATAAGAATTTACCTGCTCTCTTGCTATCATTCTCCTGCTCGTTTGGGTATACCTAAAAATTAAAACACTTGTTATAAGGTGGAAAATATGCTAAATAATAATAATAAAAGAAAACAGTTATTGTTATTATTCATATATTAGAATAAGAAAACCACAATGAATTTCACTGCAACTTGTACCTCTGGTTCATTCTCAGGTATTTGATATTCTTCATCTTCGTCAGAGTACTCATCCAACATCACAGAATTTCTATTTGCAGCATTCATTTGATCAGAAGAACTAGCATGAACGCTAGACCCCTGAACTTTCAGGCTCTTCTGTGATGAAACTGAAGCTGAAGCCATATTTACCATAACTGGTATTCTTAGAGGAGCAGTCCTTTCATCTGTTTGTGCAAACCATTCACGCAGCCCTATCATAGGAAGGAAAAAATGGAGTTGACTGCATGATTTCCATAAAGTAATATATCATTCATTAGCGCTATAATTTCATGAGTTTACTTTGAAAATGCCAATAAGCTTTAGGAACTTGATGGAACGTGGAATCCCCACTGCATAACATCACAACCTTCTCGTACGATATATATAAGAGTAAAAAAAACATACAAAGTCCTAATAAATTTTCTAATATTTGGAACTGGATTAGCTTAATATCTTATCTCTACAAAATTATTTCAAAGGCACTTGCTGAAAGACAGAAGAAAGTGTTTCCTTTGATTATTCACGAGGACCAGACAACTTTTATAGATGGAGGGCAGATTTTAGATACCATTATGATTGCTTCAGAATCGGTTGACGAATAGATCTCGTAGAAGAAGGCTGGTTGCACCCTCAAATCGGATTATGAACAATCTCATGAAAAAGTGGATGACCAAAAGGCTTCGGTAAGAGGAGGAGAAAATGGATTTGGGGTTGCTTGTCCACTGTGAACTTCTCGGTTATTATAAATGAGAAACCAAGAGATAAACTTGAGGCTAGAAGAGGGTTAAAAACAAGGGGATCCTCTCTCCCCTTACTTATTTATGATGATAGAAGATTTGATTAGTCAGTTAGTTCTGCCAACATAGAATCCTCAAAGGCTTTTTGGTGGAAGAAATGCAATTTAAAACATCAAAGTTGTAATAAAGTAATGCAATTTTAAAAATTCCTTGAGCGAGGCAAGAGCTAGAGGAACAACCTACCAGCAACACTATTTAACATTTGCAAGAGACAATGTTGCTGAAACGATGACAAATAGCCCACACCCCATCCTTTCAGATCAATCTGCATGAGATGCTGCACCTGAGTTCTTGGCTTTCCATTTCGAGGTTTCAGAGGTGAAATGTTGAATCCTCCACCTTAGAAAATCAGGAGAGAAAAAAAAGGCAGTTGAGATAGCATGTGTAAAACTCATTGTAAAATAGCTCTATTTTTCAAAATTTCAGTCCTAAATGAAAATGTTTG
This sequence comes from Cucurbita ficifolia, assembly GCA_033971965.1. Taxonomy (NCBI): domain Eukaryota; kingdom Viridiplantae; phylum Streptophyta; class Magnoliopsida; order Cucurbitales; family Cucurbitaceae; genus Cucurbita; species Cucurbita ficifolia. The sequence goes on from CM066977.1 coordinate 10,624,275, forward strand.
ACAACTCACTCTCAATATGGGCCCTCACATACCCTGGTTGTGGACCACAATTCTCATGCTCCCTTGAGCGAAATAATACAACTGCATGACATCAAGAGGAAAAGAAACGTAATTTATCACCAATAGAAACAAACGAGAGTTGATCATCAAAACACTAACCATAATTTCCATCGTCATTCCGACGCCAATAACGCACATAGCAGAGGTCACGGGGCCATACCAACCTGTACAGCATGAGAAATTCACAATAGGAAAATGAATGCCAAGAGAGAAAACTTTGCACCACTCCCAACATATTGTAGCAAAAATGGTTACTCCCACAAAACAACGAAGGGCATGTAATGCAGACAAATTACAAAAAAAAAAAAAAAAAAAAAAAAAACTAGAATCTAAGAAATGGTAATCGATGCAGACCAACTCGGACAGCGTTCTCCAAACCCTACTCTAATTAGTTCTTGGGTTTAAAACGAAAATACATGTGTGTATATATACATACATGAAACTGAAATGTTGCGTACAAATTTGATAATGCTTGAAAATGAACCAGAAATGCTAAATAGTCCCAGATTGAAAATCTGTTCTCTTAGCTCTCTGTTTTCATCATAGGACACTTATTTTCTCCATATGTAACACATTTGATCAACTTTGGAAAAAAGTATTTAAGACGCTCCAGAAAGCAGCTACCGAATAAATAGAAATCACATCATAGAGAGTTATCGTCGAGGATTTATGTGCCTATTTCAAAAGTTCACCTTGATTAATTTACATGTGATCTTTAATTATGCCTGTGAAATCTTCGTGCGCAAAATTGAGGAAAAGGTAACAGCTTTTTCTGATAAATGGAAACGCAAAAATAACTTTTTGTAGAGGCATATTACATTGGAAACCAGTCTAGCTGTAGCCTATGGTAGAGTATTGCCGTATGTCCATCCACCTCTTCAACCAAGCTACCATATTGGAAACTGCAGTCCCACCTAACAATTACATAAATGAAACTTTGAGAAGCACAAACATTTGAAATAGGCCGCGAAATCACAATTTAGGAATATAATGACAGCTAATGTTAAAATGATTCTTCGGAGAAAATAACTACTTATGGGCTTTGATATTAATGTTTCAAAGGCATGACTATGTAATGGTGCATTGAGGAAGTCAAATATGACATTTTCCTTGCCCAAAATAGTTGGGTTGTAATCAAGGAAGCTAACCTACAATTTTTCTGACACATTCAATAATGGAATTTGTTAGGATACTATTAGCATAAAACTTTTCGTTTATAATCAATTTATGGTAGGCTAAGCAGGACAAATTAAAGAATAGGCTTCAAATTTTACATGTAACAAAACTGATTTCAACATACACAAGAAATTCAATAAAATTAGCTTTCTATATAGCTTGGAAATCTGAGTTCCATTTCTTCTGCATAGTTTTTTATTAGATACAAAATGATTTCATTTATAATCAATTTTTAAAAAACATTGATAGTAATAATAATAAAATTAAATTAAAAAAAAAAAAAACTATTGCACTAAGTCTACAAGTGTCTCAAATTGACAAGGGAAACACCTACTCAAACCGTGTTCCATCCATGCTCATGACAAGTTCAAAGATTTCCTCACAAGTAGCCTCCACTACACCAACAGCTTTCATTGCCCTACTATAGCTCCTTGGCTACAAAAAGAATTTATACATGATCGTTTACACTATGAACTTATCAATGACAAGACCTACTCATGAGTGTAAACAATGAGAAAAAACTTACAAGGTAGTCAACCTCCACAAGCTCTTCAAAGATGCGAAGTCCTGCCAATGACCAGATTGAGAAGATCACCATAAACGCCAAATTACAAATGCAATTCTCCAAGCATCCATTTTATTGTTCTATCCTTTGTTATACAGGCTAATTTTATAAATAAATAAAAAATAAAAAAAAACAACAACAACAACAACATTAAGTAGCTGACCATTTTGGCACTGAACTAGACGCCAATGCTTCCGTGAAAAGGCTTGACTATTGGCATTTTGATTTGAAAAATCTGATCCAATTTCCCTTGTCCAGTCAAATACAGACTCTGGAGGTCCTGCCATACATTAAATGGTAATGGATTTAAAAGACGAGTTATCAAATTATGAAAGAGAATTGGGTGCCATATCATTGAAAGAAGAAGAGAAAATAAAAGTGAGAAGCAAAATTATAATTGACAGACCATTTCCAAAGGTTGTCCTTCGCAGTAAACTTGGACGAGCATTCTCCTCATCTTCCTGTGCACTGATCCTAGTAATGTTTCATAAATAAAGAAGTGATGTCTCACAAAAATGCGCATTGAGCAGAAAATGGACATATAACTGGTAATATGTTCCAGAAGGACAAAAGGAACATTTTTATAAGAAGCATATTAAACCAATCTTTTTAGGATGTTAAAACACCGTAAAAAATGTAGTGGAAAACGTCAAATCAGATTTAAGATTTTTATAAGAAAAACATTCAACAAATCTTTTTAGGATGTTAAAACACCATTAAGAAATGCGGTGGAAAATATCAAAGCAGAGAACAAGTTTTCAACTGTATTACATATTTAAACTACATATTAGTAAAGACAATATACAGATCCATTGTCAAATTATCAAGTCAACTCAACAAATAACCACTTCCTATATGCAAAAGGTAAAGCTTATGACCCCAAGTTCTAATGGCCAGGGATATCCTCATTCCCAAGAACAGCATTCTAGACAAGAGATACTCAAGTGTCATAACATAAGCTGCAATTATGAGTGGCTTATCTCATATCCAACCAAGACTAGAGAAAGACTAAGAATGTGGCCGAATTAAATTCAAATGAATCATGTGAAAAGACTGGTAGACTGAACAAAAGTAACAGAACTTATTAACTGATGCCTTCCCAATTTGACAATGAATAGAATGAAGAGAAATCAAACGGGCATTGATCAATAATTATCTATTATTTTATCCACGCTTATTTTTTATCTTTCCTTTCCTTAAATCATAACTGTGAAGGGCAACTAGTAATTTATTACTCTTGCTCCGTTTCTGAAGCATTCCCATGACAAGGCCACAACATTTCACTTAGCACTAGTTACTATCTTTTCCTTTCAACCTATCATATGCATAATAATGCTCAAGATATTTTAGGGACTTCTTTCGAGAAGAGAATGCAAAGGCCATCAGTTAGTTACAAGTAGTATTTGTACCAAGTAAAATAAATTCAAAACTAGTTTAAGCATTATCAGCTACCACTTTTTTTTTTTTTTATGAATAAGATAAAGAAATTCCTTGGGGGGGGGGGGGGGGGGGGGGGGGGGGGGGGGGGGGGGGGGGGGGGGGGGGGGGGGGGGGGGGGAAGTGTGTGATGAATGCTAAAAGTACAGAACATAAGTACCCTAATTACAGCATCTCCAGGTAAATCATTTTACAGATTCTTGGATACAAATCGAGGGAAAATGTACTCACTGACTTTCATGATCCGAGGAGGAAGCAGTCCTCCCATTATCCATCCCAGATTTATATTCAAATGATATAAACTTGTTCCCATTAGGAAGTTGTGAGCCTTGGTGCTGACATTTCCACATGCAAATGAGATTAGATTCATTAATTCATGAGATATAGTAATAAGAAAACTAGCATAAATGTTTAATCGGAGGGCAAATGATGGATATGAAGAAAACCATGCCCAAAAAAGACAAAGAACCCATAATAAGAACTAAAATAAAATAAGCAATAGACAGCCATTTGGATTTCAACATACTCCAAACTGATATGGCATTAAGGTAATATCCAAGACATGATAGAAAATAATATAGGAGGATATTCTTAATAAAAAGATGAGAATAACTGTTCAATACTGGTACGTTCTTCATTATTAACGATATTCTTTTTATAAGAAACAATAACTTATCATTCATATATGAAAAGATTAAAAGCCAAAAACTCTATGACAATGAACTTAGAAAGCACTCCACTTCGGTTGGAGTTAATGTTGGAAAACAAGTAAAGGAAATTCGAATACTACCAGATCAATGACAAGCTCTATTTTCTCCTTCCATAGTAGTGCTTCTTGGATATTGAAGGCCGCCATCTGCAAAGCAAATGCTGATTAAAATCAGTGCACCAGTCAAGGTTTTGACTATTGAAAAAAACATGTGATGAAGCAGGGCATCCCATAGTATGTCCAGTCCAACAAAATTTCCTCATATGCAAAAAATAAACTATGAAAAAACATAGAAAACAGGAAGCCTAAAAATTACTGTGCAACTTGTTAAATTATTGAATTCTGAAAAAAATTATGATATACCAACCCTCCCCTATCTACAAAATAACGATTAATGATTGAGATTGATGACCATACCAAATAAAGTATGAGAGAAACCAGTAGCATAAATTATTCATACGTAGATTATCAATGCGAAGATAAGACAATGGGCAAAAATCATACAATCAAGTCAATCAAGTCATTGGAAGTAGGAACAAACCGTAATTCGATGGTACTTCTCTTTCTTGTTGTAAACAGACAAGACGTAAACCATCTACAACATCAAAAATAGGAATTGAAATGGATCATTAAAGTAATACACAATGAAGGAGTGTTAGCACCATTATTCACACTAAACGAAATACCAAATTAAGAAGGTGAAAAATTCAGAACCATGAAATCACAATCCTAATGGCTGATGATCTGATATGAGATACACATACTTATCACTAACTCATCCAACAGGCTTAAGTATGTATGTTAGTAATTGAAAATTGGAACTGGGAAGGCATAATTATTTGCAAGGTCATCTAGTTGTACATGGAATTGAAAATTGGCATAGTATCGCGGACTAGAGTGGTTAGATATCTACTTCGGAGGGAAAATTATTATATCCCAGGATTTTCTGACGCTAAAAGCCCAAAAAAGCAAACTAAACTGCCAGGCCATACCAGCAATAAGAAGAGGTGGCCAAAACTTGGCTTCATCCACTGGAAAGTATCATAAATACTTGGTTTCTTTCTGCCTTAACTTGGCCTGGTATTCTGCCTTAAATAATTAGAATTGAAAATGCATTGCACGATATACGTAACAATTGTGAAAGAGTCAAAGACACACGAACAGGAACCTCGACCAGTGGAAAAAGGTTAATGCATCGTCAGGATGCTCTCTCTCTCTCTCGGTGGCACTGTGGACTTTCTGAGCATCATGATCCTGAGTTATGAACAAATCCACTATAGAATAGTTCACTCGTTAAGGAGTCCAAACTACAAACAATTGCAACCTCCTTCCCACAAGAAGATACAAAAACAGCTAAGATATTTAGTCCTCGGTTGCAGCAAATTCTGCCTTTGCAGTAGAGTCTACTTGTTGCAACAAAAAATAACTTAAGTGTAACAGGTAAGTTGGCTACATTCGAAGTCTTAAATAGACCGTTTAGTTCAGCTAAAGCAAATAAATAGCTTCCATCCTTGCAATCACAAGACAAACATATTGTTAAAGAGAGAAAAATAGAAATAGAAATAACAACTTACATGTCCATTGTGCGTCTTCAAGCCACGATCCTCCACTCTACAGTTTCCATCTACTAGCATGGTCTTAATTGGAACCTGCCTCGAAAGATCATAAAACAGGCACGTAAGAAATTCATTTCTAAAAAAAAAAAAAAACGTAAGAATGCAGATGGATATGACACTGGCATTTGACGCAATTTAGCCATTCGTGCATAGTTATATCTTATACGGAGATGCTACAACTTCACTCGAAATACAAAGCACAACACCAAAAATTGAAAATCCTGAACTACATCACACAACACCTACTTGATTATCCTGCGGCTTCCTCTTATAATACGCCAGTAACCGAGATTCAAGCACAAAATACCGCATGTGAATGAAGGACCTGCCAATCTTCCGCCGGCCATACCGCACCATCCAACCTTCATACACAATCTTCGACGACATACCTTTAACAAACCTGATTTGCGCCAGATGAATTCCTCCTACAGGCCTAAAACTGAATATCTGAAATAATCAAATAGAGTATGCACAGTTTCGCAAACTCGGAAGCTCAGAAAACAATCCTTGCTTCCTTGCTTCCACAACATCAGTAGAGTTCAAGTGACTTGATCGATCATCGCGACGCTGAGAATATCTGAGGCAAACAATCGAAAACACAGATTCAGACGTCCGGCATGGCAAGGACAAGAACTTTCAAGTTTCCAACTACAATTCCAAATTCCTCACAAATTCACTTTTGCAATTTGAGTCTACCAGTAAAGACAACAAATCAAATCATTCTCTTTTTAAAGTGAAAAAGAAATTCAAATGACAAAACAAAAGAGAATTGACTTTAGAGAGGAAGTGTAGGTTTGTCGGGCGAGCCGTCGGAGCAACGGGATCGGAGAAACCGCGACATCTAGGAAGTGGTGGCGATGAGAGAGAGAGATCGGACGATTAAGAACGCGGGTAAAGATTCTGATGAAATGAAGGGCGAGGGATCCCGCGTAAGTGAAAGAGTGGTGTTGGGAGGAGGAGTAACACGTGTACGGTGGTGATTTGGCGATGACGAAGATGTTGGGGGGTGATAATAACAGAGCTTTGGCGCCGTCACGAAATCCAAATAGACTCGAAACTAGGTGGCGACCGGTGTGGGGGTTTACCTTCGTAAGGTCCATTGCGCTTGCGGTGGGGCCGCTCAGACACGAACAAAACTTATATTATTTTATTTTAAATTTTTATTTTCTCAGGAATCCGGCAGGATAAAAAATCCACAATAATGTGAAATGACCAAAATATTCTCCTTCAATGTTCAAAGATTTGCAATAGTTTAGTTGTTCTCGAAAAGGGCATTTTGGACAAAGAGATATATTTTCCGTCTAGTTGTATATGCGTGCTTCGCACGTGCAACGTTGTTTTAATTATTTTGAAAAATAATAATTATACCAATTTTAAAAAACAAATAATAAATACGGATAATTTTTCATTTATTTGTCTTCCTTTTTTTCTATTTATTTACGTGATAAATTTTCTTACTATTTTTGTGTAAATTCTTAAAAGATTTGTTTTATTTAGCTTATTGTAAATAAAATTAAATAAAAATTGTTATAAATAAATAACAATTTATCTAAATTAATTCATGTTTAATGTTTTTTTGCATCTGAAGAATTATATTTGAAGAAGATATAAACATATACGTACATATTTATTTATATACTAAATTATTAAATCGACAAAATTTTCATTAAAAAAAAGTAATAAATACGGATAATTTATAGGGGTTTTTTAATTTTTTTTTATTATATTGTTAATTGTTTGGATCAATATTGTGAGGTCCGAGTAAATGAATGGTACATGAATGAACGGATACTACATTCGAATGAATGCGACCTTGATAATATGATGACTAAGAAAGACTTAAAGAAAATGAAAATTAGACGTGTTTTGCTTGGAGTAATTCTATATTAGGTGAACTCGTGTAAATTTTTTTAGGGATAGTATTCACTCTTAAAAACGAGAAGTAACTTAACCATGTTACAGTGGATACAAGGAAATGTCGGAGCCATCACGTGTCGAATCCGGATTCTGAATTTTGATCTGAATTCTTGTCATGTAGACTTTTACTTAACGGTAATAAACACAATTGTGAAGATACAAACTTTTATTACCTTTTGACGAGTGATGCATGCATTAGGCATACGAACACGTATAACTCGATCAATACGACACTCTTTTTTAACCAAAAGAAGTGTATGGTTGGATTTTACCCGATTAATTATTGAAAAACGAGAGAATTTGTATTCATATTAGTATATATTATAAGCTAAATTATAGAAAATATTTCCGACCAGGTTGACATTTGTACTTCATATCAATAATAACCGTAAACTTTCAAATATTACAATAATACCCTTCAACTTTCAAACGAGTTTAAAAAAACGTCAATCATTACCTACACTCATAAAATTTGTACCTCGTTTCATTAATACCCTTGAATTTTTTAAATTTTTGTTAATATATTTAAAATTTAAAAAAAAAAAATTTATTAATACTATAATTTAAAGTTTAAAAGTTATTATTGGCGATATTTAAAAGTTTATAAATATTATTAATTTAGTTTAATACATAATCATTTAAAGAAGTGTTTTTTTAATTGAATAATTATTAGGGTAAGATCCAACTGCTGGCTTACATTACAAAGATGATCAACCGCTGGCTTTACAGAGAGGAATCAGATTCTCCTCTTGCCGCCATCGTCAACGCCACTTTCCACACGCGACTCTCTCTCTCTCTCTCTCTTCGTTTTCTCTGTTTTTCGGTGCGTCAAAGCCTTTTTCGGGGACCGCAAAAGGGCTGCTTCTTCTGCGGCAAACAAGGCCTCGCATGGTGGGATCGGCCCTCAATCACCTTATTATGCATTCGTGAGTGCTTTCCACTTATTATGATCACTCAATTATGTCGTCATTTTCGTTTTTTCGATCTTGTTTTTCCATTTCTACTTGATTTCCACCATTACAAATACGAAATGTCTCTCTCTTTTTCCTCTTTTTTGTCTCTGCTTTTTCCATGGCTGCTGTGTTATTTGAGCTTCTAGATTGGGTTCTGTGCTGCTTTTGGTCGTTTTCTCTCAGCTGTGGATCTGTTTTCTTTCGTTTTTCATCGTTGAGATATTGGAGGTTGCTTTCAATCGTTCGATTTTGTTCAAATAAGTGGAGGACTTGCGATCTCTTCGAAGAAGAATCAAATTCTAAAGCGATTCTTATTTTTCGTTCAAACATTAGGTTTCTCTGTCTTCTTCCTCAATTATTAGCTTCAATAATGCTCTTCTTTTCATGCTCTGTGTTCTTGCTGTGTCTTCCGAGAATTATTGGTACTCTTACTTGCTTTCACAAAGTATTTCACGAATCATTCAGAAGATTTGAGGAAGTTTCTGTGTTAATTTACTGAATGGAAGTGTTTTTTGGGGGGAAAACAGAACATGTTTTACTGGTAGAAGAGAAGAAGACGGAGAAATAGAGTGGTAGAAGCGCTGTGAACATATGGGATCTTTCAAGGGCCATGTTCTTCCAGGGACGCTGTTTCTTCTGGTTGGTGTTTGGCACGTGTGGAGCGCTCTGCTTCGTTACGTGTCAAATCCCAGCTTGTTTCGCGTCCGTGTGTGGAACCCTGTGCCTGGCTTCAATGGAAAACTCAAATACTTAGAGCTTTATGTTGTTGTCATTGGCGGTTTCATTGATTTGTGCATTGAGCTTTTGTATTCAACCCACCTCAAGTTCTTCGTTAATGGAGTTTTGAACCCTTCGCACATGAACAACTTTGAACATTCGGGGATGCTTCTCATGTTCTTCATTTTTGGACTCATCGCTCTGCTCTCTGAAAAGTCGAGGTAATTCTCTCTTGTTTCATGAACAAAGCATTTTCTATACAGTGTTGTTTTAAAAGCTTAGGAAAATCTTGGAATGTTAACTTCTTCATTAAACTGTTTGATTACTTTTGTTAAGATCAGATGGGTTCATTTAGTTACTTTAGTCGAGTTAGTTTCTTTTTCATCCTTTCTCAACGCAGAGTATTTTAAAAGTATCTATAACTTAGTTTTTGAGTTGAGTGGTAGTTTAATAGAATTCTGATGGGTATAAGTCATTACTAGATAAGATATCAAATTAATGGTGGGAAGTATTGGGATTTTCTTTTCGGAAGGAATTTAAACCCGCAAGGAAAAGAACAAGTAGACGAAAAATACCGAGGTTTAGGTCCGTGAAGTATCTGGTCTGGCTCGTTGCTTTCGTTGGCGTTATCATTCAATCATCTTTGCATCTTAGGAACACATGTATGAAAAACAATTGATATTTAATAGAAAGCAACAGCAGTTTCTTGTATATATGTCATAATTTAAGCTGTGCCGTTCTTGATCTTAGCTGGAAAGACAATTTTCTTCCCCAATTTCTACTATCTATCAGTTGTAGGAGCTTAATCCAGAATTTGAAGTGAATTGTTGTAACAGACCAAACAAACCGCTAGTAGATATTGTTTGCTTTGGCCCGTTACGTATCGCTATCATCCTCATGATTTTAAAACGCGTCTACTAGGGAGAGGTTTCCCCACCCTTATAAGGAATGCTTCGTTCCCCTCTCCAATCGATGTGGGATCTCACAATCCACTCCCCTTGGGGGCCCAGCATTCTCGCTGGCACACCGCTCAGTGTCTGGCTTTGATGCCATTTGTAATGTCCCAAGCCCACCACTAGTAGATATTGTCCGCTTTGGCTTGTTACGTGTCGCCATCAGCCTCACGGTTTTAAAATGCGTCTACTAGAGAGAGGTTTCCCCACCTTATAAGGAATGCTTCGTTCCCCTCTCCAACCGATGTGGGATCTCACAATCCACTCTCTTGGGGGCCAGCGTCCTCACTGGCACACCGCCTGGTGCCTGGCTCTAATACCATTTGTAACGGCCCAAACCCACCGCTAGTAGATATTGTACGATTTGACCCGTTACGTATCACCGTTAGCCTCACGGTTTTAAAACGTGTTTAATAGAGAGAGGTTTCTACACCCTTATGAGGTGGGAAATATTCAAATATTGAATTGAGCTGTGAATTTTCTGTTTCTAAATATACGTGCAGTTTATCCTTTACTCTGTCTTAATCACTAGTTTTCTCTGAAAGAGAGCTGATTATTCAACTCACCTATTTCTATTCAGATTTGTTCGCCTACCAGATGAAGCGCTTTGCCTGATTGCTTCCACAGCATTCTGCGCTGAGTATCTATTGTTTTACTTTCATTCAACTACTCATAAAGGCCTTGAAGGTTACTACCATATTCTCCTTGTCCTCTTGATAGGCCTCTGCATTTTGTCAACGGTTGCTGGAGCTATTTTGCCTACCAGCTTTCCAGTCGACATGTGCAGCGGCATCGCCATCACCCTTCAGGGCCTTTGGTTTTATCAGACAGCCTTCACTCTGTATGGTCCAATGATGCCCGATGGTTGTGAGCTCAAGGACGATATGATGGTCATGTGTCATTCAAAAGATAGCGAGGTTAGAGGTGAATTCCTTGCAAATTTCCAGCTCTTTTCAATGGTCCTCGGAGTTCTTGGCGGAGTCGTCGGAGTCTACTGCTTTGTAGCAGCGAAGTACGGGCGTTCTGACCTCGGGAGCTCGAATGCCATCCATGCTCAAGACTAGATTATTTCCAGGTATGTCTGCATCAGAACTTTCATCTTTTGGTAGGATTCTCTTGGTGACCTCTAGTTTTGTTTCTTGCATAAAAACTTCTTTAGCTTCATTTAGAAACTCATGCCATGTTACTAAAGTTGTTCATTCGAGTAATTTTGATTTGCCACAAACATTACTCTAAAAAATATCAAACTTATCATGTTTGAGAGTAATATAAAAATGGTTAAAAGACGTAAACAACACCTAAACGTGATTTATGAGAAAACGCCCATAGTGATTTTTTATTGAACACTTTTACTCGAGTTCTTATCATTGAAACCCTTTTATTAGAAGTATTTATTCTAGAAGCACTTCCAAATTCACTTGAAATACAATATAGTAAAGCTCGTGATTGTCATATACACACGTATATTAGAGAAAACGATACTTTAACTATTTCATGTTATTAGTTTTGTCGCCAAGTTTATGGTTAAATTTTGATGAAATTAAGTTTAAGGACTCGTTCGTGAAATACAGGGGAAAAGTAACTTCCACAAACCAGGAAGAAAAGAGAGGTTGCAGTTGTGCCCTTTTGCAGTTCACTTTGCAATACTTTTGAGGCAAGTAGTTCTCTATAATCCTTCTCCAATGACTTTCCACGATCCTGTTGCTTAAGTTCTTTCTGTGTAATCATGTGCCATTTTATTCTTTTTGGGGACTTTGATTGAAAATTCTAGATTCTTTTGGGCACCTCCCTTCACTATTTACCCTAACAACAACATTTAAGAATAATGAGCCGGGGTGCCAACTTGAGCGTAGCTCCTCAGCTGGTTAAAGCATATATTTGTTCTAAAGGGTCAACTATCTACCCGATACTACATTAGAGTCAACTGTCAAGATCTACTAACAAAATGCTATATTAGTATTAAGATGCTTTACTGATTAAAGTTTAGATGACCGATCAATATTTGTTCCATTTTGTAATCTATAATTAATGGATGATATACTTTTCAACTCTGTTGATTTTGGTTTCGAATTTGAGTAGCCAAAATGACTTTCATGGCATAATCTCTCTCGATAAATTAAAGTCAAAGAACTTAAATTCTATTTTGATTTATGAATCTAAGTTTTAATATTTGGATTCTTGTGGTTGTTGTGTTATGCCTAATATTTATTTATTTAATACTTGCTTTAATATGTTAACATATGTATAGGTATTTTCTACATTTTGAATGTTTAGTTACAAAAAAAATTAAATTAAAAAGTTTAAGGATTTTAACGGATATGAAACTAAAATAGAAAGGAGTATCTCGATGGTTTATAGTAAGGGTTATATTATTCTGGATATGAAACTAAAATAGAAAGGAGTATCTCGATGGTTTATAGTAAGGGTTATATTATTCTGGTATGGAATTATAGTAGCTCGTAACAATAATATTTAATACTACAATTATTATATTATTTAATGATGCATCCGATGACAAAATTAGAAATAAGATAATTTTTTTACCCTAAACTTTGTGTTCTAATTATAATTTTAAAATTTTAAAAACGTTGTAATTTTGATGGAGATTTCTCCTATAATTTTTATAAAAAAAAAGTACTCGGTTATAATAAATTATTATTATATATATGGGGCATAAAATTTGTTAGTATTTCAAATAAAATAAGATTATAAAGTTTTTTTTTTTTTTTTGGAGAGGTAAAAGTTTTGACCGTTATTCACTGGTTCTTTACACGTGGAGCAGTCTCATTGGTCGAAACAATCTTCTGCCAATTCTCCGCAAAATTTTGACTGCTAACCTTATCCTCTTTCAATGGATTTTAAAAGTAAAAGTTTTCTTTCAATCCTATAATTTTCAACGTAATTATTTTAGTGAAAATGTGAGATTTAAATGAGCTATTAATATCAAATTGATACGTTATGAGCCTACAAATCAAATTAAAATTAGGACCAAATAAATAAAAATGACAATTTTAGAACCTTAAAAATTAAATTAAAAGAAAATCCATTTTCTTTTTTCTTTTTTCCTATTTTACCTTAATTTTTGTCGAAATTTTTGTCTTTTCTAATTTTCTTTTACTATATGTCTGCAAATATTTGTCCCTCTCTCTCCTAACTTTTTTTTTTCTCACTGTAAAATATTTTTTCCTCTCCATCTTTGATGTCTTTTTCTCTCTCCTTTGAATTTTTACCACTCTTTCTAACTTTTTTTTTCTCTCTCTAATAATTTATCTTTCATCTTTTATTTTTATTTTTCCTCTCAAATGTAATGTTCTTTTTAGAAATTTGGTGAATCTAATTAATAATTCAAACATGCTTTTAATTCCATCAAAATAATTTTAAAGTTGTAGAGCTAAATATTTAAAATAAGCAATTAAATCACGCAAAAAATATATATACTTTAAAATTACTTTATTTGAAATATAGGCTCAATTGATAAAAAAAAATACCCTTAAAGTTTGTACTTTGTCTCGAAATATCCCTACATTTTTTAAATTTTCAATAATACCCTTAAATTTAGAAAAAAAATCTTACAAATACCCTTACAATTAAATTTAGATGGAAACAAAAATACCTCAACTGAATTTTAAAAATACCCTTTATTTTTAAAAAATTTGAAACAAAGTACCGACTGTAAAAGGTAATTTTGAAACACTATTAAATATTTAATGGTATTTTAAAGTATTAATGGTTTCGTCAAAATTTAAAAAATATATTTTTAATTTTTTATAGTTTAAAATATTCTTTGAAAAATATTTTAAAGATAAAATAAGAATATTTTTATTAAATTTTAAGTTTAAAACAAAATTAGATTTAGTTGGGGTATGAGAAAGTGGGCCTAAAATGGGATTTGTCAGAAGAGGCCTTCATCACTCTGCAATTCTGACTCCAAATGATTCCTCAAATCATACATTGACTCTCTCCCTCTTATCCTTCCTTTTATTCTTAGGTTAAATTACCAATTTACCCTCCGTCATTCCCGTCTATCGCCACTTTTTTTAATTCAACAACACGTGAGTCGAGAGATTAAAAAATTTAACGTCTTAGCCGGTAACATGTGTCACAATCAATTGAACTATATATTCACGCTCACTGCTTATTTTCAACTTCAATTATCAGTTTAGTTCCAAAACCTCGAGATTTGTATTTATTTGGTTTTTAAATTTTAAAAAATGTCCGAACTTTTAATTTTATGTATAATACGTGTCAAACTTTTTTAAAAAAATTAATTGATTTATTAAATATAAAATTATATTTTATATCTATTAAAACCCTAAAGTGGATGAAATTGAATAAAATTATAATATTAAAATAGAAAAGTTTTAATCCTTCTCACAAAGGGGGTCGGGGTGATCAGGCCTAGAAAATTGTTTACCAAAAAATACAGCTCTCTGCAAAATCGTAAGACCATATACGAGAGTTGACATTTGTCCAGTACCGAAAGGTCATGAAAGTTGGCGACCTGATGACAAGGGAGCTGGCGATCGAAGCTACAGTGAATAGCGGTTGTAACTATAATAGTCCTAAGGAAACGAAATTCCTTGTCGGGTAATCCGACCCGTATGAGAGGCGTAACGATCTGGGCACTGTCTCAAAGAGAAGATCGGTAAAGATCGGTTCCGTGTTTTAATTTTAATATTATTATTTTGGATAATAATGATATTGATAATCCAAATTAATGGATCATTTTGCCTTTTGGCTAATGGGCCATTGTTAAAGTGTACGGACGACCAGCGTTTAAAGCTTTGCACAGCTCAGTAGTCATGCTGTTCTCTTCTTTTTATATAACGGAAAAAAAAAACATTTATTTATTTATTTTTCAATTAAATAACGGAAAAAAAATTAATAATTGATTAAAACATTTTAAAAATTAATAATTTTAATTTATTCATCTAAAACACGTAGCAATTAAAAAGAAAATTAAAAATTAAAATAAAAACTACGCCGCTCTTATAAATATCATTAAATCGAGCTGATATTATCATAATTAGAACTTTTGTCGAATTAACAAAAATTATAATATTTTTAGCTAAATTAGAATTATAATGAATATTTCTTGATTTTGAAAATTAAAAAAAAAAAGATTAATTATATTTATTATTATTAAATTTTAACATATTTTTTAGAGAATAAATTGGACTTAAAATAAAACCTAATAAATTAAATTATATTTGAAATCATTGGATTATTATGTAACACGAATGCAAGTCAAATCACTATTAATGGAAAAGATTTTTAGTCAATTGGTGGAAGAAATTAAAAAAAAAATTAAAAAATTAAAATCATAATTGAATAATCTTTTTAAAATAAAAGTTATCTTTCGATCTAATAAACTTTAAGATGAGATATAACGACTGTATTACTACATTCACGTCATGACGTTTTAAATTAATTCAAGCAAAAGTTTTTGAGAAAATATTTTTAAAAAAACCCGACCCGATGATCCATGGGTTGTTCTTCTTCACCTGAATCTACGATTTTGCTTCAAGCATGAGTTTGACATTGTGGTTGCTGTGCTCGATCGCGCTGTAGATTTGACCTAACCTTGACTCGATGAACCACGAGTCGATTTCCTCTTCCCCTAAAATGCTTTTAGATTTTTTTTTTTACCATTACACGAGAGAGAGAAAATAATCATTACTTTTATATTCATAATCTTTTCTTAATTTAGTCAACAGTAGTCATTGTCCCGAACCAATACTTACAAAAAGCAACGTTTCATCCAATTATAAAAATACCCATCTAGTTAATCTTAAAAAACGAACCGATATTCATATTCAGGATTTTTAATGAAAGAATTACCCGTTTAATATTAAAATTAACTCACTCACTAGCATGAGCGTTTTTTAACTCGCTCAACTGATGAATCAAAAATATAACTTTTTTCATATAAATGCAACAAAAATGTCCGGAACAATAAAATAATATTTTATTAGGACTTAAAATTAAATTTAGAAAATGATTTAACACAATAAACAAATAAAAGAAGAATAATAATAATAGTAATTAAAAAAATAAAAATAAAAAGTAATTAAATGAATCATTGGAAATAGGGAAAGAGTGAGAGAGATTGGTTTAGAATGGTAATATCTTTATAATCACTTTCTTTTCATCTTTGCTTCCTAGTCCTTCTCTTTTCACTTTTTTTCTTTTTCCCCCCAAACATAATCTCTCTCTCAATCATTGAAATTGACCAAAAAATCCCTCAATCATTTTCCCGACCTATCTCGTCCAATCAAAAACCGAGCTCCTTTCGTTCGTTCAAATCGACCCATCATCATAATTACAAGAATTATTTGTAGGCTTCCATCTCGAATCTTCAACTTGTCTTTTCGTTGTACACGGGTTGGATTAATGACACGAGCAACTCGAACGAGTTAGGTTATCTCGTTGTATTTTTATTATTCACAACACATCACTTAACAGTTACAAAAGTAGTAATAATTTTAAAAGTAGGACAGAGTTGGGTTGGATTAGGTTGTAACCCTATTTTCGAGTTTGGTTAGGTCGACCCGACCAAAAAGTGACAACCCACGAACCAACCTGAATTTTCCTGTTTTTCAAAAATTCGACCCGACCCAGATCGGGAAAAGAAATCCTAATCGAACCCAACTTTTATGATTTGGATTGATCGGATTCTCGAGTCATATGAACACTCCTACTATATATTAAAATATATGTTCAGGTAATAATTGTGTGAGAATAGTTTAATTATAACTATCTATTATTTTTGTATTACGTGGTCGATTTTACCCTTTCGGGGAGGTTAACTAATACGTTAAAGATCGATTTGAATTTACTTTCTAAGTTTTTAAAAGAAAAAAAAAAGTCTTTTTTTACCGATAAATGACTATTATAGAAAAATTGCAATTATGACCCAAAAAAGGGGGGGAAATGAAGATAATGAAATTTTGGGGGAGGATTTTCAGAGGTGAAAAAGGAAAAGATGGAAAGTTTAAGAATTAAAAAGAAAAAAATAAAAAAATAAAAAAATAAAAAAGTAAAATTTGAATATTTGCAAGGCTTTTAGAATTCACGAGTGATGGGATCGAGGGTGGAATGACGTTTTGGACCTTGACTATGCTTTTCTTGCCTAAGAAGATCTTGTGTCACCCTTCACTTTACCGAAAGTTGGTGCCTCCCTTCTCCACTTGCTGCCACGTGGCACTGTCATTTAATAAAACGTTACCCGCAGGTGAGGAGAGAGAAAGAAATGAGTATGGTTTTGCTGTCCCTCTATTCCAAGCATTCTTTGCTTAAAGAGAGGTTTTAAGGGATGGAATAAAGCCAAATGAAGGAAGCAATGTGTAAGTAAAGTAAAGGCCCAAAGTTTAAATCTCATTTTTATTGTTTTTTTAACCGTTAAAAATATATTTTTAGTCGGGACATGTTTTGAAACTGTGAGGCTGACGACGATGCGTAATGGGTCAAGACGAGTAATATTTGTTAGCGGTGGGTTTGAGCTGTTACAAATGGTATTAGAGCTAGACATCAAGCGGCGTGCCAACGAGGATGTTGGTCTCCAAAGGGGATGGATTGTGATATCCCACATCGGTTAGAGAGGGGAACTTTTAAAACAGTGAGACTGACGGCGATACGTAACGAACCAAAACACACAATATTTACTAGCAATGGGTTTTGGTTGGTACATCTATTTACCTTAAAAGTTGAGTCACTGAACTTTATGACATTTACATTTAGTTTGTAATTATTTAATTCATGTACTTTTAGTTTTGTAATAATTTAATATATTCACGATATTTATACTTTATGTAATAACCTATGCTCAAGATTTGGCAACTGATGGTCCCGATATTCTCTTGCATTCATGCGACATGGTCACGTTTCCTACTCATCGGTTCTTAAGAGTAAACTGATACGTAATTCCTATGATTCAGTCACACAAAATTAAAGTGCACTTTATTGGTATAGATAGTGATTTTCAATTCTTTTAAACTAACACGATTTTAATAAAAAGTCGAAAATATAAAAATAAATTTAAACAAATTATTTTATTTTTCTTAAAAAAAAAAAGATTTCATGGGTTGGCCATATTGCCAGGCTAACAAACCACAAGCAATAAGCCAAATATCGAATGCTGACTGACAACCGACACCAGCCAGTAACATGTGTATGGACCAAAGTGTTGTATGTCGAAGAGAAACAATCTCGAAGGAGTTGTCACCGGTCATAGCCGGTACTCACGTGCCCCATTTCTGCCCCCAACGTACCATTTTCACCGGCCTCCTCTGACCCATTTGAAGGGAACATTTAGTCTTGTGTTCTCTTAATCAATTGAATTAAATTTGTATTACAACTTTAATTTATTAATTTTAATATTATTTAATATATACTTCAACTCTAATGAAAATTAAAAATTAAAAAGGAAAAATAATGAAATTAAATAGAGATTCAAATTAAACACAAATATTCAATTTTATTTCTTTTTTTTAAATAAAATAAATAAAAAGTAGATCTTTGGAGGTTTGATTTTATTATAATTTTTTGTAATATCCTCACCTGCAGGGCATCTCAGTTCCTCACTCGTGCAATCTGATTGGACTAGACCTCTCACAGTACTCCTCACCAGTGCCATGTTTGTTTACTTGCGTGACTGCCCAATCACAATTAAAATAAAGGCTAAATTAGTATAAATAAAAAAAACCCTCAAACTTAAAAAATAATTCAATAATATTCCTAAAGGTTTTTTTTTTTTAATCTTGAAAATATCTTTAAACTTTTAAAATATTTTAAAAATAGTTTCTAAGATTAATTATTTTTATTAATATTTTTAATTTAAAAAATAAAATAAATATATCTTTAAATTTTTTTTAAAAATTATAAAAATTCTCCAAAAATTCATAAACTTTCAAAAATGACATTAATATTTTTAAAAACTTTAAGAAAATGACGACAAAAAAAAATATAAATAATAAATGGAGTAAATAACTCAAAATACAAATTTATTTGGATTAATTTTATAGCTCAACAGATAAATTATATTTTTTATTTAAAAAAAAAAAGAAAATTATTGAAATTACTATCACACATGAAATGTCATTATCCAACGACCACTGAAAAAATAAAAAATAAATAATTTAGAAAATGTTTATTTTTTTTATCTTTTTATGGAGACAACATGCCCTCATTGTTTGTTTGTTGGGTGGAATGCTAACTAATATTCAAAATGGAATCCTCAATCAATTTCATTTATCATTCCAAATCATTTATAACTAAATAAAATCTAAAATATTTTTGTCTCCTTGTCTTTGTTTTTTTTTTGTCTCTTTTTTTTATCAACATTAATTTGCTAAATAATAAAATTTAAGGGAATGATTTTATAATAATTTGCATTAACCGAAAAAAATATATGGTTCGATGCAAGAATTTGACTATAGGTCCATGTTAGCTTTCACGTTGAGACGATGAAATATTTAATTAAAAGGGTTTGCAGTGGACACGTTCCTAGTGCAATATTGTGTCCATCACACTCGATACTTAATTTAGTACTGAATCCAAAATGGTGTCGAGATCTCTTTAGTAAGATCAGTCCCTTTCCTCCCTGTCATATGGTTCGAGTCGTAGATAGCATGAAAACAAAAGTTAGTTAAGAGAGGGGTCAGCTTGGTTCTCGATAAGCTGCCTTCCCCTGTAGGCTTCATTTGTACCTCATCGGCTAAGTCGTCGCTCAGGGAAACTTTGTTGGGAGTTTGACTCGTGTATTGTTTGAAATAGTGTATATTTAACTTGAATGATAAAGGGTCGAACTAGCTTAAAATCAAAATTTATTAGGAACTCGATCTAATTTTTTTGGAAAATTAGCCTTTTATGAATACATCTAGAATAATCTAACGAAAAGTTAATTTAATAATTTAATAGTATAAATTCTTATATAAAATGTTTGAAATTAAAAAAAGGTGACATAAATATGAAAAATGTCTAAAGATATTTAAGAATTCAAGAGAATATAAAAAATTATATTTAAAAAGGAAGGAACGTTGTCTTTGAAAATCTAAGACAAAAGTCAACGAAGAAAGAGACAAATATTGAGAAGTTTAACAATTATATCAAAATAAATAAATTTGGTGTGAGATCGTTCGAGAGGAGAGCAAAATATGTAACGGACCAAAACGGATAATATATATTAGTCGTGGGCTTAGACTATTATAAATGGTATCATGGTATCAGAACCAAACACTGAGCGGTGTGCTAGGGAGGACACTGGTCCCCCGAGAGGGTGGATTGCGAGATCTCATATTGGTTGGAGAGGGGAACAAAGCATTCCTTATAAGGGTGTGGAGACCTCTCCCTAACAGACGCGTTTTAAAACTATGAGGCTGACAACGATACACTACGGGCCAAAGCAGGCAATATCTGTTAGTGGTGGGCTTGGGCAACTTCCATCTCCAAGTTTAACTTAGATATGACTCGCTTCTTTTTAGGTGTAAAGCATTGTCGAACCAAAATTCCCAACAAGCATCAACTCTTTCGGAAAATAAGGTGATTCAAGTGCATCATCCACTTGTTACGACTTTACTTCAATTACTAGCCCTACATTAAGGAAATAACTTCGAGCATGACCAGCTTCAATAGTGTCTTCAACGTCCGAAAACAAATTCATTGTCGTATAGTTGATCAATAATTACTAGTGATTCTGCCTTCATGCATGTGAGTTGGAATATGAAACCCTAAGCTTCCAAGCAACGAACAAAGACCAAAGCTTTGACCACATGCCTGTTAAAAAACGTGTCAACGACTCATCAATAGTGACTTGATTAAGGAAACCCACCATAGCCATAACCAAAGCGAGCCTTCCTAAGTAATATATCCACTCGAAAATTTATTTCTTCTCGTTATTATATATATATATATATATTTTAATAGATTATTAATCTTAATTCACAATTTTTAAATTAATTAATAATTAGTTTTAGTGAGTAAAATAAGCACTATATTTGAATTTATAATTATCTAATAAGCAACGTTACAAATTGAGGTTTAAATTCAAATATTTAGTTCGATAATTAGAAGTAAGGAATCTAACTTAACTTTAATTAAAGTATAATGTTTATTAGACATTTAGATATGCTTAGATTCTTCACATTAGTATATATTTAATTATTATTACTTTTAGGTTACAAAATTTAAGCTTCTATTAAATTACTTTAATTTATATGCTAATAATTAAAATTTAGATCACCAACTTTTAAAATTATACCTAATAAAATAAATTTTTATTTAATTTGTAAATAAATAAATAAATAATCACAAATTTTTAATTTTTTTTTATAAGTTTTATTTTCTTGTACACTTCAAATTTATTGTACATAAGAATAAAAATTTACGAGCGTGATTATTAAATGACTTAAAAAAATGAAAAGGGTAAAATGGGGACAAAAAATTCTTCCGCTATAGTTCAATACGACTAAATTTGAAAGTTCGGGAACTCGTTAGACACGTTTTAAAATTTTTTTAAACCAAATAAAAAAATGGATAAATTTGTAATTTAACCAAATTTGAAATATACAAAATTAAAATTAAAGCAATTTGAAATGAATTTTTTCTTTTAAAAGGAAAAAGACAAAAAAACGAGGGAGGCGATTGATCAAAATCACGATATTGTATTTGGTTTTTTACATTAAAACGAATCTCCACCGTTGATTTTATTCTTATGAGAACTGTATCCAATAAACATTCGCCACGTGTCCGAGTTCCATCCTCGTCAATACGTCACCAAAACATGTGGGCCCAGGCTGTCCTCTGGGGTAATGACCAAACGTCAATCCACTGTTAACAATTTCCCCTCTCTCTCCTTACACGCAAAAGACAATTATGGTTACTTAACGGCGGAAATGAGACGGCGTTATCCCGGATTCTCTATATAAATAGCTGCTCTCGAATTGAACTTATTTGTTGTCTCTGAATTTTATTTTTGCCGATATTTGGGCTCTCCCTAACGTAAAACCCGGAACTATAATATCCCAAACTTTCCCTTTCTGAACAATTTCCCCCCCCCCTTTTTTTTTGGGATCTTTGGATTTTTGATTCGGACCTTGCTGTTCGCCGCCGGTGGACGCCGGCGAGCGTTCAATTCGGTTCTTGATTGCATTTTGATTCTGCTGTTTGTTTGGAGGTTTTGGCAGAGAATCTCAGCGAGTGAGAGTAGAGTGAGAGAATGCCTTGTTTGTCAGTGTAACTGCAGAAATTAAGCGCGAAGAGGCTCTGATTGGCGGTATTTTAGGGATTTTGATTGCTGTTGCTGTTGGTTGCCATTGCTGTGAGAGTGTGATTAAAGCGAAGATTTCTTGAAACGGAAAATTTTGAGGAAAAAAAGTGGGGAATTCGCCGTCGACAGCCACACAGTGCGGCTGATTTCAGTTCGATTTTCGGTGGATAAGCTTCTGAGGAGCCTAAGAGGTGAGATTCTTGCTGCATTTACTTTACCGTTTTCTTCAATTTGATCGTCTTTCTAAGCAAACAAACAGAGTATTGATTTCTCAGAGAATCTTCTTCTCTGATTCTTTTTTATTTTTTATTTCCTTCTGATCATTGTTTCATATTCGAGTTCTGTTTTAAGGATCCAGAACGTTTCTAATGGTTTCTGTATCCATCCTCTGTAGTGTTTTTCAATAGAGAATCATTCGACGCCATTTCACTAATCAGTGGTGTTTAACATTTGAATCATTTGATTGATTCCGTCTCCGTGCGTTGATTCCTATAGCCTTAGCACTTACTCTATTTTCCGTTTCTGTTGCTGGATATGAAGAAATTAGATTAGCTTTCTGGAGAAGAGAAATAAAGAGGGAACGATAAACAGCGGAAAGTCTGTAAAAGAGAATTTAATTAGGGTGTCGAAGAGGGGGCCTAAGATGGACAAAGTCTGTAAATCACGGTTGGCTTTTGCTTCGATGAGTCGTTTTCGAATATTAAAGATTGAATTAAATTGATGAACCAAAAGAAAAAAATATCAACGTCATCTTCTGCTGCTGCTTCTTCTTCTTCTTCTATGTCTCAGTGTTATCCTCTCCATATTCATTGTCTATCTGTCGTCTCACCCACAGCTTTCAATCTGAAACGATTAATTTTGCATTCTTTCTTCCTGAATCTCTGCTGTTGTTAATTAATGCATATTTCTCTCTCTTAGTCGCTTTTTTGGATTTCTTGGAGACGGAAGAGTGATGCGATTTGCCCATAGGGAAAAAAGAAAGAGCCAATAGGTTGTCAGAAACTTTGGCATTAACAAATATTTGATTCTTTATTCGGCTTTGTAAGAGTAAAGCAAAGCATGTACCACACTCGGTCTCTCTCAGTCGACTACTTTCAAATTGGCTGTGCCCTCATTTACTTTCCTTTCAATTATCGACTCCCCCTCCCCTCTTGTTCCTATTCTGATCTTTTCTTAGTCGTCTCTGATCCCGAGCAGCCCTTTTCCTTTTTTTCTTCCCTTTTCCTTTCTCCAGGACCCATCTGTTTCCCGCGGATCGATGAACGAATTTATATTTATTTCAGATTCCCCCAGTTTCCTTTTGTCCCATTTAGCCGCGTACCTACTACATAGAAGTTTATATAACCCATCCCTTTCTTTATTTCTTTCTTTAACACTACCTAAGCTATCCAAAAACAGAGAAATCAGTGCTTTACTCAATCGATTTCCTCATGAAAGTTAATTTAAATGATGGTGGAAATCCTCCAATTGGAAACTGTTGTTCTTTACTATTCGAGTATTACATGTCTATCTCAATGTTGGGTAAAGGGAAGGATTGTTTGTTTTCTTCTCCTCACTCAATACACAAGAGAAAGAGTGAGAGAAACAAAGGGAAAGTCGCCGGATTATGCAATTAATTTTTGGGATTCCTTTTTTTCTTTCATGAATATAGTATCCACTAAACCTCTAGGTGGAACCTACTTGTTTGTTATGTGCAGAGTAAAAAAGGCAAAGTTGAAGGAAAATGTTTACATGCATAGCATGTACGAAACAGACAGACGACGGGGGTGAGGATGGGGCTGCGCGTGGTAGTGGCACGCCTAGTACAAAGGAAGCCGTCAAAAGCCTGACAACACAGGTTCTTAATCCTATACCCTTCTGTCTCTTTTTCTCTGTCTTGCTCCGGCTACATCTTTGTTTTCTCAGTTTCTTTTCCATCTTGTGAAAACAGACAAAACTCGTAAATACCCATCAGCCTTGCGATAAATGGGGACCATCTATGCCTTCTTTTCACCAATATGAACGTGCCTAATGTTTATTATTTCTTTTCAAATCTTTTTTAAGATCAGATTTAGGTAGGAAAGTGTGTGCGTTTGTGCTTTCTTACGACGCGCTCTAACGTTTTTGTCCTTGAGCACTTCCTAGTTATTACGTTTTTGTTTTGTCATTTAGAAGCCAGTGATTTCTTTAACAGATTACCAAAATTTGGTCCCGATGGCTCACAACTTTCTAGTCCACGTAGCTTTCATAGGGACACGTCGTATCAGAAATCTGACTTTGCTGACCTGCATCTCTTCTTGCCCCCCCCCCCCCCCCCCCCCGGTTACCGATAGAATAAAGATTCTTGTTTGATAGAATAAAGATTCTTGTTTTTTGTTTTTTCTCTTAATAGTTTCTATTCCCAAATGATCAAAGTAGTACATGCGCTTATCGAGAAGATCCCCATTCAACCACCTCCAGCCTTCCATCGAGTACGAATTGTTTTGCTTACTTTTCACTCGGGCAATTATTAAGTGGTAATCTAGAGTTTTAGGGTATCAAGTGTTAGTAATTACAGATCTCCACAATAGTATGATATTTGAGCATAAACTTACATAGTTTTGCTTTGGGCCTCATATCAATGGAGATGTATTCCCTACTTATAAACTCATGATCATTCCCTTAATTAGTTAATGTGGTACTCCCTCCCAACAATCCTAGATAGTGGTTCATCTAGTTTTACTGGATTAACTTTCTTACAACTAGATAATTTCATTTTCGGAAGATGAAATATTGGAACGATGCAACCTTACCATCACTACTGTTATTTAGTTACGGAAATTATGAGCAGGGAAATTTTGCAAAAAAAAATTTGAAGTTTGCACTCATAATAGTATATATGCTAACAACACCCATTTTGGGATTGGGTCTTAGTATAAGTAAGGATGACTGGTCCAGTCTGTCTTGGAAATGTGTTTTGCCAAGAAATAGTGGCAGCACATTTTGCGTCAAGTAGCGGTGGGGTCATCGACATATTCACTTCGGAATAGACAAGACGCATTTTAAGAAAGGACAGCCCAATGACCGCCTGAATGTGACCCACCATTGAATTTTTGTCGACGCACTGTTTTTCAAAAGTTTGCATCTTAGCCAACCCCTTTCTTTGCAGGATGAGCAACCACTTGATTGGCAATAAGAAGTTTAATACCTTTTTATTTAATTGATTGTTTAGGAATTTCAATTCTTATGACATGTGATATTATTTCTATTCTTAAATACCATAGGAAAATATCTTCCAAAATAACTCTTCCAAGTTGTAGAATCCACTTTCCCAAACACCATTCAGCATGCTCCACGTAATTCAAAAGTGGATGTGTCTCTCACCAAGGAAAACATGTTCAATTTCATGCGTATTTATTGATTCACAATGGCCTGGCCGAACTGTACACTTCACTCCATTATTAATATAGTGACGTGCATTGGATACGATATACAGCCTAATATTCCAGGTTAAAAGGAAAAAAAAATAGATATTCTGTGTTATGTGAAAGGCCACCACTGTTCTGATTTTTAGCTCAATTTCAACCTTCACAGAACTGCCTTATGCCTTAAGCTGGCCTTATTAGGAATCACGACCCTCTACAATGGTATGATATTGTCTATTTTGAGCATAAGCTTTCATGATTTTGCTTTGGGCTTTCCCAAAAGGCCTCCTAACCATCCTCTTTGGCATGTTTTCTATCGATTTGAGTTTCTCTCAATTTCAGTATATATTTATACTTAAGAAAATATTAAGAGGAGCTTAAGCTGTCCTTGTTCTAACTGTGGATAGCTACATTCTACAGATAAAGGACATGGCGTTGAAATTCTCCGGTGCTTATAGACAGTGCAAACCCTGCACAGGCTCCAGCAGCTATAAGAAAGGACAGCGACCTTACCCAGATTTTGACACTGCTTCAGAAGGGGTTCCATACCCCTACATAGGAGGGGCAAGTGCAAGCTCAACCCCTGCCTGGGACTTCCCTCGTGTTAACCGCAACCCACATGCCAGATCTGACTCTAGATTTAAAGGGGTCTTCAGAGGAGATCAGACCCCTGGAGCTGATTCCACCATATCAGCATGTGATGTGGTGCTCGAGGATGAGGATGAGTCGAAAGAGTGGATGGCACAGGTGGAGCCTGGTGTTCACATCACTTTTGTGTCCCTACCCAATGGAGGCAATGATTTAAAACGAATTCGTTTCAAGTAAGATGAATAGTAAATGCTTAACGCTGTCGATTCCTATGTATAAATTAATATCTTCTTTAAGCAAAGTTAACATTAGTTTTTTTTTTCTCCTTCTTGAAGTCGAGAAATGTTTAACAAATGGCAAGCTCAGCGTTGGTGGGGCGAGAACTATGACAGAATAACGGAGCTCTATAATGTCCAGAGATTCAACCAGCAAGCTCTTCATACGCCACCAAGAACTGAGGACGGGGTAAGTCCTCCAGGACCTTTCCTCCTGACCTCTATTTCTCCCATTAAAATGATGCAAGAGTAAATGTTTCAAGGACTAGAATTTAGTGGATCTTGTGTAACACAACTCTTTGTGGTGCATTCTGATTGCAAGACCGGTAGAAACTATTGGATTTCTTGAAATGAAAAACTAGGTAGGGTAGAGGGGTATTTATAGCAAACATTAACAATTTATTCTTAAAATATCTAGGTATCTTTATTCCTAAAATACCTAAATCATTTTTTTAAACTACACGTACAATTGACTCATACGATTATTGAGTTTGACTTTATTGGGCTAGTGATGATATTCTAACATTTTGTACTTGTTTGATATTTTCCGTCATCTAACTATTGAAGGAAAAACAAAATAATGATTGATGAAAATGCTCATTCTTTCATCCCTTGTATAAATTATCTGTTCTTTATGAGCTATATGGTAGCAGAATAGGAAAATACAGTGCAAAAGAGCTTAATCTTGGCATTAGCTCTTAATTCTCAGCCTAGAATACCATGGGAATTCCTAAATATCAGTCGGTTGATTCTGCAAAAAAAATTTAGAAAATAAATCAATGCTTGTTGCCATCATGGATTACAAATGTATGAACACCTGGTGTTAATAATGCTGATACCAATAAATCTGTGTTATACTAATCCCTAAACTTTGAATATATTTGCAATCATCTTCAGTGAAAATTTTCTGATAATTCTGTAAATGTTCATAATCTTCAGAGGGATTCTTCTTACTCAAAGATGGGAAGGGATAGTCCGATGACTTCAGGGAACAAAGATTGGACGCCAAGAAACTATAAACCTTCTGGAAGTAAAGGATTTCCATCTGACCAGCATTTTGACCAAGGAAGCAGCCACCAGTATGCAGGTTCAAGTGCCTATCCAGCAGGTAGCGCGAAAGGCGACATGTCGTCTATGGAAGCATCACGCACAACTACCTCTTCTAGAGACGAACCTTCAATTTCCATTAGCAATGCAAGCGACATCGAGGCGGAGTGGGTCGAGGAAGATGATCCCGGGGTCTATATAACTATCAGGCAGCTTGTTGATGGCACTAGAGAGCTTCGTCGTGTCAGATTCAGGTAATTAACACCTGCATTTATTTGCTTCCTCCATAGTAATGTTTATAGATACTGAAGATGGATTGACATTGTTCGACTCGATATGAACAGCCGTGAAAAGTTCGGGGAAATGAACGCGAAGCAATGGTGGGATGAGAACAGGGAGAGGATCCAAGCTCAATACCTTTAACTTACTTATTCATGTTCCAAAAATTTTGTCTTTAGAATGTAATATTCAACAAAAAGCCATCAGCTGGATATAGAGTTCTTTTGCTAACGAAATTTACTCACCACCAGCGACATATACAAAACCAAGTTTCTGATTTTCCTATCAGAATTCTGCAAGCCATTCTTTTATTTTCTTCCAAGGCTATATATTTTTATCCATCTCCTTTTTTACCCTCCTCCTCTTTCAATATTCTTTACACAATCTATTATTATCATTTTTTAATAGGAGTTTATGAGCTTTTTCCCTGTTGGAGTTCTTCATGTTTGGAGTATTCTCTTGCTTGTAGCATTTGAAGTTTTAATCAATGACATGGAATTCTACAAGACAGGTGTACAGATGGATCTAAAATTGACCTAGCTTGACCTGGATAGGTTTCCCTTAAAATGAAATGACAAAATTTTAAGCTCCCGACCTTCACCTCTTGTTCTAATCTAATGGGGTTTTCTATTTTAATACTCCATTTGAGAGTTATCAAGATTTATATAATCTGAAACGCTATTAGAAAACCGAAGTCAGTTGTATACCACGAACGAAAGTTCGAGTAAAAACTCGAATGGGTACGTAGGAAGAACAAGAAGATACATAATATTAGGAACATGGTTAAATTTCAAAACCCACACTGAGGCCACAGAAACCATTAGCAGTCGTATCTGATTCTCTTAATTTTTTTCTGCACGGTCAAACATGTAGTTAGGCTACATAAGAGAGAAGCCTTAAAGAGGGAAACGACTGATAAGTCTTTTATTTCATTACGCAAACAGAGTTTATAGCAAACATAAGTACAAAAACAGACGAGTCAGCGGGGTATTTATTACATATATTCCCCGAGGGAAGCGTTGCATACGATTCTTCAAAGAACAAAAAACATACACACCATAAGGACGAGATAACGAGGAAGGGCAGTCATCCTGCAACCTTCCTGGGGTAATTGCTGCCATGTTGAATCTCTTGAGCGGGCCTTATTAACAGATCGCTAGAGGAACCGCTCCAACGGACTCCCGCCTTCATTGGCCGAGGAAGCTGCCCGATAGATGGCTTGCGAGGGGCAATGGTCATGTTTGCCAACTTTTGGCCTGTATCGGAAACTCCACGCACATTATTTCCCCTGTAGATAGAGTCTGCAATATGCAAATGATAAGGACCCACAAAAATATAACCACTTCTTCCATAAACTAATCTTAGTCAATAATTGAGGCAATGCAACACTAACCAAGGAACTTACTGGTAGGGCTGTTCCTCACAGGCGGTCGATATTTTGGTAGTCTAGCTGTGCTCTTCATAATGTTATCACTCTTATTTGCATCCTGAGAAAAGACAAAAAGGTGAAACAATGTTAGTTATATAATGTTAGTTATCCCGCCTTCATTGGGTGTGCGCATGTTTAATTTGGGTGGCCGAGGAGAGGGGGCGGGCAGTACGTACCTGGTTCATCAAATCCAATTTCCTCTGCACACCTGCAAGGTTACGGCATGTTTGAAAGTGGTTTGAAATAGTTAAAACCGACATTCAAAATCATTTTAATGTTCGGTTCTACACTTCTAAAACTTATTTACATACCATCTAACTTCATTTCGAGATGATTATAAACCTCACAAAAATGATCTTAGTAACCATCTCAAAATATACCCGAACATGCCTCTAATATACATGTAAATTGGACAAGTAATGAATACACTACCTGTGCTCAACAACGCAGGCAACTTCGGAGAGGAGAAATTACCAGCGATTCTTGAATCAGATAAAGCCGCAGGATATTTTTTAGCAGTCTGCTGCTCCAGCAAATTCTTTGTTCCAGCTGTGATAGTGAAGAACACATCAGTCGTCCAACCAAGCAATGTTTTAGCTTACCATGCTCAAAAACAGGGAGCTGAAATAAACATACCAGAAGGAGGGGTCCGAGCAAATGGCGCTCTAGCACGAAGAGACGGTGGAACATAGTAGCAACTCTGCCACACATTAAAATAAAATAAAAAATCTTAAATGAAATTATAGACATTCGTTGATCTACTAGATGAAAAATAAAGGACTACCTGGAAGAAGGGATGTTGGAGGGCTTCCATAGCTGTTGGTCTCTTGGACGGATCCCATGAACAAAGTGACTGTAGACAAAAATATATATATATAGGAACATGCATTAATCAAATGAACGCAAGGAGCTTCACCGTGTTTAAGCATTAACCGGTTCAGACCAAATAGTTTCAACGGCCATCTATTTGTACTTACTGCAATAAGATTGACTGCATCATCACTCGCTGAAGGAATAACAACAGAGAGATGAACTCGATTAAACTGCAAATGTGAAACAAGGAAATACATCAAATATACACATTTGTCATGGTTATTTGCACCAAAATAGGACAAAGGAGACTGACCTGCGGGTATTGATAATTGATATTCCTGGCAAGACAGAGCCCATCAGACCATGTATCCATAGTTGGAGTGCCAAGTATACTGCAAATTTTGTAGATTTGGTCTGTTTCGCTGCATGAAACAAATATAGAAAACTCATCATATTAGATGACAATTTCAACAGTAATGTCAAATGACTACCGTCTGGCCTAACTTCCATTTTTGTTTTATAATTTTACAAAACGCTGTTGCAGGCATGGTTCAAAAATAGAATCACAGACAAAGGAGACCATGTGTTTCACACAAAATACTCTCACAAAGACTACATGATAAAGATTAGATTTTGAAAGAAAAGTAAAGAGCCAAGGATGGAAATGAAAACAAAGCTTGCACATTACACAAATTTACAGAGTTCGTAATTATCAGCCTACTACATAACTAGTAATAGAGTACAAAACACAAGAAATAAAACAAATACCAACGTCTTCTATTATAGGGAACTAGGTGAAAGAAGGCCATAAAGTTATATAAAAGATCATGACAAGTAGATCCCCACTAATTATTTTTATGCAAATAATATTGACAAGAAACAAATGGAAAGGCAGTTTGTAAGGAAATAGGTGAAACCAAGCACCAGCAATTTCTTAAAAAAATCAAGACAGTATTTTTGGCTTGGCACTAATAATTGTTATGCATAAAGCATAGACAAGTAATAAGTGAATGTGTATGAGCTCACCTTGCTCCAGGAAAAAGTGGACGAAGAGTAAACAACTCTGCCATTATAGCACCCATTGCCCACATATCTGCAAAAAGTAAAGTAGTAAGCATGTATTAGATTAAGCTTTAACGGGGTTGGAGCAACTAAAAAGTTCAGTCGGTTCCTCACCAACTTTAGGACCATAAAGATAGGACTGAAGCAGCACCTCTGGAGCTCTATACCTGAGACTCAAGATTAAATGTTACTACGTGGCATCACTGCAATCAGTGGTAAGGGCAATAAATGCAACAGCATCTATAATAGGAAAGAGATGAGATGCACTTACCATCGAGTTGAAACATACTCAGTATAGGGTGGTAGTGCACTAGTTTCACGAGCAAGCCCAAAATCAGCAAGTTTTATCAAGTCTTTAGCAACCAATAAATTTTCTGGGAAAAGAAATAAGTTAAATAAAACAAAATCGAAAAGGGGAGAGGGAAAAAAAAAAGAAGAAATAAATATATATATAGATATAAAATGTGTTAATATGAAACAACGAGAGTAAACTATGAAATAAACAACAAATACAAACACCATGCTCACAAATTAGAAATATATAAAAATATCCCATAAACACGTGTTCACATAACATTTATCACATGAAAATACATCCCGCATAACAAAAACTTCAACATACTCTAAAAGGTCAAAAGACCCTTAAGAATTAAGTCAAATTCAAAATGATATTAGCAGATAGTCTATGGAACCCAATTAAGTGCATTGACACAAAAACAAGTGAGGTACCTGGTTTAAGGTCACGGTGAAAATAACCTCGCTGATGCATGTAGGCAAGACCTTGAAAAACTTGAAAGCACCAATTTCTCACTTCAGCTTCTGAGAAGAGTTTTTCCTTATCCTTCATAAGTTGATAAAGACTGCAATCCTGAACATTAAATTTTTGTTGAGTCAGGACAAAAATAATTTTTTAACATAAAATATGTACCGAGTTGCAAAAATGACACCACTAACCATGTATTCAAATACGAAGTACAAAATATTGTTTTCCCTGATAACTTCCTTGAGCTTAACAATATTTGGATGATTCATCTTCCGCAATGACTGTAATGTTCAGAGTGCAAGAAAATGAATTAACTTCAGGATAAGGAAAGAAAAACAATGCAATCAGATAAAGAAAAAAAAAAAGAAGGATGCATTACCTTCACTTCTCTCAGATTCACGCACTCCTCCCATGTGTAATATTTTTTCTTCATTTTCTTAATTGCAACCTGTTGATTTAAGGAAGAAGATTGCAAAAGTGAAACTAATTGTCGAACAATTTTTCTCAAGATATAAATGCAGAGAGACATCAGCAGATGCTTACAGCTTCCCCAGTTTGCTTATTGATAGCTCGCCAGACACTTCCAAAAGTACCATCACCAACTTCCTTGATTAACATATACCTTAAAATGGTAATAAAATTGATAAACATAAGTTAGACATGCACAATTAAGAAAATTGCACAACAAAATGAGAAAAATAATGATAAAGCTAGGGGAAGCAGCTAACCTCTCCATTTTTTTTCGCAGAAGCACAAAGACAACCTCCTTTATTCAAAAGTATAGAAACTTGAAAATGATAACTTGCATCTATCTTTGTATAATGACTAAGTAAACAACCGTCTTGCACTGATCTAACAAAAGCCACCACTAATTTTCCTTGGTGAAGTGCAAAAGCACAAAACCAGAAAAATTCTGATGTGCGGGCTGTGCAGCTTTATTCATTAAAAAATCCACAGATTCAACTTCAAGAGAGGAACAATATAGCAGTATATGACAAACACCACTGAACATGTTGAACCTTGAGAATAACTATCCAAACCAACTGAGCAGTTGGAAATACCAGATGCTTACAATATTAACTTGAAGCAATCTCATAATTCAACTTTGAGATTGAAGATATATCCTCCAGTAAAAAAGATCATGACTCTCTAAACATCACCAGTCCGGAACAAGTATAAAGAACGAATAATAACCAGCAGAGGTCAATGTGATAGTCTTCACTTTAGGTAGTTGTGAAAACAAGCTTTGATGTTTCATTAACAGAACTCAGCTCTGTGGAAAAAAGGACTGAGGTTAGAGTTGCATGCAACAAATTTAAAAAAAGAAAGAAGAAGAAGAAGAGTAACACAAAGAAAGTGCACGTTACATCATACCCCTGAAGAAGTCTCCCCTAGAAAATCACCCTGATGCTTCATCAACAACGCTCTGCATCCAAAATAAGAAATTCAATAAATACGAAAAGAAAGCATTGCCATTAAAGTGAAACTGGATATTAAAATTCACCAAAACATTAAGTATAAAAAATAGTCCATACTTGAACAGTTGCACTAACGATCCAACACCTATCTCATAAAGTAATTTCATTACGCCTCTTGTGCTGATCATTTAGAAGAACTTGACCACTAAGTGCAATTGACAAAGGAAACCAAAAGAAAATCTCCAAGGACAAGGAAACGCCAATCAAGCACTTCCTGGAAAGAACAAACTCGATGCTGGAAGGAATTTGTCCAAATAGAAGCAATCTCCATATCTTGAGAAAATATAAAAAGCCCTTTATATCCAAGCCCTCAAAGACCTGAAATTATACATTAGCACCAAAGCAATAGAATAAATATTCACGGAAGAAATCAAGAATAAAGTCTGTATAATTTATCAAATGAGCAAAAAAAAGGTGGATATAATGCCCACAAGGCTGCAATTTATCATATCAGACGCTAAAGATCATTCAGCAAGTACCGGATACCCAAATCTGATCACAATATACAAACTATTGATACAGTAAAACCAAGAGGCAAAACATATTAGAGAAGAACAATTATGCAAATGCTAACAACTCAAGCAAGGTCAGTTTAATTACGTATCAAGGAAGACCCCAATCAATAACCAATATTAGAATCAAGCATTTCGAGATAATCCAGGCAAAACCCCTGATCCACCAACCGACTAGTCGACAAGAATTCCTATTCACAAATAAGCAAGCACAGAAAACAGCAACACGCTACGATCCAGTCTAACGAAATTCTTTACGATCAGTGAGCAAACAAAATCTCGAAAGATTTGCGGCATGGAATAAAGACAAAACCCTAAATCACCAACCAACCAGTCAAAAAGCTTCCAATTCACGAATAAGCAAGCGAAACAAACATCACAGCGCCACAAACTCACACCCAATGAGAATTTGTTCAATCGATGACCAAACAAATCCGCACAAGATCTCCGGCATCAATCAGCCATATGCTCATACACCAAAATTAAACGAGAAACGAATAAACCCAAAGGCCCAAACTCTGAATACGATCAATTAATCCGTCAATCATCGAACACATCATAAATCAAACAAACAGTGGGGAAAATGACCTCTAGATAGATTCACAAGAACAAAGAGAAATCGCAATAAATCGATAACGAAAAATGAAGAAGCATAACCTCCGTCGGCAAGAACGGGAAGAATTGGGATCCAGAGCTTCCCTCAACGCTCTTCTTTCCTCTCAAATCTTCTCAACACCACGAAGAAACCAGACGGATTCCCAAATACCCCAAAAACCAAGAGATCTTTTCTGCGTGCCAACCAAGGTAAAGATACCTAATTTCCCATCATGACCCACACCGATGTCTATTTATATACCTAGGGTTTCTATTCTCTACGGGCAAGCCCACTTATTTTCAATCTGCTCACGGATTTGGACCGCAATGATCTCCTGGCTCAAGCCACTTGGCAGCTACTGATTGGTCCCTCTTATATTAAATCATTAATGAATTGTTATTATTTCTGGTTTTAGACTGATTTCCCCGATATTTATTTATTTATTATTATTATTATTTTTTACCTTTTTGAATTCTTGTACGACCAAAATTCCTTTCCCTAACGGTGATGGATAGTTCGGTTGTCAACTTGGTAAAGTATATTTAGTTGGAATTTATCTTAAACCTAACTAATTAATATTTATATAATTACAATTTTACCCTTCAAACTTTTATATTTACATTAAATAGCTCCTTAAATTTTAAAATATTTAGTATAATTTTAAGTTTTTAATTTACAAAAATCATTTAAGAGTTATTAATGGTTCAATTGATTAAGGTCTTCTAATTAAGGTGTCTTGGGTTCGATTTGGTTCGGTTTGAAAAATCTTTTGGACCAATCTTTGGTTGGTTGTGTTGGTGAACTAAACAACTCGAATAGAGTTCACAATCCCACCTTCAGTTTTTTTGAATGGGTTGGGTTTGGAGGTCGAGTTATTTCTTTAAAATTATTTTTAAAAATTATGTTTATCCACAATACATATTACATTAAAATGTTCAAATATCAAATATTCTCGAGACATCACTAATATCAGTAACAAGACATCACTATTTTCAGATTGGTTGGGTTGACCCAAACATCTCAACTACGAAGCCGACCCAAATTTGTTGGTTTTCAAAAATTTCAACCCAATCCAAATCGAAAAATATATATATATATATATAACCCTGTTGAGGATTGTTGGGAGTCAGTCCGACATTGGCTAATTTAGGGAATGGTCGTGAGTTTATAAGCAAGGAATACTATCTCCATTAGTATAAGGCCTTTTGGCATGAGAGTTTACACTCAAAGTGGACAATATCATACCATTGTGGATATTCGCAATTCCTAACATGGTATTAGAACCATGCTCCATGCCCTAAAACTTAGCTATGAAAGGAGTTTCGAGGGCTCCATGGGCTCAATAACGAGTATTTCAAAACTGTATTTTTGGTCGTATTGTTTCATTTTAACATAAATTTTGATTTCACCGATCTCTAACCTATGTTAAATAAAAATTATTTTAACGTCCAAACAGGCTCGTTAATATAAAAATATTGTCGAGTAAGCTGAAACGTACTGAAAATTCAAACGAAAAAATTATTATTATTATGAATATATATAAAATTTGAGTAATAAAAAGTCTAAAATATGTTTGAATGGATATTAGGTAGAGAATAAAATAGGAAGATAAAAAGGTTGGTTGTGAGAATCTTTAAATATGATTGGTGAAAGTAAGGGAATCTTGCTTTGAATATGTATGAGATATTGTTATTGATAAGGATGTTCAATAAAATTATAATTATTTGTCTAAATCTTTTCTTTATTTTATTTCAAAATTATATATGATATCTTTTATTAAGTAGCGTAAAAAATATGATTCATAAGTAAATAATATATATATATATGTCAAATCTGAACTCAACTCTGTCGTCAGGAAGCACACTAGCTGGGTGCCTTGTGTGATTCTACTATGTTTTTTGCACTTGACTGGGTGGACAATTGACTAGAAGAGAGCTTAGATTCGCCCGACCATCAAGCAGCCTAGTGCTTATCTTATGTGACAACACTACAGAGCGAGTGGCTCTTCTAGGCGAGCTGGTGTGTGACAAGACTACAGAGAAAGCGACGCTTTCGTGTAACATGCTATGGTCTCAACGCTCTTACGAAGTAGTGATGAGTTTCACGCGCTCTAAGCCTGGCCCACGCGCGGTTAGGAAGATTGGCCACAATCTGAGCGGTACCACCCACCCTACCCTACCACCTATAGGCAGTCATCCGTCCTACAGCCGCCCGAAATGGAACTACAGTGATCTTGAATAGGAATCCTACAACAATAGATAGAATCCCCATGGAGATTCCTAATTTCCACTTTTATTATTATTATTTGTTTATTTTTGGATTTATTGAGATTTTTTTAATAATTTTTTCTTTAGTAATTTTGTGTGCCATTCCTTTTGTATCCTTTTTAAAAAATTTATTAAAGGAATCTCAAATATATTTTAAATGGGACATAAAAGAAAAAAGAAAAGAAAAAAGGAATGGAATCTAATAATTTTTATTTTATAAAAAAAAAAAAAAAGTCACAACTTGATTAAAGGAATGGAATCGAATAAATTTAATTAAATATTAAATTAAAAAGTTTGGTTTATATAATTTTAAATTTAAAAACTATTTTATTTTTAAAAAATTAAGCTTCTTGATTTATCACCTCATTTTAAAAAATAATGTCAAAATTAAAAAAAAAAATTAAAACTTGATTTAATTTTTAAAATTTGGTTTAAAATTCGAATAGAAACAAATTTACCTAAAATTTGTGGGAAAGCAAAAATAATTTACAAAAAAGAAAAGAAAAGTCATCAAATAATAATAGTTCAAGGGTAAAATTGTAATTTAATCCTTTAGTTATCGACTGTCGAAGAACCTCTACCCCTCGATTTATGGACAAAATTCAATTTCTTTGAATATTCAAAAGAGTAAATGACAAATATAATTACACGTGTCATATTTTGCGATTTTTAGCTTAATTATATAAATACTTTTGAAATTATATGGTTGGTATAAAATATTCAAACTTCCAAAATTTTTAAATTACCCTTCAACTAAAATTTAAAATTAAAAAAAAATCACAATATTTTGTTTTAAAAATAATCATAAATTTTTTTTTTTTATTAATATCGAAAATTTTAATAATGATTAAAAAATAATACTTTAAAATTTTTTTTAAAAAAAATATCTTTATAGTTCGTACTCTATTTAAAAAATACTCCTATAATTTTAATATTAACATTAATCCACTT
The DNA here is from genome assembly GCA_033971965.1 of Cucurbita ficifolia. NCBI lineage: Eukaryota > Viridiplantae > Streptophyta > Magnoliopsida > Cucurbitales > Cucurbitaceae > Cucurbita > Cucurbita ficifolia. The sequence continues at coordinate 10,662,085 of CM066977.1, forward strand.
TACGTTTATAAAAAAATTAAAAAAATCATCAAAATATGCACTTTATAGATTATATCTAAATTTTTTAATATATTTTTTAAAGTTTATGAATATTTTTTAAACGTGGTACTATATATTTTTTAATTTTTAAAAAATATTTTAAAGTGTTTTTAAAGTTTTTAAAAAAGTGTAATGGTATTATTGGAACTTGGAAAAAACTCCAAGAGTACTTTTAAAAGTATTTTTGAAACAAAATGTTAACATGTTTTCATCTGAACGTTAAAAGTATTTATATTTTTTTAAAAAAGTTTAAAAGTATTTTTGAGATTTAAAAAGAAAATATAATCGTATTATTAAAAAATTTGAAAATTTAGGAGTATTTTTATTAATTTAGTTTTTTTAAAAAAACTAATTTTCAACTAATACTATTTTATAAAATTTTGAGGGTAAAAATGACCAAATTTGAGATAAATTTTAGATTTTGGGTTGGCATAAGATTTAATTCCAATATTATATGGTATAGAAAATTTCCACTCCGACACATTAAAACGGCGTCGTACGGTACCATTGGCCGAACAATTATTGGCAAATTTATTGGAGTGGTTGGCTACAGGCGGCTATTCTAGAACAGAGAAAAATTCGTCGAAGTTCGTGTTTGTGGCGACCACACGTCTGAACTACTTCCTTCTCTCTTCTTCGCTGCGATTTTCCGGCGTCAATCACTCGTTAGAATCACTTTCTTCGGTATTTTATCTCCTTTCAAACGCTTCGGGTTTTTCTTTTCTTGATTTTCCATGTTTTTTGATGTCAATTTTGTAGTTTCTTCATTTTTCAAGCTGAAGGAAAATCCGATTTGTAGGGCTTCGTATGATCAGATATTAGTATTCCAAATTCTCCTGCTTATGAAATTTCAGTGTGTGTTTTTATGTCATTACCATGATTGTCTTGAAATTTTGTATGAATTACTCTCTCGTTGCGGGAGCATGATGTGATTGATTTTACGGCTGGAGAAACTCGTCCGGCTTTCTTCTTGTTCGTGCCGATGGTACATGCTATTGTTTAGATCTTTCCTGTGGTTGGTTGGTTATTTGAAAGGTTTAATTGGAGCATAGGTTTTCAAAATCATCTATCATCCAGGAGTTTTTTTCTGGACTCTTGTTGTCGAAGATTGACATGCGGAGAATCATCTTTATGATGTGTATTTTCGTTTGAACGAGTTTGATTCAGCACTGGTCTCGTGAGGGTGGGTGTACCTCGAAATTTAAAAGCATTTAATTCTAATATCTAATGTCTGAGGAAGAACAAACTACCTTTTGCTGGCCTCTTGGAATTGGGGCGTGTGAAATAATTTGCGACTTGGGGAAATAGGATCAAACTACAAAGATTGGGGAGTTTAGTATGTATGTGTGAGATCCCACATCGATTGGGGAGGAGAACAAAACCTTCTTTTATAAGGGTGGAAACCTCTCCCTAGCAGACAACATTTTCAAAACCTTGAGGGGAAGCCCGAAAGGGAAAACCCAAAGAGGACAATGTCTACTAGGGGTGGCTTGGACTGTTACAAATGGTATCAGAGCCAGACATCAGGCGATGTGCCAGCAAGGAAGCTGAGCCCCAAAGGGGGTGGACACAAGGCGGTGTGCCAGCAAGGACGCTCCCCCCTAAAGGGGGATGGATTGGGGGGTCTCACATCAATTGAAGAAGGGAGCGAGTGCCTGCGAGGACGCTGGGCCCTGAAGGGGGGAGGGTGGATTGTGAGATCCCACACCGGTTGGGGAGGGAGAACGAAACATTCTTTATAAGGGTGTGGGAACCTCTCCCTAGCAGATGGGGAGGACAATATCTGCTAGGAGTGGACTTGGGCCGTTACAGTACGAGACAAATTTCGTGTGAGATTAGTTAGGGTTCATGTAAGATAGCTCATATACACATAGTATAAAAACAAAATGAAATTGAAGAGAAGCTATGATTTGAAATGAACTGATATATTTGCAGTGTTATCTGTTCTAAAGTTCCCTTGTGCTTTGCTTTTGCCCTTTGTGTCTTAAAACGTGGAAGTTGATGACTATGTAACCTAGAGGGAATCTTGACCTTTCTACTTTCTATCACCTTCTGCTTCTTATCTCTGTATGCTTGCAGGAAAACTCTTACTGAGAAGCAGTAATGGACTTTATATTCAGAGGAATGAATGATGAGTCATCCGAGTGCTACTCTAATGAAATGGACATCCATAGATGCCCTTTCCTCAGGAATATCAATAAACCAACCTGCTTTTCCTTCTCCTCCATGAATTTTACCTTCCCGGTAACTTCCTTATACACTATCCCCTACACATTTACAGTCGAGCTCCGTTTTAGAAAAGTCGTTATATCGTTTTGTATTTTCAGGTTCGGGGAGCGAAAGGGCCAATTTTTGAGGAGGGTCCTAATTTTGACACAGCGTTTAAGCTCTTTCATGGTAAAGATGGGGTTGTTCCACTATCTGAGAAATCCAGCTTTGAGACCTTATTGCCAGAACCGGAGACTGCTCCTCATTTCAACCCCCTGGCAGCAAAAGCTGCAACCATCAGTCTGTCGGCTTTCGGACCGGGAGGGCCATTCAGCTTCGGGAACTTCTCTGAGAAATGGAAGAAACAAAAGTCTGAGGCTTCCAACAAGAAAGATCATTCGTCACAGGTAGATTTGCATTCTCTTTAAGCTTTAAACTTGATACTCAAAGTTGGATCATCTGTAGTACTTTTTCTAAGGGATAGCTACTTCAATGGAGACTGAATTTCAGAGTTAATACAATTTGCTCACAAAAAATTGATTTTCGTTGCGTCTGTTGCACGGGGCGGGGCATAGCTTTGGACGTGATAAAAGGGCAAGAATTTGACATGCATAGAAATCTTGAATCTAGCATGGTTATGAAGGAAAGCTAGAAAATATGGGACTTAGAACTTGTGAAAATATCGCATGTGGGTAGAGATAGTCTGATTATATAATGTTTGGAAGACTTTTACACTATATCGCATGAATATTTTCGTTTGTTATCCTTCAAATGGTAAAAGTTTACAAGAATTTAATGTAAATTATCTCATTAAACAAAAAGATTTCTTAGTCAACTATTAATTTGGGCGTCATCATTTTTCATTCACAAATCTAGACTTCAAAGCGTTCTAATCTTGCCTTTTTCGACCCTTTGTCTTTTTTCATTTATTCAAGCTTGGTTTTCTATTATAAAAAGATAATAATAACAAAAGAAGAAGATGAAAATGCTTATAAAATCCTTATTTTCTTTTCATTTCTTGCAAACAGTTCAAACAACACTGTTTAATCAAGTCCATGTCAGATCTTTCTTATTCCAAACAACACAACTTTAAGATCATTTCTAGATTTTCAATTTGAATTATAGTTGTTTGCTCGATTAAAGTTGGGGAGGCTTTTGCTAATTTGCCTTCTTCTTCCTGTATTAATTTCATATCTGTTTCTTTGCATGTTTTCCAGAAAAAAGGAAGTTCATCGAAGCATGAGTCTCTGGGAAGTGAGTGGCTGGAAACAGGAAACTGCCCAATTGCCAAGTCTTTTAGAGCTGTTAGCGGAGTCCTCCCTCTTGTTGCAACAGCTTTTCAGCCACCACCTGGTATGAAGCTTAAGTGCCCGCCTGCTATAGTCGCTGCCCGAGCTGCCCTTGCTCGTACAGCATTCGTGAAAAATCTGCGTCCTCAGCCGCTTCCTTCAAAAATGCTCGTCATCGCAGCCTTAGGCATGGCAGCAAACGTTCCTCTTGGTATATGGAGGGAGCACACTAAGAAGTTTTCATTTTCATGGTTTGTGGCAATTCATGCAGCTGTACCCTTTATTGGCATGCTTCGGAAATGTGTCTTGATGCCAAAGACAGCCATGGCAATGACCATTGCAGCTTCTATACTAGGGCAGGTTATTGGTTCGAGGGCTGAACGTATGCGTCTGAAAGCTATTGCCGAGAAGGGGAAGGCAACGACAGTTATACCAACGCTAGATACTACTCCAAGCTATGAGTTAACCCAGGTCGATGCCATTGTAGGTGGTCGTTGTGGTGTTGAAAGAATGGTGTTTGATCCTCTCCAGAAGGATGGTAGGCAGACGTCAACCCCAGCAAATGTATGCTCGTAAGGCGACTTCGTATGGTTACAAGCGTATTACAAAATAATGAAGTGCCATCGATATCGGTTATGGGACTCGACCTGTTATGAAATGTAGATCTAATTGATATTCAACCTTTTGGGATGGCTGGTTATCATATAATGTTATGCATTATGCTTTTGATTAGCGACTCTTTAGCTAAATATAAATAAATAAATAAATCCTTCTTGAAGACTGGTTGAGTGTTATCTCGGTTCATGGGGTGTACACAGCTCAAGTCCTGTTGCATTCTAGGGAGTACGGAGTCGCTACATGATGGCGATTATGGAACGGACCATTATTATAATGCCTTATGATTTGACGAAAGATTCTCGTTAATAGCTCTTTCACTATTGGTATTTCAAAGTTTGAGTATAAATTGAATTTTTTTCAAAAAAAATTTTAGAAGCTAAATGACACTAGGTGATTAATTATTAATTACTTAACTAAATAATTTGTAAGTTAAATTATATGAGCTTACTGCTATCTGATAGTGTCCGCTTTAGCTCGTTATGTATCATCGTCAGCTAGCTTCACAGTTTTAAAACGCATTTGTTAGGAAGAGATTTTCATTCTTATAAGGAATGCTCCGTATCGAGAGGTTTTCACACCCTTATAAAGAATGTTTCGTATCGAGAGGTTTTCACACCCTTATAAAGAATGTTTCGTATCGAGAGGTTTTCACACCCTTATAAGGAATGTTTCGTTCTTGTAGGTTTTCACATCCTCATAAGGAATTTTTTGTTTCCTTTTCACACCCTTGTAAGGAATGTTTCGTTCCGGTAGGTTTTCACACCCTCATAAGGAATATTTCGTTCCCGTAGGTTTTCACACCCTTGTAAGGATTATTTCGTTCGTTCCCAGAGGTTTTCACACCCTCATAAGGAATGTTTCGTTCCTAGAGGTATTCACACTTTGATAAGAAATGTTTCGTTTCCATAAGTTTTCTCACTCTTATAAGAAATGTTTCATTTCCAGAGGTTTTCACACTCTTATAAGAAATGTTTCGTTCCCATAGGTTTTCACACCCTTATAATGAATGTTTCGTTACCTTCTCCAACCGACGTGAGATATCACACATTTAGACTTGGAACTTTGATAATTGCTCGACAAAAGATGGCTCAGCATAAAGTAAACAACTGTTCATGAATTAAGCTCTTGATAAAACTGCATAAAGCAAACAAGAAAACCTTTCCCAAACTACTATTATTTAATCAAAGAATGAAATACACTTCGACTAAACTATATACCAAAGGGAAACTAATTTATATACAAAAGAAAACTAAAACAGTGTTACAAAGATAACTTATCAAAATATAAACGCAGCCATCAACAGAAGGGAACTATGCTTACAGATTATCTTAAGATCCAAAACACAGTTTCCAAGCAAAAGCTGTACAAGAAAATTTCAGGAACTTAGGCTCCTTAACGGCTAGCATGCAACATCTCTTCTAATGAAAGGAAAAAAAAGGGGTTTTAGAGACTTTAGAAACTTCCCTGAGCATCACCTAGCCGTGAAGCCACTGTTACCATAAGCTGGAGGGAAAGTGGCCAAACCAGGGCAGTCCCTAGCCCAGTGCCCGGTTTGATGGCATTTGAAGCATTCACCAGAGTCACGACCAGACGAGCCAGAAACTCGATTCAAGTACATCCCTCCTCCAACGGATGGTGAAGGGCTGCTGATGATACTCGGACAGTTCATTGAGCTGTGACCCGATCCCCCACAGCTGTTGCAGTACGTGCGCGAGTTATGCAGTGTGGATGGAGTAGGCCTAGAACTGTTGTGATGGTCCCCAAACTGAACACCTCGGTTCGGTGTACCATATTCTCTGCCAACATTATTGGTACTATTTCGAATGGGCGACACGAACCGTCCACCACCTATATTCTCCGATCCGGGGCGAAAAACTCCAGGATTTTGTATGGTGTTCCCTGCCCTGAGCTTTTCCATCAAATCTAGAAGAAACCTGGACTCGATCGAAAAGTTAATGCTTTCTGCTTTCATGACTGTTGATTTCACTCTCTGTTCATCACTAAAAGTCTCTTCCTTTACTTTCAACTTCATAATAAATTTTGTAAAAAGAACCTTACGGATGGTTTCTGCAAATTTTACATCATCTTGTTCTTCGTATTTCAAATAATACAATCTTTTTGCAGGTATGCCCATGATCTCCTCACCGCCTTCTTGAAATGCAGTCACCCAAGTTAAGCCAGTATAATCCTGTATTTGCAGCTGCAATATGTACCTGTAGTCACATTCATCAACCGACTGATCACACCGGTCGCATCTCCATTTTCCATCTCCGTTATTTGTAACCTTTTTGCTGCATTGTCGATCCCCGATCATGATAGGACATGCTGTGTAACAGAAGTTATCAACCTTATGAATGAAACAGTTGCACTAACAGTGATCCAATCTGGCTTCTCAGAGGTTCCTAACCTCTCATCTTTTATTTGAGATATGCTCTTACGGACATCTGTCCTGCCCACACTAGCAACTTCCCTGGATATCGAGACAGAAGGAGTACTCCTTCCTTCCTTTTCAAACCACCCTCTTAATGTACGAGCCTCGGGGAAATCTGGCTCTACGAAAAGCTGACTTGTTGAAATGGTTCCCACTGCCTTCCCATTGAAGTCGCTCACTCTACCCGATTTCACAGCCACAACTGGGAACAACCCCGAGTCGCACATGTTTTGCAATTTTTTCCCTTCTGCTTGACAAAAGTTTCCCCAAAGAGTCAATTCAACACTTCGGCCAGACATATCTTTCAACTGAAGGGATCTCTTCTGAGTCTCAGTACCATTTTTTCTCATGAGAGACGTTGCAGGATTAATGGAAGAAACAACACCAATTACATCTACAACACTGTTGCTATCCATGCCCGTAATCTCACTAATCTGATGGAAATGAAACTGCTGATGGGGGATCGATTGGTCATCCTCAAAGCAACGTTGGATTGTTGATGTGTTTTCAAGAAATATTTCAAAGTCATTATTGAGATGGTTATAGTTCTTCTGTGCAGGTTTCAAGCTTCCTTTAGAAATGAAGTATACTTTACCCGATTCAATCTGGTTGTAAAACTGATCAGCTACCGTATTGAAGCACGTTGCTCGTATTTCTCCACCGTATGCATCAAGTAGATCAAATGAAAACACTTTCCCATCTCCACGAGGATTATTGTAGTGTCTAAGTTCTCCTTTCGAAGTAACTCGGGCATTTATTGTCCACCTTCCTTGGTAAGGGTTTAGAGCAGTAATAGGCATTATCCTTGGGGGAGCTTCATTTTTCGCCACCGGTCCTCCCCTGTTACTGTACATTGAAGGTGGCTGCTGATGCATTGGCTGAGGACGGGCATAAGCAGAAGCATAAGCATTTAGAGGTGGCCTGGGAAGATCTGATACATTGTTGTGGTATGCCATCTTCTGATCACCATACGACCCAGTTACAGGAGATGAACCGTTAAACCTTGTTCCAGAATCAAGAGCGTTAAAATGAGATCCCACCTGCGGTACTTGTGATTGATTCACTTTAGGCTGTTCAAAAGACGAACCAGATACATTCACCTTACCAACTATTCCGCTGCCGGATGAAGCCCCCACAGAGGATTGGGGGTTTCCACTAAATGCGCCTGCTACTGTTCTTGTTGCTGGAACAGGCTCGCCAATAAAATCACACATTTCCTTTATCACATCCAACTCAATGACGATTATAATTCTGTGATTGAATTTAACAATTCATAAAGAGCATGTAAAATAATATCCAGATTGACCTAAAGTATATTGTATGATTGGGTTGAGTTCATCCATCATTTAACTAGATTCGTTTGGTTTAGAAACTTAAAAGAGAAATGTGGATTTTCTTTCCAAATGGAATGCACTCAATTAGTTCCCGGAAGTCAAATATCGAAATTAATGATTCAGTTTATAGGAAGACTTACAGGCGTTCTTGAACGGGATTACAAACATACTGCCGCAATTGAACGATGGAACCTTTCTGTAACTTCCCGGACTTAACCAATCCATTGAGTTGAGTGCCCAGCATTCCTTGCTGGTAATGTGTTCCATCAGAAAGCAACAATCTATACCTCTCGCTGCCCGATTGTTGCGTAGTGTTAACCAATTTCAAGTCAATTACTTGTACAACCGGCTGGAACGTCTCTCCCGACGATTCTCTCTTGCATATCACCATCACTGCTCCTTCCGTCAGCTTACAAGACGCCATTGAAGCTGCCATTTCCAGAACACCTAACGAAGACTTTAGTTCATTCTCTAAAAACGAAACTTCAATCGGAGATATTGGAATTGAATCCGAAAATGATGAACCGAATGGAAGATAATTGGAGGAGAACGAGGGGGATCAGTTACAGAAATTTATAGAGCCCTAAGAAGAAAGTGGGGAAGCGCCATGAATTTGCGACGGAAACCGCGAAATCTGTTGCGGCAAAGGACATGGCGTTTTATAGTATTTCCAATTGAATATTCCATCAGCTTCCTCGATACGCATCTCGAGAGTGATTCCACGTCCCACGTGCTCAACTTCTAACGTCTTCATTAAAAATTAAAACTAAACTTTTTAAGGATAAAATTAATTTAATCTTTACCCATTGTAACTTTGATTAAGTTCCTAGTTCTTATTATATAATCATGATGGCATGCCATTGAGATTTGCTTTTAGATTTCCGTGACCGACAGATAGTTGTTGAGTTAAGTTCATGAGCTAGTGTGCATGTAGCATTTGAGTAAAAGAGGGATATCTGAATGTACCGAGATCACATCTATCTGAATGAACATTAGCAAGAGAATGAAATTATGATTAAAAAGACTTAAAAGAATGGATAGTTATTATCAAGTGCATATTTTTTTTAGGTGATTTGATAATACTGAATACTACTAATTGAATACTAATTGTAAGACATTACTGTTTAGTTTATTATAGGCAAAAACATAGGGAGTGAGGGTGAAAAGTAACTACACCCACTGCTAGTAGATATTGTTCTCTTTGGAAATTCTCTTTCGGGTTTTCCCTCAAGGTTTTTAAAACGCATATGCTAGGGAGAGGTTTCAACGTCCTCGCCAAGTTTAACTTAAATATGACTCGCTTCGTGGCCCAACGTCCTTGCAGACACTTGTTCCCTTATCCATTCGATGTGGGACCCCCTAATCCACCTCCTTTGGGACCTAGTGTCCTTGTTGGCACATCGCCTCATGTCCACCCCCTTTAAGGTTCAGCCTCCTCGCTAGCACATTGTCCAGTATCTAGCTCTGATACCACTTGTAATGAGTCAAGCTCACCGCTAGTAGATATTGTCCTCTTTGAGCTTTTTCGGGCTTCTCCTCAAAGTTTTTAAAACACGCCTACTTGGGAGAGATTTCCACACCCTTATAAAAATTGTTTCGTTCTCCTCTCCAACCGATGTGAGATCTCACACTTCGAGTATGTGTACTTTAAATGTTCTATTGACTTAGTTCTTATCAATTTATAAGTATAAGTACTAAACTGTTGTATTCGAAAAATTCAAGAACAGATTTTCACCTAAGCCTGAAGAACTAAATTGTTACTTTTACGAAAGTTTTAGGACTAACGAATGGCATCTTGTTCAACTTATCGACTTCTACAGCGATTAAGTTGCAAACAATCCGATATAAGCCAAACAGAAAACACTGAATACAACAGATTGAAGCAAATTACACTAATCTTCCTGTACTTGTCTTTGGTCACTGAATCTTCAGGACATTCATACATTTCTCAGCTCTCAAATAAGCAAATAACCAATTAACCATCTGTTTGTGAACTTTCTAAGAGTTACAGAGATGAGAAGTTATAAAGTCCCAAAACTACTAATGCACATAACTGTTGGGCCCTACACTGAAGCACGACCCGGCCAGTTAAAGCCAGGAGCGCATCATCGGCAGAAGGGACGAGCCAACCGGTGCTCACCACAGGCAGACCGATCGACCCAACCCAAGGTCCAACTACGAGTTTTTTAACTGCAACAATTTAAATATAAGCTTATAGCTATGCCTGTACATAATTTCAGTATAGGGTCTCACAGTCCAATAAATGGTAAATATAACACTTACATTCCGCCAGTTTCTGAGAGAATCCTTTCAATCTCTTCAAGAAGGCGTTCTTTTTCATCTGCTAAGTCCTCATTTTGCTTCTGAAGATCCTCAATCTGCTTAGTCTGCTCAGAATCCTTCCTGTATTTAATATCAAGAACTTGGTCCTTAAAATCTTTACAGCTCAGAAAAATCAAAAGCAAGAGATGAGATCAATGGAAGCCAGAATGAATCTGGCAAATGTTGTAGAAGTCAGAACCACAGGAGAGAATTTCAACAGTTAGCATTCCTTTCAGCAAACGGAATGTCATCATGATATATAAGCTTTTTTTTTAACAGTTATAATTGAAAGAAAACTAGTGATAAAACTTCAACAAAAGTAAAAGAAAATACAGCTACGTATAAATATATATTTTTAGTATGGTCTTGAACTGTCTGCGGAAGTCATTTTTATGGAAGATTTTATCCTCCCAATTTAGACAATAACGACGAGTTATTGTCTTAAAACGTGAGATCTTCATTGGGCTTGCAAAAGCAGTTCATATCAAAACATAAATAGGATCAATTTATACTCCAAAACTAATAATTGTATTAATCTCAATTAATTGAATAACTTAAATTTATAACTACTTTTACTTAATTTCATTTAAAATTAAGACACAATAACTTATATAAAACTATTATTCTCTCAAATTCCAATCAAAATAGCAAGAAAACATTGCCACTTAATTCTAGCTAAATAAGTAGAGTAAAATAGTGGAAGAAGAAAGGATAAAAAAACCACTCATATTATTAAAAGTTGCTACTATTTGATTCTACCATTTTTCTCTAATATTTCGTTAAGCCTTAACTTTAAAGAAATCTTATATACGTGTGAAAATTATGTACTAATAGCTAAAAGACTTAAATTGATTCATTAACGAAAGTTCAAACCATTTCTCATTAATGTTATGAAAATGAATGAAAGAAACTAGAACCCAACTTTTAGGGTGTAATTTTTTCCAAATATTAGAAATAGAAGGCATGTTAATAAGCTTAAATACCTCTAATATTCTGTCGAAGCGTAGTTAATATAATTAGTGCTGTTACCTATTCATAAAGGACAAATTGAGCTTCAGTGACCGAACTTCCTTCTCAAGAGTATCACACCGCTTCAGAACTGATTGCATATCTGATGGAATAGTTGGTGTCATATTTCTCTCCTTCGCCTCTGCCATTCTGCACTTCCAGTGTTTGAGAATAACTTTAGAGCTCAGATTTGCACACAAATACGATACAAGAATAGAAAAGCCCGTCACTTTCCCCAAATTGATGAGTACTAAACAAAATTTGCATCTAATCAATTGCGAGAATTGAATTTTTGCGGTCATAATTTATGCAGATTGAGAGAGAGACTACGTACTTTCGTGATCGTTCCACCCGGCGCTTTTTTGTGGGATCCCCTTTGTCCACTGCCCGAATTTTAGTGGTTATAAGAAGTATTTTGCTTACATTGTTAATCAATTACAACTTCAGAGCATCCAATAAATTAAGCAACAATAAAAATAGAGAAATAAAGGTTGAGCATATTATCATTCTTAAAGTAATCCATGTTTTCTGCAAGCAAGTTGTTCCCTGGAAGATGACTGTACTAGAACATCTCTAGCTGATACTAAATAGAAAACTACACCAGCCCTAGCAGAATAGAATTAATTTAGAATGATTCATTAGGATTCATTTGTGTTCTTGTGGCAAGCTTGTTTTTTAACAATCTCGTGGTGTGTTTGGTTTTAAAAAATGGCAGGATATTTAGAAGGGTTGATCAGTCTTGGGCCGTTGTTTGGAAAAATATTAGATTAATACTTCCTCGTGGCAGTGGCCGCTAAGTCCTTTGGTAATTATCAGTTAAGTATTATTCTTTTGGACCGAAAGCCCTGTTTATAGGTTGGGGTTCCTCTAGCATGAGTTGTATTTTTATTTATTTTTTTTTTGGTATGTTTTTGTCTATTCTTTCATGTTTCCTAATAAAAGTTCTTGATGGGAGTTAGGTTATTAAAAAAAAAAAAACTTGTGATTATGTTCATCATCTGAGGCGTATGACGGGAAATGCATAGATATATCCTTGTGCAAGGCCAGTCTTCTTTGTATCATTCCAATTTTATTGGATGTCCCAGAAGCAGGAAAATCATAGGTATATATCATTGTAGTTTAAAACATAAGTGATTACCTGAAACAGCTGATGTTACGGACCCATTACGAACTAGACTTCCCCTCTGCAATAAATGCCAAAATAGACAACAAAAGAAGCTTATTCTGACTATAAGCTTGTAGCAAAAATAGCATAATTTGAAAGGTTTCTACCATGTTGAAAAAGAGCGTACCTTTCTATCATCTTTCAAGTTGTCTATTATTCTTTCTCTGAAATCTGCAGTTCCACAGAATGAAAGTTGAATTACATAAAAGAAAAAAGAAAAAAAAAACTTGTTAATTGAAATAGTAGAAACAAAGGGATATGTGTTTCCACAGTGTACTAGTTAATGTGGTCAAGCGACTTGACTCAAATTTATAAGGCCTCTACAAATGCAGCCTACAGTCTTGTTCGTGAAATGGGAGAAGATAATTGATGGATCCATAAGTAACCTAAGGTTAGGAAATTTTCCATTCACTTACGATTTGAAACATACTAACTCCACTACAATGAAAGAAGTTTTCTGATGACAACCACATATGAGGCCGTGAACGATTATATGGGTGTCAAAAATGTTGCTATTCGGAAATCAAGAACCTTCCTAACCACTAGAATGAGGTAGGAAAAATCTAAAATTATCACTAGATATGCATCCAAGTACAAGGCCAACGAGGTCAGAATAGAAATCACTAACGACAGAATAACACAACAAATATATCATTGGACAGATTGGCTACCTTTTGATCGAGATCCATTTTCAACTTGTTTCCTTGAACTCTCACTGTTGCTATGAGTTTGAGTTGAGTTGCTAGGACCATCATATGCCTCAAACCCGGATGAAACTACTGCTGCTGCAGCAGAAGATTCACTTTGAGAAGGCTCTTGAGAAACTCTGCCTGACTGTATGGGATTTACGGGATTTACAGGATTTACAAAAGCTTTGAAATCAATATCTGTTGATAGCCCAACCGTTTCCAAAATTCTATTATCCTTGACTTGAACAGGAGAGACTTCCAGAAGATAGTTTGGTGTTTGATACAAATAATTGTTACTACTTCTATTGAAACTAGAGTGGCCAATAGTTTCTTGAGCACAAAAATGTGCGTTTGAACTATCCTCCAGTGCCTCTTTATCAGTCTGATTATTTAGCTTCTTCCGTTCTATTGTGTCCTTTAGCATGTTTACAACAGAAGAAATTTTATCTACATCATACATGTTAGGTGCATTGAATATCGATGCCGATGAATTGGATGGGGATGCAAATGTTACAGGCTGGTTTGGAACCTCACAAGTAGAAAGGTCATTGAAACCCTGCGAGTATGCAACATCTAGTTTCATGGCATGCCCTGACAAGTCATAAATGGACTGGATACCAAATGAGCTTTGATTGCTTTGCATTGCAGCGTACCTCCTCCTAGATATCATTTATAAATAAGACATTGAAAAACAGACAAGTATAAGTTCAGGCACGTAATTGACATTTTACAATAGAAATCAAGTTTCTATAGTCGGGAATATCAATGACATAGTTTTGGGTTCATCAATACAACAGTGAATTTGGATTGTGCAATAAATAATCAGCAGAAATTTGAAATTTCTACGATTTCAATTTGGATTCTGAAAGCAAGTTCCATGTTAAGGGGAAAAAACTTGAAATAATCTGAAAATTTAGCTTCTCGAGTGCTTAAAAGACGACATATTCGATTATTAAAAATGGCAAAACATTCTTTTATAAAAAAATTCAATATCATCATGGTGGAAGACTGGTCCACACTATGATTACCTTAGCTCAGATGATCGACTTCTTGTCATAGGTTGAGAACTATGGAACCATGCCTGCAAAAAAACGTGAGATATTAAAAGGTTGTGATGTGCTTTATGAGCCTTAAGTTTTGAAGAGAAGATTAACAAACCTTAGCAAGATATAGGTTACTACCTTGCACTTCACCTTCAACAATATTCCTGGAAGAAGTTCAAAAAGTCAAACACTTAAAAATCATCCAACAAAGGAGAGATGCCAAAACCTTTATGTTCTATTCACCTTTTAAAATGTAAGCTAATTTTCATGCTCAGAGAATTTGGGGAACAAGCAAATTCCATTGAAATATTACCAATAGCATAAGAGCTGCGGTTCAAAAAATTGAAGAGCAAACCTGAACACTTGTTGATTAACTCCTGAGACATCATCAGCCACAGAGGCACTTTGTGGACGTAAAATATCATTGCTTATTCTCTTTTGATGCTTTCCCACATACTGAGGACTAGACAGGTCAACAATCTCAGAGGAAATCCTGCAAAAAAAATAAAAAAATAAAAAAATAAAAAAATAAAGAAGAATAAATAACATAAAGAATAATTATACAAAATAAAAAGATGGAAGAATTGATAATATTTATATCCTTAGAAACAAAACAGATGTTTCTGCTTTTGCCTTATTTGGAACCTACCAAGCATCCAAATAAAATTAATTACCGCTACTGATGTTTGGTTAAAAAGCGGAGAACCGATCATAATCAAAACAAGACATCAGACATATTCACCTCATAAGCATTTTATAGGGGTATTAATTTAACATACCTTCTTGATGCTTGTCGAATGCGATAAGCCGGACCTGACGAGTTGTTGACGTTCTGAAAAAATAAATAGACCAACAAAAATATTATACAAGTTTTCAGAATATGAATGATTTAACTTGAGTCGAGAAAACAAATCTATCAAGTATAATGAAAAGATAGAGAAATGTTAGTGTGTCATACTTAACAATGTTGAACGTATAATGTTTTTCTTACTCAAACAATTGCAGATAGTGTTCCAGCTTTTCCATGTTATCCAAATAAATTTCAGTGAATTTTCTGGAGATAGTGGTATATTTCTTTGATTGAAGAACAATTTTACATCAGAATCATCATGCCTAAAGAAAGTAATGATCTGTGCAGATTTTTTCTAAGTTACATCAGATGTATTTCCATCACACTAGGACGTATGACCATGAAGTCACATTAAGAATCAATAACCTAATAGATCATTTTGGTTTTTCTGACACAGGAAACATCACAAATATGATTTTGAAAATCAAGGGTTGGTCATTCATGCCCACCAGAGTATCTGATATTGTCTAGTTACTGAAGAAACTAAAAAAAGTGAAGGTGTTGAAAGATCTAATTTATGCTTTTACTAACACTCAGCAGCTCTACACAAAAATGTTAAAGCATCTGCAAAATAAGGATCAAAATCTAAAAAGTGGTTGTAAACAGTGAAGTCCAATCTTGATAACAAAATTCTTTTCTTTTCTTGAAAGAGAAACAACTCCATTGATAGATGAAATAGAGGAGTAAAAACTCCAAATGCATAGAGGTGAATTACAAAAAACACACTTCCATTGAAGATTAAATAAGAAAAGCTTTAATGAGCAAAAGGGAACTTATTCTTCCACCAGAGGAAAGCAATAGAACAAGTTTCATAAACGACCATTCCTTGTGCCCCGAAGTGTCCAGAAAAAAAGCACTACTGATGGCAAGCCAAATGACCTTAGTACCATGAAAAGGATGACCCACCAAAATAGAAGCAAGGAGATCAGAGGTGTTGTTGGGGAAAGGCAAAGACCAACCAAAGCATCCAAAATATAAGCTAAAACCAAAAAGAAAATGGGAAATGCATAAATAAATAGCACGGGGACTCATTACTAGATTCACACACAATGCACCAGGAAGGAGATAGGGTGATATAAGGCATTCGCCAATGAGGTTGATTTTCTTTGCAACTTTGTTTAAAAGTGTGAACAGGGCAAACTACAGACAGTTTCAGCAATTCTTGAACAGATTAAAGTTTTATCTTTATTTTCAACGACAAGTAAACAAAGCCAAATAGATAATAGAGCTGCTTGCCTCTCCATTTGTTAGCCAGCTTTTGAAAAGTTCCTCACTATCTGTACGGAAGCTCTGAGAAAGATTCTTAAATCCCATCATCTCCATGGTTGGTGTTGACATTCCGATTGAGTTTTCCCCCCAAGATTTAAGAAATAGCTCCTCACTTGCATTTCTATATAATTCTGATACACCCCTTCCCTCCATTTTTATGATAATATTTACTCAAATGTTTGGATCTTTTCGATCTTTTCGAGACAAAAAGAGGCCTAAATTCTACATATAAATACAGGTTTTAAAAAGGATCATATGCTCAGGCTATCCTTTGAAATCCCCAAATTCAACAAAATAAAAACATAAAAAAAACCTCAAATTGAGCAGGCTACTCTGTTTGATCTTTTGAGAACCCCAGAACTTATGTCGAAGCCTTGCACATATAGTAAGAAATAATCATTATACTCAAGATGTTTGAACTCTTTCTACCCAGAAGAATAAATGGAAGCCCTTCAAGCCGGTGGGCACTAATAACTTCATAAGAATATCACAAACCCGAAAGGGAGCATTTATTCAACCTAAAATTATGATTAAACATATCACCACAATAGTGATAAGGACATATGAACTACCCCAATACTGTCAAACCACAACCATTGACTTCATATGATTTGAGAGTTGACAACCAAACCCCTAAACACCGTCCAAGCAATATCACAAGCAGCTAGGCCGGTAATAACTTTTTAGAACTAACAATATACGTAATCAAAATGTGTGTATTTGAGGATGCTGCAGAGGGATATATTATTGCTCATTCAAAATTCCCCAGCAAATAGTAGGCACATAGATGTGATTTCAAAAGATTTGAAGCATCCATTAATATTGGGTTTTGTTGGAGATTCCCATGTCATAATCTGTCGTTTTACATAGATTATAAGAAGCAATTTCTTCCCTATTGGACGTCGTTGTAATTGAAAAGGTATGTCCAATATTTAAGTCCTCAATCAAACAAGCAAAGAGGACTTATTCAATCAATACAATAAAATAACCTAAAAGTATAATGAACAAATTAAAAAATACTTACGAGATAGAGCCAGATCGTGACGGCGACATGAAAATGATCAATAGCAACTGTCTCTATAATCAAATATGAAGCCGTTGAAATGGCGCTTTCATGATTTAGCGTATGCTGCAGTAGAGAAGGCCTTTCGAGTTTCTGACCTGAAAGAAGCCGACCTGTTCGATCAACGAGCGAATTACGCGGTTTCTCGTTCGGATTCTTCACATCCATCCATTGATTGAGGTTTCGTCTGTTCCATTGTTAATGAATTCTTTACAGAAATTTTCAACATCGCTTTTTTGCTCCTCCGGATGAAGGAAATCTTGGTCTTCGTTTCCCCTCCGGTGAACAGTTTCTTGAGCTGAAGCATGGCGGCAAGTTTTGAATAACTTCTGTTAAATTAAAATATTTATTCAATAATATATTTGTAAAATTATATAATATTATAAAAAATAATTGTACAAAAATTTCAACATAAAACATTTTTAAAAATTAATTAATAATATTTATATTAATTGAGTCACCGAGAAGTAAGGTGCATCTTGTTGGCATAGGTAATAGTTTTCAGTTTGAACGTGGTCTCGGTTAATTTATATTCCTTCTTTTACTTGGGTGTCGTGTTATTCTTCCTCTGTATCTCATCCTCTTCCTTCTCGATGAGAGTGAATCGAGAAAAGAGGGTGAGTACGAGAGATACGTGCAACGGGTTTGAAATTAAGGAAAAAAACGTACTTTCACATATTCGTTGACGGTAACAAAGAGTTTTACAACTTTAATGTGAGAAAATATGTCAAATTTCATTCCCCTCGTGAAAAAATGCTCATTACGTCATCCTACCCTCTTAATTACTCTCGTTTGGATGTGGTATTTGTTCATTTATGTACGTCTTTTTTACTCACGTATCATATTATTTGTTGACGATAGGTACAACACGTTTTGGTGTTAGTGACAGAAACATACTTTCACGTATTTGTTGACGATAACAAATAGGTCATACTTTCACATATTTGATGTCAAATTCATTCTCACGGGAAAAATGCTCATTATGTCATATTTTCCTCACACTCCAAATGTCGATGAATTAAAAAAAAATCATATATATTAAAAAATACAAAATTAGCTGATATATTCGATCTAAAATTTAATTTTATATCAAATAAAACGTTTATTAATTGTATTTTATTTTAAAAAATAAATAAAATATGAAAGTATAATTTTAAGTCATTATTTACATTATTGAAAATTTAACTTTTTTAAAGACATTTAATAACATTTAGAAACTAAAAAATTAAATTAATTTTCAATAGCAAAAAATTTATAATTTGATATATATATATATATATAAGCAAGGGTCTCTTTCGTCATTATTGAAATAAAAAAATGCTGACGTGATTGATTAAACAACTCCCTCTCAAATAAAATATTAATAAATTTGTAAAAGATCAAATTTGTCATTTTATTTGGAATGAGACGTTCAATTATGTACAATTATTGACGTTGACTTAATAATAATTCTATTAAATTAATTGTTTGAAAATAATAATAAATTTATAGTACAACGTAATTAAATTTATTTCATTATTAAATTGTCCCAAGATTTTCAATAATTTTTAAGTGTTTACATAAATTGTAAATTTGATATATATATATATATATATTTAATTTTAAAACAAATAGTCAGAAATGGAGATGAGAAGAGTGTTGAAGTAATCAATTTGATATTATAAATTTATTGGTATATTTATAATTCAAATTAATTTGAAAAAAAAAGTTCACTTTTCACCTTTAAATTTTTTCATAAACTCACTTAAATATGAAATTTATTTCAATTTAGAGTAAGTTTATAAGTCGAGGCTTGGAATTGATGGAAGAGCTAAAATAAAGTCTCCGAGCCGAAAGGTAAGAATTTTAAAGCTAAATTAAGAAAAACAACAGACTTGAACATTTGTAACAACCAAATCCGCCGCTTGTAGATATTGTCCACTTTGACCCATTACATACAGTCGTTAGCCTCACGATTTTAAAACGTATTTAGCTAACGGCGACATGTAACAGGTCCAAGCGAACGTCAGACTTAGGCTATTACAAATGGTATCAAAGCCAGACACCAGACAATGTGTCATCGAGAAAACTGGCCCCTAAGGGAGGTGGATTGTAAGATCCCCACATTGGTCGGAGAGGGGAACAAAACATTTCTTATAAGGACGTGGAAACCTCAACCTAATAGACGCATTTTAGAATCGTGAAGCTTACGACGATACATAACAGGTCAAAACGAACAATATTTGCTAATAGTAGGCTTAAGCTTACAAAAACTTGTTGAACATCTCAACCTAAACATAATTAAATTGGTTAAGATATATGTCTTCGATCAAAAGGTCAAAAACTTAAACATAATCAAATTGATAAAGATAAATGTCTTCGATTAAGAAACCAGAGGTTTAAATGACCATATCTCCGATCTTCAAGAATCAATCAAGAATATGAAACAATCAAGAATATGAAATATACACAGCCAATACAAAATATGATTCAATGCCAAGTTTTCCTTTCTCAAGAATGCTCATTTGATAATGTCATAAATAGAAAAAGAGTCAAATTCCCAATACCTTTCTAACTTCTGGTAAGTAGAGACGAAGGTGATGAGCTCATCAAGTTCCAGCATATTTCTGGTTTCCGCTTACCATGACTTTGCTCACACATAAGATTCTACAAGTGAATCGTATAAATCGAAAGCCTAGAAAACGGTACATTGAAACGCTTGAAACTAGTATATCTCGTCGTCGGGGACATCTGGTGACAAGAATTTTTTGGGATCTTTACTAATTTCTATATAATTTAAACTTGCCTTCACTTGTTCCGGTACTGGCACGAGAGGTATAATGCTGTCCTTGTCGATCACTCCATCAATCAATCCATATTCTACAGCCTCTATGGGGGACATATAACGATCCCTATCGATATCTTTTTGGACCTTTTCGAATGGATGGCCAGTGAACTCGGAGATGATTCTTGTAATGTTGTTCTTGTTATGCATGATTTCACGTGCTTGAATTTCCACATCTATTACTTGCCCACTCGCCCCTCCAAGAGGTTGATGAACCATAATACGTGCATTAGGCATCGCGAGACGCTTTCCTTTAGTGCCACCGCCGAGGATTATGGAAGCTGTTGAGGCTGCAATGCCTAGTGCAATAGTAGAGACATCGGCCCTCACGAGCTGTACGACATCGAAGATAGCCATGGTTGCACTAATGAAAACGACATTAATTGAAGGAAATCAGGCAAGGGTAATGTAATACAACCAAACACGACATATTAACTAAGAAGACTATCGACTTTCAGAATAATAATGAATATAATGCGAAAATGGATGAGATCAGGTGTCACTCATTGAAAGTTGAACATCCTCCTAACCTAAATTTCCAAGACAGAAGAGGGAAAACAAACATATATAGTAAAAACGCCTAATAATCGATATTTCCAGCTTCAAATAAATAATGACAAGAATTTATATACTCATAAATATGATTATATGACACTCCTACTTCTAAAATTCCTGGAACTCACAAAACAAATGAAACCACGTAATCTAGTCTGCCTTCTGCCCCTGGCCTGTTCTTGCTAAATGTGCAGGTTCGTCCGAAAAGGGTTTGCTTTATACGATGGGGAATGGGCTTAGGATCTCAATCTAGGAAGATAACTGGTTTGATTGCTTGAAAGAAGACCAAACTTGGGTGGCATTAGGCTGAGAAGGAATCTGTTTGGTACACAACTGGGAGACTGGGTTTGGATTATGACAAAGTTAGAAAGGCGTGTTCGTTAATCAAAATGAGGATTAATAGATGTGGAACTTATCAAACGTAACCTTTTCGGACAAATAGGCTAGGCAGAGCACATAATTTCTTCCGCTGACACCTCTCACGAGCATCGTTATGTAGTTACATATCCATATACATTTTGAAAAAAGCTGATTTGGTGGTGAATGATAGATTTATCATTAGAAAGTAGTTGCACATCAAAGATGCAAAGAGAGGATCATGAAAAGGTCATTCATAAGCCACAGAATTCTAAATTAAATTACTCTAGAAGATTTCCTAATGTACATAAAGGCCATGCAAACTATGTATACAAAAATGTTCCCACGGTTTGCTGATCTTCCCATTCATGTAGAAAAGTAGAGTAGATTAATACACTTGTCTCTAGACATAGACACAAACACATTAAATTCCTCGGTGATCGTCCAACAGGCATATCCCTTCTCCAAAGAAGAAAGAATTTCAAAGAGGCAACATGTCAACAGTGCAGTTCAAAAAGAAACATTCAATTCTTGCAAAAATTAGCTGGAAATGATTGATTGCAGATTATATCCATTGATTACATGGTTTCAACATAAATCTGTACTGGTGCAGCACCAAGTGTTAGCAAAGTAAAACTTGATACAAAAAGAATAATAATATGAAGATGTTTTGAAAACGTATATTCTGAATTCGGTGTGTTAGTACACTTAACCTCTATCAAGACCCTAGCACGTCATTCAAAAGATGCCACAAAGGAAAAGGGAGAGACGACAATAGGTGCACCACTACAATGCTTTAGTAGTTAGAGAACCTTTGGCATCTTCAACTTCCACCACCTCTATGCTTTATCATCTGCCACTGAGAATGTCAAAGAAGAACAAGAAACCGGTACGTTTAATTGTTGGAAAGAATTTTGATTTGGCCAACATGTTTACTCACTTAGGAGGAGTGTTAGCACCTATCTCAAAGGAGTACTGATTTAGGAAATTGGTCCTTACAAAATGGGGTTCTTGATTGGCTAAATTTGCATCTGATGGATCATCCATCAAGTCGACAGAGAATATCATTTGGTCATTCATTGTGAGGCCAGTTATTTGGAAGATTTGGAATGAATTGAACTCGAGGATTTTCAAAACAAAGAAAATCTCCACTCGAAGTCCTAGAAGCCTATTGTTTCATAGCTCTTTAGTGGTGTAAAAATATGGTTCCTTTTTTTTCTTATAGATTTTTTTAGGTTTTTTTATAAGAGACAATTTCATTGATGATTGAAATTTACAAAAGGGATGTAATATCCGTGGTGTTTACAAAAGACCTTCCCAATTTGCAATGAGGGAGGTATAACTATAGGAAGCAAAAACATTAGACAGTTTACACCAAGATATAGCTTGGTAAACAACATTGTCAAAAAGTTTTATACAAGTCTGTGTCTTTTTTGCAAATATTCTCTGATTTCTTTCTTTCCATAGATTTCAAAAGAAAGCCATGATGAGATTTTTCCACAGTAGGGCTTTTGCATTCTTGAAAGGGGTACGTTAAGGCCATATCCAATAGATCCTTTACCTCCCTAGGAAATGTGAGATGTCAACTGATTATATTGAGAATTGTTGTCCAAAAATAGGGTTCCTTTTAACCATGTAATGTGAGATGTCATCTGAATATATTGAGAATTGTTGTCCAAAAATATGGTTCCTTTTAACCATGTCAACTCTAGAACCTAAGTATCACAAAGATTGCCAATCGCATATTTACTCGATTAAGCCTCTTCTAAGGGGACTCTCTTCACGCAAGCATCCACTTTCAGAGGAAGGCGGTGTTTCTAGTCCTTACATTTCAAATTCTCAAGCCAACCAAAGAAATAAGAGGACCAGCAAAGTTCCACGTAACAAAGTAGACTAACACTCATTCACGGTTCTTTCTAATTTTAAATTTTTTATATACAAATAATTTCAATGTTGAATGTTTATATAACTTTAATCATTCATAAGCATTTCTATTGATAGCAGGTGCATAACATGAGTATCGCTATATATTAAAAATAATTTTCCATTCCAATTTCATTGATCTACAACGAGTCCTAAATTTTCAGTGATTCATCACCGGAATGAATGCCCCCATTCGTAGGCTAACAGTTTGTGATGCAGATGAAGAAAACTATATAGAAATTGCGAGAGGCAGAGATCAAGTAACGTAGGCTACCTCTTGCATTCGGCGCGGTAAGGAAAGCATATGAAAGTTAGGCATAAATCGCATATTCCTAGAAATCAAATTACCTAAATCGTTTGGAAAGAACACAAATGAGCCCGAATTTCATATTCCATACTTCACCAACTACATTATGCACAAAAAATCATCTCGTGAATACCTGAGAGAGCCGCCAGAAGAATTAATGAAAAGTCTGATATCTTTAGTAGAGTCCTGAGCATCCAAGAGCAAGAGCTGACTGATAATAGCATCCGCCACAAAGTCATCGATGCTGTTCCCCAAGAAGACAATCCTCTCCCTGAGAAGCAGTCCCATGGCGTCAGTCTCGGCGCCTCTCTGGGCGGCATCCGGCGTTTGTGGACCCGTCATATGAACAGAGCAGGACGGAGCTAGGGTTCTCAAGGGCTTACGAGAGGTTGTTTTGAGAACCGATGAAGCCGAAGGAAAAGAAAGACTAGATTTGAGCTTTGGATAGAAATTTGAAGGTTTTCCATGAGAATTGAGAAGGCCGAGAGAGGAGGCATGAGGAATCAGAGTAGAACAGCGTGAGAGAATCTCCATGGATTTGCAGCACTGCTCTGCTTCAGCTCTGAAACCAGGAAGAAGCTGATAGACGATGAGTTTGGGGATTTGGTTGGGTGAGAAATACAGAAATACAAAAAATTTGGGAAATTTGGCAATTTTAATAACTCACCCATGAATTTATCAAAATAGCACTTTTGCCCCAAATACTTTAACTCAGTTTTTTCTATAAAATATCAATATTAATAGATGTTAATTTATTTTTTGTTAAATTAAAAATATATAATATAATTAAACCAACATAAGGTTAAAAAAAAACATAATATAATATATTATAAATTATAAAATAAAATTATACGGAATTTATAATATAAGTGTTGATAAATAAATAACAATATTTTATATTCGACGTAATATAAATTATTTCGCATATGGCTTATTGGATTTTCGCTCATTTTTATAATTTAGTTTATATAAAAATTACGCATTATATTTTATTATTTATTTTTTTTTCTTTTTCTAAACCCTAATTTACCGCCACTCCTTTCCTTCCCATTACTAGCCACTGTACCCCGACCCTCCACAAACCGCTCACCTCTTCTGCCTGACGCCATCTCAACGGCTGCCGCCTCACGTTGCAGTCTCAGCCTCCCGGCGATCAAACCGCCGCTCCCTCCCTTACATAGTCTTTCGCTTCACCGAGTAATCAGCTTTACTTGTCTTTGTTGTTGTTTCTTTTATTTCTCAAATATTTATCCTTCCAAATTAGGGTGTTCCAAACAAGGTTAATGTACCATATCTGAAATTCCGATCAGTTTTACTCCGGCACTTTCTCGATACATGCTTCTTCTAACCGGAATTTACTTTTTTCTTTTATTGTGATTCGTCGGAACGGAAATGGATCTTTGGTTTTGATTCATTTCTGTCTTGTTTGTGTTCTGTGGAATTTTATTCGTGTTTCTTGATTTGATTGTGATTTGCAATTTGGATCATTTGGTCGAATGTGATTCTGTTACTATAACTAGCCGGCGATTAAGGTGTAGATAATGATAAGTGATAACTAAGGTGAATGGCGTCGTTTTCCGATTTCCGATTGATTCGACTGAATATTTCTCACGTTTTCCGTTTCTGTGATGGATATTTCTTTCTTTGGTTAAGGTTTTTTTTGCTGATGGATTTTGTGCTGCTTGCTAGGTGATAACAGAGCAACGGACTGAAACAACACAAATTGCTTATGAAAACTCTATTCTTACTCAAGTCCTGCTGCACAAAATACAGTCCCCAACCTGTACCGTTTGGAATTTCATTTAGCTCGGTCTTTCTGTAGAAGCTTGTTGGCAGTAATTCAAACTCACTTTCGCAGATCGATCTACTTCTGTTCCTATTGTTTGGAGTATTTTTAGATCACAGCTGATTCTACGAGAGAGAAAGTAAAAAATGGCCTTTAGAGGAAAGGAAATGATGAAGAAGATATTGAAGAAGGTTGGAGAAAACAATCTTGCGCCTGGAGTGAAGGATTCATTGAAGAAATGTATTCCAGACTCCAAAGTGGTGATGAATAGGGCGAAGCGCGGCATTTTTGCTGGCCGTCACATCCAATTCGGTAACCGTGTCAGTGAAGACGGTGGCAACAAGTATGAACCTCTTCTCTTTCCTTTATTTTTTTTCAAAATCTATGGTCGATTCTCTCTGAATTTGGATGCATTTTACTGATTTGCCGAATTCCGTGGTGTGAAACCATTAGTCCCTTTCCCAATATGAGAATAGCTTAACGGTTAAAGGACATCATGTAATAGCCCAAGCCCACCGCTAGCCGATATTGTCCTCTTTGGACTTTCCCTTCTGAGCTTCCTCTCAAGGTTTTAAAACGCGTCTACTAGGGAGAGGTTTCCACACCCTTGTAAGGAATGTTTCGTTCCCCTCTCCAACCAATGTGGGATCTCATAATCCACCCCCTTGGATGTTAGCGTCATCGCTGACACGCCGCCCATGTCTAGCTATGATACCATTTGTAATCGCCTAAGTCCACCGCTAACAAATATTGTCCTCTTTGGGATTTCCCTGCTGGGCTTCCCCTCAAGATTTTAAAACGCGTCTACTAGGGAGATGTTTCCACACCCTTGTAAGGAATGTTTGGTTCCCCTCTCCAACCAATGTGGGATCTCACAATCCACCCCCTTGGAGGTCAGCGTCCTCGCTGACACACCGCCTGGTGTCTGGCTCTGATACCATTTGTAATAGCCTAAGCCCACCGCTAGCAGATGTTGTCCTCTTTGGGATTTCCGTGTTGGGCTTCCCCTCAAGGTTTTAAAACGCATCGACTAGGGAGAGGTTTCCACACCCTTATAAGGTATGTTTCGTTCCCCTTTTCAACTAGCGTGGGATCTCACACATCAACCTCTACTTTTTTTTTTTTCTTCGGACTAGTTCAAATTTCCATACCCACACCAAAAAAATAAGAGAGATCTTTAGTCCCTTTTAATTGCATAGCTTAATTTATTGTTTTTTACAATTGCAAGTGAAGGAGCCATAAATGAATAAATTCATAACATCGAAGACATCTGTTTTTTGATGCGTTCTTTTGATGAGTGCTTGGATTTGGATGCGGGGTTAGGATATGAATCAATTGTTATGCTAAAACTCTTAACCACACTACTTGATTACGAATTTTAGTTAGAATCAAGTGGAGATTTTGTAATTGCTTTGCTCTGAGGTTTTTATGCCCCGCTCCTTTTGTCAATCTATGAACATGTGGAAGAACCCTAAGATAGGGTGATTGGGGGCGTGAAGTCGGGCTTCAGCGTGTGTCTCGCTTCCTAAGCCCAACAGCCCCGACCCTCTGTTTGACAACCCAAGTTCAATTAGAGAAACCAACCGGCTTGAACAACAGGACCTAAATTTGTGCCCCCAAATACAGAACCTGTGACCCAAATGATCCATTAGGTTTTGGGAAGAGAAAATGAACTTAAAGTAGTGTTTCCTTCTGTGTGTCACTTTTTTGGTTTTTGCTGTACATTTGTAGCCTTTTATTTACATGTCAAGGTTTTGCCACTCTTGCTCTTGTATTCAGAAATTTTAGAGCACAATATAATAATTTCGTTTTCTTCCTTTGTATTGGCTTTATGTCGTATAAGGGTTCGGTTCCTTTTACGATTATTTTGCTCGCAGTCCTCCATATTGGCATGATCTTATCCTGTTTCATATTGTCATGCTATGTGCTTGTGCTTATAGGTCAAGAAGGTATTGGAAACCAAATGTCCAAGAGAAGCGACTTTTCAGTTATATTCTAGACCGACATATTCGAGTTAAAGTCACCACTCATGCCATTCGATGCATCGACAAGGCCGGTGGAATCGACGAGTATCTGCTGAAAACTCCATACCACAAAATGGACACTGAAATAGGGCTGTTTTGGAAGGCAAAGATCGAGAAGCTGTACGAAGAACTCGGGCAGATGGAGGTAGTTTTCTTCTCACCGGAGGACGAAGCTAAATTTGAACAGGGCTTTAGAGAACTGAAATTATCCGAGAGGGCAGCACGAAAGGAGGCGAGAAGACAGATGTATGGTAGCTCAACCCAACGTGATCAGATCGAAGAGGGACAAGCAGACCGCGTTGGATCGAGCGAGGAAGTTGCAGGTTCGGAAGGAGGCTCCCATGGTGATGATGGTGCTCAGCAATGGGTTGCCAACGCCTAATTAATTATAGGAGGACTGTTTTTTTCAACTTGTGAGTTCGTTCTTCAAGCCTTGACTCGTTCCAACCTTTTCCAAGATTTGTTTCCTCATTTTCACTGAAATCCTTTGTAGCTTATTTGTATTTGGTTTAATGTTAAATGTATTCAGATAGAAATGAGAATTGTTTTTCTGGAAATTGAGATGTGAAATCTTAAAACTTATTGTTCAATAAGATTAGGCTTAATATATGATTTTCCAATTTTTGTTTTTAACAGTTTCTGTTCTTTTAGGTATGTATTTACCAGAAATATCCAAAAAAAAGATGACTACCTCATGTTTTGTATTTACCGGATGTTTTGTATTTACCGGATGGGAGACAAAATTATATTTTTCGTCTCCATTTAAATGAAAAAAAAATAAATAAATTATTTAATTTTGAGACTCTAATTATAATATTTAAATTAAAATAAAATAAAATAATTAATGTTACATCTCTATTTCTATATCCATCGCTACATGATCACGTTGTCTAGAAAACTTGTACTAATATGAGTTCGTTTAGCATAGTTCCTATCGACTACATTAATCAACCTAAGTTAAAGTTTGTTGGAAGAATTTAGAATTAATTTTTTATCCCGAATTCAAATAACGAACATTATCTAAACTCATAAATACTTCCTCTAAGCTCTAGTTTCTAATGAAATTACAAATAATTGTAGCATGCCCCACCATTTTTCTCTCTTTTTTTTTTTAAATAATTATGGTAAATCTAGTTATTTTTCTCTAACCTTTGTGTCATTTAAAATATTTTTTTGATTAATTTTCTTTATTTAATTAAAATGTAGAATTACTATTATCTTTGTTTGAATAAAATATGTATAATTTTCTAATTTAAAATCTCGAACATTTGGTAACCAAACCTAACACAATTTCTGTCGGAAATACTAATATTTATTTATTTTATTTTGGAAATTAAAATATTTGTAATAACTTGGACAACAAGCTTAGCCGCTCGTCTAAAAAAATATACACGTTTATTCCGACGGAAACCATGGCTGTGATCCGCAATCGTGACAGCGCGGTCATCCTATCAATACCCCATTTGTTAACATCTAGGAAATTCCATTGTAAGGTCGATATATATATTTTTTAAATTAAAATTTTATTTTATCTTTATTTAATTTAGCTATTTTTTAAGTATTAAAAATGGGTAGAATTTTTAATTTTGTATTTAATCTATCAATTACCTTTTTAATTTTATAGGTAAAATTAAATTACAAGTTTAAATTTTGAGATTTGTGTATTTTTAAAAACTCTTATTTAATATTTAATATGTGAATTTTTTTTTGTTGACAAAATCATACTTTTATTAAAATAAGTAAAATTAATTTTTTTTTACCTCTACCTCTAGATCAATTTAGTAGAAATTTAAATAAAGGGTAAAAT
Organism: Cucurbita ficifolia; assembly: GCA_033971965.1. Lineage (NCBI taxonomy): Eukaryota > Viridiplantae > Streptophyta > Magnoliopsida > Cucurbitales > Cucurbitaceae > Cucurbita > Cucurbita ficifolia. The sequence continues at coordinate 10,690,996 of CM066977.1, forward strand.
GGTAATATTTATCGTCTTATTCTAAAGTCAACTTGATGAAATTCAAATTCAAATTTATTTTTATATAATTTACCTCCAAAATTAAGTTATTTATTTATTTTTAGTGTCATAAAACTTTATATATCGATTTATTTAAAATTTTATATTTAATAAGTCTATTCAAAGTTTTAAAATTTTGAAATTTTTTAAAATTTTATATTTAATAAGTCTATTCAAAGTTTTTAAATTTTGAAATTTTTTTATCTGATATTTAATTAATTTTGTGTATAATAAATTTATGAAGTTTTGAGCTTAATAATTTATTATATTTAATTTTTTAAAAGAATTAATTGATTTATTTTCAGTTTTTATCTAATGATAATGTGAATTTTAACAAATTTGAAAGTTGGTAATTAAAATTATAATTTATTTTTTAATTATTAAATTCTTTTTTTTTCTTGGAAGGAAAGGGAAAAATGAGAGAGAATAATTCAACCTGTTATTTATAAAATTTCGAGTGGGACCCACAGAAATGTTAATAGTGTAATTAATTTATGTTTTATCTAAGAATTATCCTACAATTTTGATGGTCACTACGTGTCACGATGTTATTGGATGAAGCTCCAATATATATTTTTTAATTATTAATAATTGAATGGATTTCCTATAAATTCAGCCTTCCCTTTTTTGCTATTCGTGTCTTCCGCTCCATTTTCGTTACACAAACTTCAAATATTTCATTTCACAGTCGATGGAAAAGGGGAAAATGGCAGAGAACGGAACGCCAATGGTGATCCGCATGAAGAAGGCATTGACGAAACTCACTGCCTTCTTCCACCTCTGTCACGTTTGCCGGCCGCCTTTCCGGCGGATGCGGTCATTCGATTCCGACGGTCGGACGGCAGGGCTACGGAGTATCTTGGGAGACGAGAGCATCATCGAGAAATGCTCGATGAGAAAGCTCGAGCGTGCTGCGAGTTCAAGGAATGGAAGCTATGAAGACGATGTCGATCAGAGAGCGCAGATTTTCATCGACAATTTCCGCCGTCGATTGATGCTAGAAAGACAAATTTCTTTGCAATTGAGGTACTATGGCATTAATAACTCTGAAATCGATTACGAAGCGAGATCGCCGCCGTTCTCGTCTTCGATTCGTTGAACGAATTTATTTTTTGATATTGAAGTAAAATTGTTGTGTTGTTGAGTTCTGTAACGAAGTTAGCATGATTTGAGTGAAGAGAAACCGGAGAAATTCGGAAGAGAGTGCTTATTCCTGGAATTTTGATTTGTTGTGTGTTTTTGTCTTCTCTTGCAAGTTTCTCATCAGTTGTTCATGGCTTCAGTTTTCCAGATTTGTAATTGTTAATGTGTTGAATAGATATTTATCACTTGAATGCTGTTAAATTCTTGATGGATTGAATTCTTCTGTTCTATTTGGATCTGTTGCTTAGAACAGTCTTTCAATAGTATGAACTCACCGAATAAAAAAAATTGTGAAATACACGCAAAGTTCGCGGACGGCCCTGGTACTCTGTCCATGGCGAATGCCCGTCCTGAAACCAACAGTTTCATTTGCACGAGGATTCAATCTCTCTCTCTCTCTCTATATATATATATATATAGAGAGAGAGAGAGATGATATTTTAATTATTAATTTAAAAAAATTTATTTACATAAATATCCATTAATAGCAATATTTTATTGAAATATCTATATCGATATAAATATCATATTCTAATTCTAGCCTATTTTAATTATAACATTACTGCTATTAAGGGATTCATTGAGAAGTACATGAAATTCAATCAAGCTTTTGAAACTATGGATATCGTAAGGGTTGTTGAGAAGGTTGAGTGTCCTTATTGATTATAGTCAACTCTCTTAAGGTCGACTACTAGGTCGAGTATCATGGGTTATAGTTTAATTTTTTTAATGAAATGAACCAAAATTTGTACCTTCGGTAACCGAACTTGCTGACAAGTCAATGGAAATATTAATAAATAATTAAAAAAAATTGAACACTAAAATATTTGCTACGTAGACAACAAGCTCTTGTTCGAGCAAACCGAAACTACGGCTGTGATTCGCAATCGTCACAGCCCTGTCATCCCATCAAATGCGCCCCCATTTTATCGACTGCATTATACTAAATTAATTTTTTTTTAAATAATGACAATTTTAAAAAATAACAAAACTAAACTAAAAATATATATTAAATCATGAAATGTGCCCAAAGCCCATTGGACCTTCTGATCAAGTTTTGTGGGCTTTCGCGACTTCAAGGATGGGCCTCAGGCGTGTTATATTCATGGGCCTATTTGGACCATAAAGCCCATTTCCTCATTTATTATTTTTGTTTTTTTTTTCGATTTTTCCAAAAATATTTAAATTTGCGTAAATATGCATATATTATTTTTAATCACTTAAAGTCAATCCAAGCCAAATTTGAACTTGTGTTCTTAAGCTCGTTTGGTCTTGTAGATTTCAACGAGACTCAACTAGTTTAGGTACTGTACTTTCAACTCGCAGTTAGAGATTCGAGACTCGAACATATCGTTGAGCTGAAAAAATTGTTCAATCTCTCACATTGGATTGATTTTAAGTTGAGTTGTAACTACATATTAACTACAATTTCTTTTAACGTTCTGTAAACGTGTTTGGATCCCTTCGCTGCACTCTTGAGGGTGGCATACATGTTTTCAATTGAACACAAACAAACTCATCTCACTAACATGCTTTATTCCCGACCCCGTTGTGTTATGGAGGACGGATGCACATGTTCAAGTAGGAGGACAAATATTTAAAAAAGAAATTGTCACACACTTTGTTGGGATTCGTACATGAATTTGGAATTTAGATTCTGCACTTTATGACATCGACATTACGCGACATGACTACATTACCTACTTGTCTTAAACTATTTTAAAGAGTAGAAAAATTCCGACAAACCAACCGAGTTGGTTCAGTATGCTTTGTTTTCACTCAAATGCTTTTTACGAAAACTCTCGTGAGGTCCCCAACTCATGATTCTCTTAAGCTATTCACACGAGTTTTTATGATCGAGCCACCCAAAATAAAAATGGGTGTTATTGGTATATGTAGTCATTATCAATTATTTTAAGCATTTCTTAAAGTTTATATCTTAGAATTATTCTAGTTCCGTACGTGGTCTCGATTTATTCATGTACTCGTATTTTACTCGTGGACGATTAGTTAGATTTAACCGATTGAATTAAGATTTTAAAGCTAATTAGATTAAATTAAAAATTAAATCATAAATATTAAATTAAAACTAAATTTAGATATTAAACACTAAAATGTAATAATGCATAAATTAGCTAATAATTTGTAACCCGATTAAAATAAAATTGATTACTTACTGATAAATCTCTAAATTTGAAAAAAAATATATAATAAATCTTTTTATCTTTATTAAATAATTAAGATTTTAATTTTAAGTTAATAGATAATTAATCTATTTAATATATTTTATGAAATATAAGTAAAATTTCTACGTTAATTTAAACATATTTGATATTTTGAATATTTGTGAAATTATTATTAACAAAATTGAAAGCTAAAAGAACAATTTTTAATTTAATCAGTAAAATTTTGTGTAAAAATTTAGATTAAAATTCACTTTAGTTCAGAGTTATATGATATATATTTTATTTTAGTCCTTCAAATTTCAATTATTTAAATTTAGTATTTTTAATTAATCATAAATTTAGTAATCTATTTTCAATAAAATTTAAATTTAGTTTTAATTTTAAAAAAAGACAAGGTGACTAAAAATTAAAATTATCTGAATCAAAAAATATATTAATCAATAATTTATTAGAGTGGGGGCCACATGACACGTGGCGAGATCACAAGGCTCACTTTGGAGTGCCGACGATTAGAGATCATCGAAATAATAGACAACAGTGGACCCCACAAGGGTTGCGTAATTTTCCCCCGCCCATCCGTAGCTGATCGGGAGGAATATCCCCACTCGTGTGGTCCCCACTGGATTCGACTTCGTTATATCGTGCGTCCACTCGGCGACTTTTTAGTCTCTTTTACTTTTTATTTTTTAAAATAATAATTATAATAATTGAGATAATAATTTGGCTTCGTTGGATAAATATTTAAGTTATTTTTTATTTTCTATTTTTCAAACTTATATTTATTTTTTAATTTTTATTTTTCTAATAACACCTTAATTTTCAAAAAAACAAAATAATTATCAGTTTTTCCGTTCATTCCATCTCATTTACTCGTATTAAAATTATAATTTATAACAATTTAATTTCCGTATTTATAGTTTCGTAATAATAAATTATTGTTATCAATATAGATCAATAAACGGATTAGATACCAACCATATTTATAAATTACAAAAAAAATTAAATTAATATTCAATTTAGCCTCGAGATTAAATTATTACAAATTTAAAATATATTGAAAATGGAAGGAAGTAATTTTGAAATAATTAAATTAATTATATCATTTTTTAATTATTTTCCATTTTTTTTTAACCTAACAAAAATAATTTTAACAATTTTTAAATTAGTCCCAACTAAATTACTATTTTAGATAATTTGTGATTGGTCCCTATATTTTGACTTTAGTTGATTTTGGTACATATATAAACAATTTAAGAATAAATGTATTAAAATGAATAAAAAACAAATGTAAAAACGAGTATTTATTTATTTAAATATATATTTTTTAAAATTTATTTTGAAGACGATTACTCGGCGATTTATTCCTTCTGTTTCACTCACCTCCATGTATTTATAAGCTCCACACTCGCTTCCCAGATAGTATTTCGTAACTGTATTGAGCTTCAAGCGTAGCAACAGAGAGGAATCGCCATGGGTTTGAAGGTTTGTTTCTCTCTCATTCTTCTTCTGAAATCTCAATTTCTTTACGTTATTAGCTTCTCTTTATGCCATTTTCTTGTTCGACCAGTGGTTGAATTCTTCGTTTAGAGTGGGTGATTTGATGCCGAATGATTATGCTTTAGCTTTTCATTGGTGATGATCTTGGCATTGAGTTAGGGTATTAGTGCAGATCGCTGCATGTCTCTTGTTTTGCGTCATAGTTATGCATTCATAATATGTTAGATTTGTTGGACTTCGTTGGGATGCTTTTTGTTGGATTTGTCTTTTCAGATCTGTATTTTTTTTAGTCGATCTATGTTATCCTTTCGAGGAATGAACGACATCTGTGAAAAATCTTTTGGTTGTTCTCTAATTGATTGCTTGAGCTTGTGCGTGATCTCTGGGTTATTTATTACCCTGTTGCGGGACTCTAGATATTAGGGCAATAGGTGCAGAGAATTTTAAGAACTTCATATATTTGTTCTGTTATATGGAACTAAAAGCACGCAGTCTGTATCACAACTTGATGAGGCTGAGTTCTGCAGGAGGAGTTTGAGGAGTATGCTGAGAAGGCAAAGACCTTGCCGGAGAGCACAAGCAATGAAAACAAACTCATTCTCTATGGACTATACAAGCAGGCCACTGTTGGACCTGTGAACACTAGTAAGCACCGTCTTTCATTGAATATAACTTCTAAAGAAAAATTGTGTATAGATGGAATTATGTGATCAAATTCTCCAATTTAACCGTTTATTGCAACTATGATTGATTTGTAGGCCGACCTGGAGTGTTCAACCAGAGAGACAGAGCCAAATGGGATGCCTGGAAGGCTGTTGAAGGTAATTTTTCTCAATATTTACGCTCTTGTCAGAATATTTTTGCTATATTTTCTTCAATGGTAAACCTTCACGTTAGTGTTGTTAGGAATCACTGATGTCCACAATGGTATGATATTGTCCACTTTGAGCATAAGCTCTCATGGCTTTGCTTTGGGCTTCCCCAAAACACCTCATACCAATGGAAATAGTATTCCTTGATTATAAACCCATGATCATTCCCTAAATTAGCCAACGTGGGACTTTCATCCAACAAGTGTTTCTGTATCGGGGGATCTTGGCTTATGAAATTGAGAATACATATTAACGAGTTCAACACTATGAAATGGATTTTCTCTATTTTGCGATGACATTGAACTATGTTTTTACTCTTTTCTGCAATGAACTCTATTAGATTAAAGAGTTACCTTTATAAAAAATGTACCAGAATGAGCTTGATTGAAGAGAATTAAATGTTTTTGCAGCAAAATCCAAGGAAGATGCAATGAGCGACTATATCACCAAGGTGAAACAGTTACAAGAGGCAGCTGCTGCTAACTGATAAGTTTCTCGATTATCTGTATGAACAACGATGTTGAAATAATCCTTGTTTAAGTTCAGTACTTTTATCATATTTATCTAAATTGTGTAACAATGAACTATGTGCAAGTATTATTATTATTGGATTCGCTAATGAATCTTCAACCTTTTAACCAAATTAATATACTTGGGCTTGTTAAGTGCTTCTTTTTTTTCTCACTTGAAAGCTAGCCTGGATTTGCAAAACTAGAGGTTCTTTTAGAATCCTTGCGAAATTTCACAAATAAAGCTAACTTAATGAAGTAAAGATATTTCATCTTTAGAATCGGCCAAACAACGTCGACCAAATGGTCTGATACCAAATGATAAGCGCCAACAATATTGGATTTGTAAAGCTAGAGGTCCTTCTAGGATCATTGCAAACTTTCACAATAAAAGCAAACTTAGTGGTTCCAACCAATACTTGGTTAGAAGGACGAATAACTCTTAATCGAACTGGAAATAGTCACTCTTAGATCCCAAGGTTAGAAGGACGAATAACTCTTAATCGAACTTGGAATCTACGATAGTCACTCTTAGATCCCAAGACGACTCACTCCAGAATTAGCTTGATCAAGACTAATCTAATGAATTTATTTTACTCCAAACCTAAAAGCAAGGTTTGAAGAAAAGAATAACACCTTATTTTCAATGTCGAGTGGTATTTAACACAAAAGTCCATGGAAAAACCTCGTGCTTTCTTTTGGAATATGTGGAAAGAAAAAAATCAGAGAATATTTGCAGAGAAGACAGAAGAAAGAAATCAGAGAATATTTGCAGAAAAATACAAAACTTATATGAGAATATTTGCAGAAAAGACACCGGCCTACCCAAAGCTTATCAAAGAATATTTGCAGAAAAAACACATACCAACACAAAACTTTTTAACAATGTTATTTACCAAGCTATATCTCGGTGTAAACTGTCTAATATTTTTATTCATATAGTTATACCTCCTTTATTGCAAATTAGGAAGGTATTTGTAAACACCATGGATTATACATCTCTCTTGTAAATTTCAATCATCAATAAAATTGTCTTTTTATAAAAAAAATGTCGAGTGATCATTCTTTTCTTAATTTGATATACTAATATTATAAAGATTTTTAAGCTAACAAATCTTTGTTTCAACTGGTACCTTGCATGCAGAAGATCAGCGGTTGGATTCATATCACAAACACTTAAAAGTCATTCTAATTCGGGTTCGAAGAACTAAATAGGATGACAAATTCATTTTTCATTTATTTATAACAACAATGGATTTGGGCAAGCCTCCTGCATATGTTCCTTTTATGGCTGACACAAAGCCACAGAGGAAGAAATGACCAAACTTTAAACTATTGCCCACACAACAGGACCGTTAGAACTGGTGAAATAACTTGAAGTCATGAAATGACTTCCATGTAACTTTTAATTGAGCTGAAAGGATCTTAGAAATTACATGATCTTTATCAAATTTCTAAATGTATCTGCATCTTTCAGGTAGCTATGGAGAATGATCATGTATATCTAACAAATCCTTTTTCCTCGGCATTCTCTGTAAGATCCTACATCGGTCGGGGAGGAGAACGAGACATTCTTTATAAGAGTGTGGAAATCTCTCCCTAGCAGACGCATTTTAAAAATCTTGAGGGGAAGCTTCAAAGGAAAAGCCAAAAGAGGACAATATTGGCTAGCGGTGGGCTTGGGCCGTTACCTTCTCCTTCTCAAGTAAGTAAATTCACTCTGCTTCAGGTAGAGCCATGACTAGAGCATGCAACTTTAGGTTCATTTCGTTGCCCGTTTCGATGAGTCGATCCTTTGTGAACATTCCAAGCATCACATACTGTATGGTTAATTGGGTCCTGGCGTATTCTGGATTTGCTTGCTACCTCCATTAAATGAAAGAAGAGTCCGTCCAGGGAGGGCTATCCTTTTTTAGTGTCATTCAAAAGTATGAACAAGATCAACAAAGAGAATTTACCTTTGTCCTTTTCAACTGTTGAAGTGTCCCTGGTGGTCTCCCAGACATAACTTTTAGGCGACAACATGCTAGATATGACGTGAATTGTCCCAAGCCCACCGCTAGCAGATATCGTCTTCTTTGGACTTTCCCTTCTGTGCTTCCCCTTAAGGTTTTTAAAACTAGGTTGAGATTTCCACTCTTATAAAAAATGTTTCGTTTCTCTCTCTAACCGATGTGGGATCTCACAATCTACCCTCTTTGGGGCCAGCGTCCTCGTTGATACTTGTTTCCCTCTCCAATCGATGTGGGATCTCACAATCCACCTCCTTCGGGGCCAGCGTATTCGCTGGCACTCATTTCTCTCTCCAATCCATGTGAGATCTCACAATCCAATTCCTTCAGGGTCCAGCGTCGCACGTTTCTCTCTCCAATCAATATGGGATCTCACATCCACCCTCCTTCATAGTCCAGTGTCCTCACTGGCATACCGCTCGGTGTCCACCCTCCTTCGGGACTCAATGTCATTATTGGCACACTGCCTGGTGTCTGGTTCTGATACTATTTGTAACCGTTTAAGCCCACCGCTAGCAGATATTGTCCTCTTTGGGTTTTCCCTCAAGGTTTTTAAAACGCATATGCTAGGGAGAAGTTTCCACACTCTTATAAAGAATGTTTTGTTCCCCTCTCCTACCGGCCTTGTTAAGAACTATTGGTAGCAGCCCCATGAACCATCCAAACACTAGAATTACAGGTCTTGATATCGTATGTGCACGAGGATGATACACTTATCAACTCAGATGAACCAGCAGATGTTACAACCCTGTTCACCATAATCAAAGGGCTCATCATCCATGTTTGTTTGAATTGAATCTCTTCCTCTTTTAACTTTCATAAAAAGCATGATAGGGAGAAGAACAGATCCATTTTTCCCTATCAAAGCTATAGCAGTGGCTCGGGGACACTAGTCCACGGCTAGCCTCCTCTGCATTTACAGGTAGATCAAGGGAGTAGGCTGTGCCGCAATTGCACTCATTCAAGGATATTATCTCTATTGGAATAAGACTTTTTGAAAAAAAAAAGCAAAAGTAAAGTCACGAGAGTTTATGTTAAACAATATCATACCGCCCGTCGCTCCTACCGATTGAATGGTTTGGTGAAGTGTTCGAATCATGGCGACGTGGGCGGTTCGCTGCCTGCGACGTCGCGAAAAGTCCACTGAACCTTATCATTTAGAAGAAGAAGAAGTCGTAACAAAATTTCCGTAGGTGAACCTGCGGAAGGATCATTGTCGATGCCTAAACATCAAACGACCTGTGAACGTATTCTTATCACAATATCCCTTTAATTTGTTAAATATCTTTAGCGAAAAATTTCGCTTTTGATTCTTTAAGAAGAATACTAAGGTTAAATTATAAGTTTCGTTTCTGAACTTCAAGATTTGTGTCAAATTGGGTGTAACGAGTTTTTGAATTTTGATAATAAATAGTAAACGAAAAAATTAAAAATAAATTCAATAAATAAAAAGACAGTTCACGAAGGATTCTCACACTAAATTTTCTCATTTATAAGAAAACAAATTTTATAAATTTGAAGAGAAAATTATACTTTTCGATTCGCTAATTTTCTGATATTTAAATTTTCAAATTTAATTGATTTTCTAATTCTATTAAATAATTAACCTGAGAGATATCTATTTAATCAGCAGAGTCTAAAAAATCTTAAATGATATGAGATTTTTGTTGTCTTAAATTTAGATGCCGAAAAATTAAGTTGAATATTATATTATATTTTTTATTAAATAATACTAAATTTATTAAGATGTATTACATCTTTAAAATAAGAATTATATTGAAAATTAAAAAATATTTACTAAAAATATATAAAAATATGAAGATTTTTTATTATTTTATTTATTATTATTTTTTTTGCTAAGAATCCGATACTCATAAATTTTCAAATGATTAATGACGTTCATCCAAAACTAACTATAAAGACAAAACTCATAATTCAATTGTATTTTTATTAATCTCGCCTTAAATAAATATAAAATTAATATACTTTTATAACATAAAATTAATGAAGAAATCCCTGTTCAGGAAGATAAGTCACAATTTGAGGTGTAACGTCCACCCTACCCTAACACCTATCGACACCGTCTATTCTACACTTGCTTGAAAAGGATGGATAACGATCTTAAAAATTTAGAGATCAAAATACTATTAAATTCAAATGGGTAAAATTTAGATTCTTCATTTTCGACGTAAACGTGTAAAGCAAAATGTATAATTAGGAATTGGTGTCGTATTCATTAAATTGCTGTAATTATCAAATTCCAGAATGGATGCTTGGAAGTGTGGTATCTACTCAACAAGTGTCCTGTCCACTCAACTGCTCGAATTAGCAAATTATCACATTTGATTAGTATATAGAACTCATGTGAGATCGTTCCCTTGTGATAAAATTTCAATTCTCATGAACATGACTACAAATCTCTTGGATTTCTCACTTTTAGGCCACCGAAGGAACTGAATCAATGGATATGGCGAGCAGCTGAATTAACTGAGAAGACAGAGATTATTATTACCATATTAATTGTTTATCCTTAAAAGTTATTACGAGGGCTGCGCATATGTGGGGCGCGTAATATAAAAAGGTTGAGCTCGAAAGTGATGGAAGAATCATCAGTATTGAGTGGCCTAGTGGCTCGATGTGGGCGATCATCGGGATATATTCCTTGGCTTAATCGGACTCCCAATTTTATACATCGCATTTGTACAACAAGAATATCTGGTGCTCGTTCTTGGGATTCGAAGAAGCTTAATTTCTCCAGGTTCTTGCTAGTTTTTTTTTTTACCTTATCTTTTGTCTTGACGATTCAGATTAGTTCGTTTTCGTTAGGATTTTGATGGTTTATTTGTTCATCGATGCTGTTTTTGATTGTTGTGTTGATCATTTCACATAAATTTGATCGCACTTTTGGCATTTCTCGACATATTCGACTCGAAATCAGTGGAAATTCAGAACTCATGTTCTCTCTGAGGAATTAGAAGTTCTATGATCTGTTTGATTTCAGAAACGAGCTTGAATGATTGAATCTGCACATTTTAGACTCTCGTTCCTTGAGCTACATCATAATTTTCAGTCTCTCATAGCTGATCCCAATTGAATGTGACAAAGTGCCAATCTGTTCTCTCTTTAACTTTCATTTTGTATGGTGTTTCAAATCTTGGTCTACAGAATCTTAGCTGTTTTTGTGAGATCTCACATCGATTGGGTGGGAGAACGAAACATTCTTTATAAATGTGTGAAAACATCTCCTTGCAGACGTGTTTTAAAAACCTTGAAGTGAAGCCCGAAAGGAAAATCTCAAAGAAGACAATATCTGCTAGCAGTGGACTTGGGCTACTACAAATGGTATCAGAGCCAGACACTGGGCGATGTGCTAGCGAGGAGGCTGAGCCCCGAAGGGGGTGGACACGAGGCAGTGTGCCAGCAAGGACGCTGGGCCCCAAAAATGGGTGGATTGTGAGATCTCACATCGGTTGGGGAGGAGAACGAAACATTCTTTATAAGGACGTGGAAACCTCTCCCTAGCATATGTTTTTTTAAAATCTTGAAGGGAAGCCCGAAAGGGAAAGCCCAAAGAGGACAATATTTGCTAGCGGTGGGCTTGAGCTGTTACAAATGGTATTAGAGCCAGACACTGGGTGATGTGCTAGCGAGGAGTTTGAGCCCCAAAGGGGGTGGTCACGAGGCGGTGTGCCAACAAAGATGCTGGGCCTCGAAAGGGGGTGGATTGGGGGTCCCACATCGATTGGAGAAGGAAACGAGTGCCAGCGAGGATGCTGGGCCTGAAGGGGGTGGATTGTGAGATCCCACATCGGTTAGGGAGGAGAACAAAACATTCTTTATAAGGGTGTGAAAATCTCTCCCTAGCAGACACGCTTTAAAAACCTTGATGGGAAGTGAAAGGGAAAGCCCAAAGAAGACACTATCTGTGCATGCTTGGATTTAATGTTTATACTCTAATCTTAATTGGCCCATGGTGGCATATTCATTTCAAATTTTGGGTATTTGATCATTGAAGCTTAACTATCTGAATGTTTTTTCCCTTTGATTTTTGGGATACAGGAGAAAGTGGACAAACAAGAAGTTGATTTCAGGAAAGTTTACGTGTAAAATGGGGAACACCAAAGAGAAAGGAATCACAATAGATACTATCTCTGGGAATATGATTTTTGAGCCTATACTGGAAGATGGTGTTTTTCGATTTGATTGTTCTGCAAACGATAGAGCTGCGGCTTATCCAAGTTTTTCTTTCATAAAATCTAAGGATAGAGACACACCGATTTCTAGCCAGAAGCTTGCTACATATGTTCCTGTATTCGAGTGTCACCTTGGCCAGCAGATTGTTAAACTTAAGGTCCGTTTTCGTATAAATATTATCGTTTGTCATTTGATATCTTGCAGTTATGGTTTCTGATCATGAATTATATACACATTGAGTCTTGAAATCCATTCAAAGTAATTTGACAAATTTGACTTCTACAGCTTCCTGCTGGTACCTCCTTTTATGGAACTGGGGAAGTTAGTGGACAACTCGAGCGAACGGGGAAAAGAGTACGTTAATAATTCGGTATACTTGATATTAGTTAGTTAATTCTTCTTGACCTTAGCAGTTCCCTCCCTTGTAGATTTTCACATGGAACACAGATGCTTATGGATATGGTTCTGGAACTACATCCTTGTACCAATCACATCCATGGGTGTTGGCCATTCTTCCAAATGGGGAGGCACTAGGCGTTCTTGCCGACACGTCCCTGCGTTGTGAGATTGATCTGAGAGAAGATTCAATAATACAATTCATCGCTCCTTCCTCATATCCCGTCATTACATTCGGTCCATTTTCCTCGCCATCAGCTGTTTTAAAGTCCTTCTCTAAGGCAGTTGGTAACTTGCTTTTCAATTCTGAACTTTTCTGTATTTTTACATTGCTTTAACTCATCAAACAAGATTTATAATTTATAATTTTTGGTCGATGAAGTTATTGCTCAATAGTTCGATCGTTGTAATCGAGTCATCATCATCTATAATTTGGATTTTAACCGTGTTAAAAAACTCTCAGCTTTTGTTATAAGCCTTAACGGGTTATTTTCCCACTAGGCACTGTGTTTATGCCCCCAAAATGGGCCTTAGGCTACCACCAATGCCGTTGGAGCTACGATTCTGCTGATCGAGTGCTCGAGGTAAGCTGGAATACACTGATATTTTCATAATCAGGGACAATTGGTCTTATGAATATGGCTTTGTGCAGGGCTAGTATATCTATGTCAGCCCTACTACTGTTATATTTTAAGCAAATGTTCATGTGTTTTCCATTCTTGACTATGCAAAAAGCAATATACAACAATTCTAGTTAGAATTAGTCTATTTAAGGTCCTATAAGGAATAGTTAAGCTGTTAATTGGTTTCTTTTTCTGCAAACTATTGCAGGTTTCAAGAACGTTTCGAGAGAAAAATATACCCTGTGATGTTATATGGATGGACATAGACTACATGGATGGTTTCCGTTGTTTCACTTTCGACCCTGTATGTCATTGTCTAATTGATCTCCATCAAAGACGACTGCATTTTACTTCTTATTTTAATCATCTTTAACATGATTTTTCGTCTAAATGGTTCTTCACATGCATCTCTTACCTTCGGTGTTTGAACTTAATTATCGTATCTTTTCTATACACTAAATGGAGAGCGTTTATGTTGCTCATTGAAGTCTTTTGCATTTTCGTGTTTCATTTATTCGTGAAAACTAAGAAAGAAAGAAAAGAAAAAGCCTAATCATCAAATCTCTATTTCTTATTATGTTTTCTTATGTTTTTTAAAATACTTATGCTTTTATTGTGTCAAGAAAAGGCATGCATATAATAGTGACATTTTCTCAGGAGCGTTTTGCTGATCCAAAAACTTTGGTGAACGATCTTCACCAAATTGGTATTAAAGCTATTTGGATGCTTGATCCTGGAATCAAACATGAAAAAGGTTATTTTGTATATGACAGTGGTTCTGAAAAAAATGTTTGGGTCCAAAAAGCTAATGGAGAACCTTACATAGGTATCTGTCTTATCATTGGCACTTAAATTGTGACCTTTTAATGGTATACTAAACACTTCTTAATTGTCTTAGGCGAGGTCTGGCCCGGGCCATGTGTATTTCCTGAATTTACACAAGCTAAAGCTCGAGATTGGTGGGCAAATTTAGTTAAGGATTTTGTTTCTAATGGTGTTGATGGTATATGGAATGACATGAATGAACCAGCTATTTTTAAGGTAATGCTACATGTAAATTATTTTTAGTTTGTGCTTACACTTTCATCAGTACCTTACCATTAATCATCACTTTTCTTTTCAGGCTGTAACTAAAACGATGCCCGAGAGTAACATTCATAGAGGCGATGAAGAATTTGGGGGTTGCCAGAATCATTCTTACTATCACAATGTATAATCCCTAGCATAACCTTGAGCCATTCGTATCGAACACCACGAGTGCAAATGCTTCTTGTGTTCGGAATGTTTGTTTAGCGATATTTGATAATATTTAATAACACGGTTTTGTACTTCAGGTGTATGGAATGTTGATGGCTAGATCAACATATGAAGGGATGAAATCGGCTAACAGTGAAAGGCGTCCTTTTGTTCTCACTAGGGCTGGTTTTGTTGGTAGCCAAAAGTATGCTGCTACATGGACAGGTGACAACATTTCAAGCTGGGAGCATCTTCACATGAGCATCTCCATGATACTTCAGTTGGTAATTAACTATTGGCTCTATGCAAAATTTCTACTTCAATCTGCATATGTCATAATAGGTTTTGTCAAAACAAGATCATTTTTGTTATTGTAATAGCCCAAGCCCACCGCTAGCAGATATTGTCCTCTTTGAACTTTTCCTTTCGGGCTTCTCCTCAAGGTTTTAAAAACGCGTATGCTAGGGAGAGGTTTCCATTCCCTTATAAAGAATGTTTCGTTCTCCTCCCTAACCGATGTGGGATCTCACAATCCACACTCCTTCGGGGCCCAGCATCCCAGCGTCTTCGCTGGCACTCGTTCCCTTCTCCAATCGATGTGGGACTCCTAATCCACCCCCTTTCAAGGTGCAGTGTCCTTGCTGGCACACTACCTCGTATCCACCATCCTTCGGGGCTTAGCCTCCTCGCTGGCACATTGCTCGGTGTCTGACTCTGATACCATTTGTAATTGAAGAGAAATGCCTAACATGGTGTTCAAGCATGGCCCAACGGGATCGAGCACTTGCATAGTGTCAAATATAATCATACTATCTACATAACTGAGAAAAATATTAAGAATTTTTTTTTGGAGAGAAGCCCATTTAGCCCGTTATGAGGGAAATTTGAAGGAAAGGGGTAAAAGGGTCCATAAAGATGAGGAGAGGAGCATCTTACAATATTAGATTAGCATCAATGGCCATAACCTTTTTTTCATTAACATCAATGGTTGAGAGAATCTTAAATGCTTTGATTTTTCACTAATGTCTTAAGAATGAGTTATGATTATGGCTTCGATTTAGATCTCATTATCTTCACACTCGTCGCTCTTCAGGGACTCAGTGGTCAGCCACTATCTGGACCAGACATTGGTGGCTTTGCTGGAAACGCGACACCTAGGCTTTTCGGAAGGTGGATGGGAATTGGTGCTATGTTTCCTTTCTGCCGTGGGCATTCTGAAACCAGCACTGCTGACCATGAACCATGGTCATTTGGAGAAGAGGTTTTCCCTAACCTAAATATATTATATTTACTTTGTTGGTCATCATTTCAGGGTTATAATATATATGAGAAGGATCGTTTTTGTCAAGAAGATTTGAGTTTAATGACTTGAATCTGACTCCATCAAATGACTAATTAATGTACACTGCACAAACATGGTAGAGAAAGTTTAGGAAACTCTTAGGATTAGGAGTGACTGTTAGTGTCTCCTCCTTAGTTAATGCCATTCATATTAAAGGATTAAGAGCGAATGTTATGAAACTCTTAGGATTTGATCTAAGAATCTTGTTGGAGAACAAGACCTTTAGATCTAAATTATCCAAGAACCCCAAAAACATTAAGGAATCAACCTTAGGAAATGTTTAGGAACGGATTACCTTGATGATCAAGATCAGAGTAAAGAAAACTCGTGATTCGAATCACTCCACAAGATATCTTGATCAAGACTACTTCAATGACTCTAGCATGCAAATCTAAACGAAAAAAATGCGAACAAGCTCATGACTTAAGAAGCATAATATGCAACTTTCATTATGATACCTTATTTCGTATCAATGACGAATACCTTTGTTGTCATGGGTTATATGCCTGTACCTATTGCAAATGGTTTAAATTGTCATGGGTTTATGGATTATTTATGATATCTTCAAATTATTTGAACCGAAGCTTTGATCATTTGTTAGTGTGAAGAAGTTTGCCGCCTAGCATTGAAGAGACGCTACCGCCTATTACCTCATATATACACTCTTTTCTATATGGCTCATACAACGGGTGTTCCTGTTGCAACTCCTGTTTTTTTTGCTGGTGGGTTGCCTTATTCAACTTTGATATGTTTTCTTTCTGGTTGTAACACTTTTTTGACTTGGTTTTAACATTTTGCAGATCCAAAAGATGCCAACTTGAGGAAAATTGAAAATTCTTTTCTTCTGGGTTCAATTTTAATCTATTCAAGGTTCTTATTTTATCTATAACATATCAGTTTCTGGTTAACTTTTGGGTACTAAGGGTTAAGTAGCAGGGCTGGTAGATTATCTTTGATATCCCATATTGGTTGGGGAGGAGAACGAAACACCCTTTATAAGGGTGTGAAAATCTCTCCCTAGCAGACGTGTTTTAAAAAACTTGAGGGGAAACCCGAAAGGGAAAGCCCAAAGAGGACAATATCTGCTAGCGGTGGACTTGAGCCGTTACAAATGGTATCAGAGCCAGACACCGGACGATGTGCCAGCGAGGAGGCTGTTCCCCAAAGGGGGTAGACACGAGGCAGTGTGCCAGCAAGGACGCTGGGCCCCAAAGGGGTGAATTTGGTGGGGGTCCCACATCGATCGGAGAAAGGAACGAGTGTCAGCGAGGACGCTGGGCCCTGAAGGGGGTGGATTGTAATATCCCACATCGGTTGGGGAGGAGAATGAAACACCCTTTATAAAGGTGTGGAAACCTCTCCCTAGCAGACGCGTTTTAAAAACCTTAAGGGAAAGTCCAAAGAAGACAATATTTGCTAGCGGTGGACTTGGACCGTTACAGTATCAATCCAATTATTTTTATACTAACACTTGTTCTTGAGCAGCACTTTGCCCAACCAAGGAATCAACAATTTAAATTTGACATTGCCGAAGGGAATTTGGTCGAGATTCGATTTCGATGACTCGCATCCGGTAATTTCTGCTTGCTGATTTAATTGGTTTGTTACTGGCTTTCTTTGTTATTCTTTTTCACGTGCATTGGATCATTGCAGGATCTACCAGTCTTATTTCTGCAAGGTGGATCAATTGTTCCTTTAGGTCCTGCGCACCAGCATACTGGAGAAGCAAATCCTTCTGATGACATATCTCTTCTTGTGGCTTTAGATGAAAATGGTGATTACATTGTCTTATTCACATTTTTTGGGATTGACCATGAAGTGATCTGTATATTTTCCTTTCTCTACCATACATATACTTATATTCTTATCCTACTCTTTTCTTGACTAGTTGTCTTTACTTTCTGAGTGTCTAAAGACCAAAGGGTGTCATTTTCCTTCAATTAAAATGTGTAGACTGACCCTGAAGCCCTCCTTAGGAGCGCCTTTAGATAAATTGTATTAATTTCTCTAGATTTTGGTGCGTTCATGTGAGATACCACATCAGTTGGAGAGGGGAACGAAGCATTCCTTATAAGGGTGTGGAAACCTCTCTCTAGTAGTCTCGTTTTAAAAACCGTGAGGATGTCGATGATACGTAACGGGCCAAAGCAGACAATATCTGCTAACGATGGACTTGGGCTGTTACAAATGGTATCAGAGCCAGACAACGAGCGGTGTGCCAGCGAGGACGTTGGGCCTCCAAGGGGGGTGGATTGTGAGATACCACATTGGTTGGAGAGAGGAACGAAACATTCCTTATAAGGATGTGGAAACCTCTCCCAAGTAAACGCGTTTTAAAAACTGTGAGGCTGACGACAATACGTAACGGGCCAAAACGGACAATATCTACTAACGGTGGACTTGGGCTATTACAAATGGTATCAAAACCAGACACTGGGTGGTGTGCCAGCGAGGACGCTGGCCCCCAAGGGGGGTGGATGGTGAGATCCCACATCGGTTGGAGAGGGGAACGAAGCATTCCTTATAAGAGTGTGGAAACCTCTCCGTAGTAGACGCGTTTTAAAAATCGTGAGGCTGACGACAATATGTAACAGGCCAAAGCGGACAATATCTACTAACGGTGGACTTGGGCTGGGTTGTTACAGTTCACAAGTTAACATTTTTCTGGAAATTCTTTCCTTGTCCAATTTTAATAATTTTCAATGTATTTACAGGAAAGGCTAAAGGTGTTCTATATGAAGATGATGGTGACGGATATGGTTTCACTTTAGGTGCATACCTATTGACACATTATGTTGCAGAACTAGAATCTTCAGTTGTTACTATTCAAGTTTCTAGAACTGAAGGATCATGGACAAGGCCGAAGCGGCGTCTTCATGTTCAGATACTACTGGGTGGAGGGGCAAAGGTGCATTTTCTTTTATTTCCAAAGTCCCTTTGGGAGCTCTCTACTGTATTCATATTGTAATTCTCTACACCTCCAGATTGATGCTTGGGGCACAGATGGAGAAGTCTTGCAAGTAACGTTACCCTCCGAACAAGAAGCGGCTGACCTGATAGCCATCAGCGAGCGAGAATATCGTCATCGATTAGGTACTACAGCTCCATTCTTCTTCTCTTTTTCTCTTTCGAGTACGTTTCAACGTAGCATTTCTTATATAGGAAACAACATTTTATTAGTAAGTGAAATATACAAAACTGAGAAAACACCCTAAACCCAAGGAGTTACAAAGCTTATCTAATTGGCCACCATGCTCGTAAGATCGTGCTTTCGAAAGAACTCTTCAAGAGGAGGAAACAAGCGCTGCCAAAACTTAAATTTATTGCTACTGTGTATCGATATAACTAAATTTACCATAACTTATTAGCTTGAACTTTCTGATCGATCGTGATTCAATATGATCTTAGTGAAGGAGATTTTTTGTTCGAACCCGTGTAATATCATTTCCTTCCCAATTCATATCGATTTTCATTTGTTAGGCGTTCTACAAATTTTCAAGCCCACAAGTGAACGGGTGTTTTGAACTATTGATATAATTAAATTTACTTTAACCCATTAGCTTAATCTTTCGAATTGATTGGTGATTTAATAGTTATGTCAACGAATTATTGAACCATCATAAATTGGCTCAATGGGACAAAGGAAAAAATTGTAAACTTAAGTAGTTTTAAGGTCATTGGTCCAACTAATAATGGATTCTTGAGTTTCAGTTATTGCGAGATCCCACATCGGTTGGAGAGGGGAACAAAACATTTTTTATAAGGATGTGGAAATCTCTCCCTAGTAGACGTGTTTTAAAGCCTTGAGGGAAACCCTAGAAGGGAAATCCCAAAAAAGACAATATCAGCTAGCAGTGGGCTTGGGTTGTTGCAAATGGTATCAGAGCCAGATACCGGGCGGTGTGCTAGCGAGGACGCTAGGCCTCCAAGGGGGTGGATTGTGAGATCTCACATCGGTTAGAGAGGAGAATGCAACATTCCTTAGAAGGTGTGGAAATCTCTCCCTAGTAGACGCATTTTAAAGCCTTGAGGGGAAGCCCAGAAGGGAAACCCCAAAGAGGACAATATCTGCTAACGTTGGGCTTGGGCTGTTACCATTATCTCCATTTTTACTTATGATTGCTTATTCAATAAATGCGTTGCAGAAAGTGCCAAGACTTTACAAGATGTTGAAGGGGTTTCTGAACATCAGGGAGTATCACTTTCAAAAACTCCTATTGAACTGAAGGGCGGCCATTGGTCTGTTAAAGTAGTCCCCTGGATTGGGGGTAGAATAATTTCCATGACACACCTTCCTTCAGGTAACAACTTTATGATTATTGTAATTTTCATTCAAGTAATTCAAAGAACGAATTCAATCTAACTCTTTCTTTTCGTTTTCAAACTTTATTTGCTATCAAAATTTAACAGGAAATGATGTTATGATATCTAGATGTTTAATCATATTCCTAGATCCTAGAGTATATGTTGGTAAACTAAGGGAAGGTCCTAGATTTTGACCTACATAGATGATTCCTGCCACTGAGTTTATGATCCGAGATCAGTAATGGTGATTCGGGTTAACTTTTGGAAAAAAGTACTTTCAACGAAGGACTAATGAAGTGTAATGACCCGGTTTTTGATACCTCGAATCGCATGTCGCCACGTATACTTGAGGGTAGAAAGAGCGGTAAAATTTTCATTTATTTTTTTTTGGTAAATTGGGAGACACAAGGAATTTATAATTTAAATATGCATTCAAAACCGACATAAAAGTAGTTTAAAGGTAATATCCGCGGAGTCAAATAAAAACGGTTTGCAAAAAATGCTTAAGTTTTGGGAAGTAGCATTTAAAATAATAATAAAATGATAAGAAGGAAGGCGACTCGATCTAAAGGGTACCCCTGCAGTTGCACGGCTTCGTACACTCCCGCCATCAACAATAGTCTACAATCCATGTGAAAAAAAAAAAATAGAATAACATGGAAAGAGTATAAAAATACTTAGTAAGCAACCTACTTGTAAGCTCTTGTCGAATTTAATCCTATACATGAAAACTTAGGCTATGTGCTCACAACTGCCCCTAGCGATGGCCAAATTGTGGCTTAACATCTGTACCAAACTTTGTAGGTCACTGTTTAACTAACCCTCAACATACCTCCTTTAAGGAGTACTCAATCCTTCTTAGGTTCACAACCTAGAGGTTTTCTGTTTTTTCTTGGGTCTAGGTTTCACGTATGTCTAGGTCCTTCGTCAATCTTGCACAAAGTGTGCATCGAGTCACTGTGACTCATGGAAAGGCCCTAGGGTAATACTCTAAAACGATGACCGTACTCCATACATATAAACTACCTGTTCATGTACCCTCCTCGGGTCAGAACAGTAAAACTACTTGTCATTATGGTTCAAGTTCAAAACAATATTTTTAATCTTTTTCTTGGTTATCATTATTTACACGTTATCATTGTTTACTTATAAAATGTAATAGATAGGTTGATATCATTTTGTCTGTGAGTTCAGGGATACAGTGGCTCCAAGGCAAGATTGATATCAATGGTTATGAAGAGTTCAGCGGTACGGAGTACCGATCCGCTGGATGTACGGAGGAATATAGCATGATTGAGTAAGTTCCCAACCTCTGCTTGAATGATTCTGAATATTAACTCATATAACAGATGTCTACGTTTCTTGACAAGTGAAATGGTTCATAAATATTTATAAACTTTAGGGAGAGTATTCACTTTTGCCAGTTCAATTCTTGTTTGCTAGAAATCGAGCTTTTATCGAGAAAAAATGAAACGTCGTACAAGGGCATACAAAAAAACAAGCCCACGAAACGAGTCCACAAAAAAACTACAAGAATCAAGAACGAACTTCAATCCAAAACGATTACACCGAACCAAAAACTACACAAAGTCCGATTAACGGATGCCTTGAAGGTGATAATCTTTTCTTTCAGTAGGAAAATCGAGCATGATGGAGACGAGGAATCTCTCGAACTGGAAGGTGATATTGACGGAGGGTTAGCTCTAAGACGAAAAATATACATTTCAAAGGAAGATGCTAAAGCGCTTAAGATTAACTCCAGCATTGTAGCTGTCAAAGTAGGTGCTGGTTCTGGTGGTTTCTCAAGGTTTGCACCAAATATTACTATAAGCTCTACTTTTATCCTCATTGCTGAAAACTTGGATGTTTGGAGGATTATAAGTTTGAAAACTTGAAGAGATCTGTTTATTTGCCTAATTCTATATGTTTTTTAAAATTGTGTAGGTTGGTCTGCTTAAGGGTTCATCCAATGTTCAACCTTTTACATCCTTCCGAATCTTTTATTTCATTCACATCGGTTGATGGATCCGTGCATGAAATCTGGCCCGAATCAGGGGAGCAGTACTTCGAGGGAGATCTTTTACCCAATGGTAATCATTTTCTTTCGTTTATCGGCATATTGTCTAATAACGTCCTTAAACTTTTGATTTTATGTTTAATAAGTACCGACTTTAAGAGCCTGTTATGCACGGTATTCAATTTCTTCTGTGTCTGGTAGGACTCCGATCTTAGGTTTTATGTCCATTAGATATATGAATTTTGAAAAAGTGTGTAAAGTTAATCATAGTGCTTTAGAACGATTCTGATCGGGTGCTGAACTTTTAGAGTTGTATCTATTAATTTCATGCTTCAATGACGAAACTCGAGAAGGTTATCGAGGCTGAATATTAGCTACAAAAATACGTGTTTTGTTAAGCTTAATCTTTTGCTTGCTAAAGAAAAGTCAACATTCCAGGTGAATGGAAGCTAGTTGATAAATGTTTGGGATTAGCATTAGTCAACAAGTTTAACGTCAAGGAAGTTTACAAATGTTTCGTCCACTGGGGAACTGGAACAGTCAACCTGGAGCTATGGTCGGAACAGAGGCCCGTGTCTAAGGAATCTCCGCTCCGAATCTCGCACAGTTACGAGGTGATGATCTAAATCTCATTGATTGTTGCATTGAAGAAGATTATGTTGTGTTCTTAATCAATGTTCCTATCCTGACTCCATGGCTTGTTCTAAGGCTAATTGGGAACAGTTTCTCAAATAAAAGTTGCATGGATCTGCAACTAGCCGTATATCTTCTTCAAAAGTTTTAAAAATACTCTCGAACTTCCAAAATGTTAAACTTTTATATCGTGTTTGTTAACTCGTACCGTGGTTGGTTCGACTCGGGTGGAGAAAGTAGCGGTTGGTTCGACTCGGGTGGAGAAAGTAGCAGAGTGAACGGTTGAGTTTGCAATTTTTTATTTTATTTGATGACATTACCTACTGTATGAATTCTTCTTTTTAGAGTGGAGCAGGTAAGGTAATGCCTTCAACAATGTTATAATATATATTTTTATTTATAAAAATAAACTTTATGAAAAGGCAAACTTGACACTTTTTATGGGTCAAATATGTATTAATTCAACCAAGAAAAGTAGCTTTGTATTTATAGAATTATCAAAATATATATATATATATATATATATATATATATATATATCATGAAATAAAAAGCTAAACATATCCCAAAAAGTTGGGAGCTTTCCACTTTCAATTGACAAAAAAAAAAAAAAAAAAAATTAGTAATCTTGTGATGCAAAAACATTTGATTTGAGTTACCGTTCAATTTTTGGGTTGATATTTTTTTGATCGGGTCAACCCATCAACTCAAAATTAGTGTTACAATTCAACCTAACCCTATAAAAAGTAACCCAACTTAACCCATCAATAAAAAGTAACCCAACTTAACCCATCAAAAATAGAGAGTTGAATTGAATGGGTAGTAAAACTTACTCGGTTGATTAGCGGATGTTTCGAAATTTAAAATTGCTTCATTAGAACAAATATAACTTCCTTCATTAGAACAAATATAAACCGATACCCAAAAAAAAAATGGAACCGCTAGACAGTATACAAAATAAACTTTGTAGCTGAACACAACCGTTTCTTTCCTCCCACATGGTAGATAGACGGAAATTAATTCAATTCCAACTCCCATAAGGATAAAAAATAGTAAAAGGCCTCGAGCAGGGAATGATCCTATTGGACCAGTTTTTTAGGTCACAATCCAATCGACCAAAAATTTCAGAAAAGATTTTTCAAATCCAATCTAATAATAATTCTCATCCATATTCAAAAAGTCATGATCTGATTATCTATTTACAATTATTGAATTGGAAAACAAAATAATAATATAATTTGAATAATCATTTTCTAAATAAGAAAAAAAAAGAGTAAAATTAATATTCCCTAATCGGGAGTTGATGCATTGAACAGTGGATGCCAAATGCTCTTCTCTAAACCGACAAATCTCCACTTTTCCTTTCCTTTCCCAAAAACAAAAACATCAATTAATTAAATTATCGATATTATTTTTCAATCAATTTATTAAACAACACGCAAAAAAATTCCAAAAAAGAAGAAAAAAAAAATCCCTTCCTGGCTGTTACCGACGGACGATCATGACTTTGGGGCACTCATTCTGGGCAGCACGTGGACGGCGACCACCTCCATCCCCGGCGGCGTCGCCTCAACCCACAGCCGCGGTGGCGACGCTACCACATCCACCACCACGATTTCCCTTCTACTACCGCTGCACACCACGCATACTCTGCCCCCGCCGGCCGCCATCTGAACCGCCCCTTTTAGCCGATTTGACTCGATTACCTCTTCCCAGAAATCCCTTCCCGGATCGTACCTTCTCAGACTTCCGGTGACTTCATCCACCACATACATCTCTTCCTCCTCCATGGTCGCCACCGGCCCTCTCCAACCTCCGATCATCCCCTCCGACATCTCCTCCCACTCATCCCTCACCAAATCATAAACCAACCCTTCTTTCGGCGCATCCCCTTTCACATTAACCATACAGAGCTTCCCCCTCCACCCCACAGCATCAGTGGCGTCTCTGCTAAATCTCCCATCCTTAAGCCCACTCACCTTCTCCCACGCGCCACCGTCGTTGGGTTTCAAATCCCATCTCTCGACGGATCGAGCGACATCGGTGGAGAAGAAGGAGCCGATTCCACTGGCGACGTAGACGGAGCCGCGGAGAGCGCCGGCAGCGCACCAGCGGCGAGGGGTGGGGAGAGGAGGGGCGAAACGCCAGGAATTAGAAAGAGGGGAAAAGAGGAGAGGGCGAGGAAGGGCGGGAAGGAGGTTGTGGGTGGTGGCGGCTAAGAGGAGGAGGTGGCCGGAGACGGCGAGGGACTGAACGGGGAGGTGGCGGGAGAGGAAAGAAGGGTGGTGGATCAAGAGCTGTAAAGAGGGGGGATTAGGATGGGGGGGGAGAGAGGTCCATTTGGAAGAGATTGGATCGAAGTTGAAGAAATCGATGGAATCAGGGGAGGAGGAGAGAAGGGCGTAGAGGGAGAAGAACGGAGGGAAAGAAGGCGAGTAAAGGAGTCGCCGCCATGACCGGCAGACGGAGAAGAGGAGGGAAGGAGGAAGATGGGAGAGGCAGAGTTGTGCCACGTCATCGGGGAGGCCCGGGAGAAGCGGCGGAGAGGGGCGGTGGCGGTGGTGGTGAGGGTGGAGAGCCAGTTTACTGCGCTTGGGGGTGGGAGCGGTGGCGGTGACCATGAGAATGGGTTTAAGGGCGGTGGCGGCGGCGGCGGATGGACTGGAGAAGGAGAAGGGGATGGGGAACAAGACGGGTGGCGGTGGCGGTGGCGCCGTTCATCTCTGAATTTGGGTTTGGATCATTTCATTGGACGGCATAAAGTCTTTACTCGGCAGATACGAAAAGCCAACACTTCTCTCTGAATGCCCCAAATATTGCCTTTTATATATGTATAACATAAGTATTACACAATTACACAATAGTCCCTAATCTTTTACAAAATTTTCAATTTAGCTCGCTCCTAAAATTATGAATTCTATCCATACATACAAAATTAAAAAATAAACCAATAAAAAAATTTAATTGCCTTTATGGGTTTGAGTCAAATATACCCAATTTACTATTCATTTTATAAAATAGTTTTTATTTATAATACAATTCTACGTGCATCTATGCCTACTTCAAAACCTCCCAGACCGAATAATTATCTAACTCTAGATCTAAAGAGTGAAAGTAGAGATTTGCACGAGACAGGGACGGGGAAGCCTTCCATATCCCCATCTCTACAAAAAAATTCATTTATTTCGGCATAAACTGAATCAGAAATTACCATAAAATTTTATTCGATAGCATTTCATTAACAAAAACATAATAGAGTGTTTAATAAAATTTACAAAATCTCAAATTTCAGCAACATAATATTTCATATACATACATATATAAAGTGAGCAGAGTAGACTAGAATTTGGGCAGAGAAGGGGTCGAGGTATATAAACTCCATTCCCAACTCCATTTAGTTAAGGAAACAAATCTCTCTCAACTCCTTCCTCTATTCCTCATTTAAATAGGGATTATATCTAATTTCATACTCGAAATAGAATTTTCAAGGATAGTGTCAAACAACACGGGTGTGGTATGTAGAAAGTTAGATTATACACTCGCTATCTAGTACATAGTCTGTAAATCATATGACATGGACATAGGAAGGTTCAATGCCTCAATAGAATCCTAATAGATGAATGTTCTAGATGTCCCAATATTATGAACACAACATAGATCTATTCTCGATGGACATAATCGAGTGAATTGTGATAGCCGACGAGACCCAGTTCCTAATATATATATATATATATGTCTTAAATGTGTAAGTGGGAAGGGGAAGACTTTGAAGGGGGAAGACACGAGAAGGGAAGGGTGGGCTGGTTAGATTGCAATCCAAATCAATTAATGTTTAGAGAGAGAAAACAGAGACGTAATGCATAAGAATAAATTATAAAAGTTTTGTGGAAGGAAAGGATGGGTTTGGTTGCTTGTCCTGCTTATGAACAGTCACCCTAAATTCATTAATAAGAGAGAGAAAGAGTTGAATAACAGTGATGTTGGGAGAAGGAAGGGGATTGCACAGGATGTGGTAGTAAATGCTACCCTTTCCCCAACGCCTCTCCCCCTCCCCCTCCCCCTCCCCCATTTATTTTTACATTCCTATTTCTTACCCCCTTTCAATTTAAATAATAAAATGAATCAATAAATGATTTATTGTGAACCACAACCACAATTCTGAACAGCCAAAAAAGTGGGCGTTGTCAACTATAAAATATAAATATCAAAAAGCTGATTTTGTCCTCTAATATATTGCCTTATTCATGAGATCAGAAGCGTGCCTGCTTCTTCTTCCCCTCTCATGTGGTCCCTTTTCTTTTCTTTTCTTTTTTTTCCCCCAAGATTTACAGGTATCTAACCCAACAAAATATTCTTTAATTTATCTAAATATTTAGGTTTTTTTTTTTAATTTATTCTTTTCATTCTCCTGCTCTTCTCTAATGAGTAGTGGTATTTATAGGTTGGGTTAAGTAAGTATACTGTTGGGGATGAATGGATAGGTGAAGGGTCTCATGAGTTGTGCGAACCAGATTCCACCTAAGAATCTGTTCATGTGTGATTGAGCTTTGTTTATCCATGGCTTTAAAACTACGCTCAGCTAGCCTTGCATTTGAAGAAATAGGTAGAGATTTTTTTTATTAGCCTTTGTAGCCGTGAAGAGGCAAAAGAGACTACTATAAGCTTGAGGTTGGTTAGACCTACCAGTCTTCTTACCACTAATGACTTAGAAATTTTTTTAAGTTTGTTACTCAAGCAACTAGAATAAAGTTCATAATTTCATCCCTATCTAGCCTTCTATTTTTGGATTGCATGGTCAAGTTGCTCTCTTTTTAATTATTTAAAAGAAAAATTGTACTTATCTACCACGCTATATTTATAACTAAAATCTCATAAAATTCAGATATCAAATATTCACAAACATTAAATATTCTATTTTCATAATTATTTCAAAAGTATGGTAGAGTAGATTTAGATTATAACCCTATCTTTCAATCCAACAAAAAAAAATTATAAAAAATTTAATGAATAGTTTGAACTATTCTCTAGTCATTTAAACACTAACAATAGTAAGGAATGGGAAAATGAGTGAGAGGAGAGAGAGCAAAAAAAAAAAGTTGAAGCTAGCAAAGAGTTAAAAAAGAACTTAACAGTAGAAACGTAAATTAAATATTATTTGTATGTAAATAGAAAGGGTAAAATCTATATAGTTATTTATTTATTTATTTGTTACTGTTTGCTCTAGTGGGCCCTCGCTTCATTCTACTCCACCGCCCCTTTAAATGCTCTATCTATCTAACTGCAATTTGCTATTCCCCTACCTCACTCCCACCACCACCAACACCTTTAATTATTTAATGTTCCTACTCTTTAAAGTAATGTATTTTTTTTATTTATCAAAAAGCCTAATAATAACTTCCCACTACTTTTATTCTTTATTGTTACTCAACTTTTTCTGTATTGTAATTATATGTATGCATTCCTAAGTTCGTACCAGCTTTATGCATTTATTTTCATGCTTTTATTATATAATAAACCTAATATTAAATCAATCCATCAAACTTCAATTATAAAAGTTTCAAAACCCAAACCCAATACCCAATAATTATTTGTGGGTTATCAACAGCAGATGATGTTGAAAGTTAATTAGATATTAATACAACATATGGGTATCTCCTAAAATCTATATATTATTTGAACTAATAATAAATAAAAAATATCAGGATACAAAAATAAGGGGTAACATCTCCGTTAGTCAAGGATATATATATATATATATATATATTTTGGTGAAACTAATAAGAGTATATATGGGTTGAGTTGCATAAATCTTCTAAACTAAGCTGGAATTTTTGGTTGGTTGGAGATGTGGCTAGAGTAACTTGAATAAAGTTTATAACCAAACCTAACATAATCCTCCATTTTCGGGTTGGGTTAAGTTAGGTTGTAAGATTGTTTTTTTAATTATTAAAAAAGAAGCGTACGTATCTATAATACATGTTATATTAATAACTAAAATTTTATAAAATTTAAGTATCAAATATTTACTAGTCACAATATATCACTAATATCAATTACAAACATCAAATATTCTTAGTTTTCATAATAATCTTAAAAGTAGAACAGGTTTGGATTATAATCCTATTTTCGAGTTGACCCAACAATAAAAAATACAATTTTCTTATTTTCTAAAAAATGAACCTAATCCAAAGAAGAAAAAAAATTAACTTAAGCTATTCTTTGTCGTTTAGGTTGGATAATTCGAATTAATAGGTTTTTCCGATCAGACAAATACCTCTAGAAACCAAAAGTAAAATTTTAAAGTTTTTATCTAAATAGAATAATATCAAATTATTGTTAATATACATACTGTTAAGTTTTTTAAAGAACTTAGAAGGTCAGCTATTTCTAATATTAATAAACCAAATAAAAATTCAAAGTTTGGATAATATACAACACGCAGCATCAAAAGAAGAAAAGTTTGAATTAAAAGTTGAGAATCCGTATAAAGTGAATGGAATTGGAACAAAAAAGGTTAATATTATTATCAACACCAATATTCCAAAAGTTGTACTAGGCTTTATCTCAAGTCCATCTCATTGTACTATCTTTGAAGGTACATTTTTCAAATATAACCTATATCTTAATTAAATTGAGCTATGATCAGATGAGCTGAATTTCAAGATTTATATGAAAAGATTTTAATCCATGTTTTTTCTAAATAAATCTTTTATTATGATCAAAGTTTAATTTTGGTATCTATCCATCAAACAAAAAATTCTTGTTCTTATTATTATTTTTGGTTCAAAATATGCATCCCATTTGCATTTATTATTGTCAATGTGGTCCATAAGACGATGACTCTTGGAGGGGGACAGAAGTTTTCTGGTGATTGAAAGGGTAGTGATTTTATTGAACTTGGAAGCTTAGTTTTGGACTTGTGATGTCTTACGGTCCTTATACTACAGTTTAATATATTGTGAGCTGATTGGATTTGTTGGTATCCTAACTAGAATTTGCAACTTGGGATCAGAACGTTTTAGGTTAAATTGAAAATTTAATACATAAACGTTGAGGTTTGTATCAATTTTGTTTCTTTAACTTTTAAAAGTGTCTTATAAATCTCTATACTTTTAAATTTAGTATCTAATTTTGGTCCTTCAATCTTCAATCTACATTTCATTGAAAGCTTAAAAAGTTGTTCCATCTAAGTTTTTTTTTGTTTAAAATTTTAAAAACTTATGTATTAACTTTATAATTTAAAAGTTAAACGACAATTTTGAGACTAAATTTATAATTAATATTTTTCTTATTATTTATTTTATTAAAAGTGGTCTGGTCTCTTGGTTGGCCTTAGTCCATTTAGTTGGGTCGGTTTACTGAGGGAACCATTCAATGGGTGGCCTATAATGTTGGGCCGATTTATTAATAATTTTTAATAGTTTTTGCTTTTAGAATGGTTCACTTACTAAACCGGTCCATATTTTTGTAACCATTTTGGTTCAGTCCATTTAGTGAAGTGAACCATATTTTTATGACTTTTTCACACATTTGAATTTCTAACAAAATTTCACCAAAAAAAAAAAAAAAAAAAAAAACTACTTCAAATATTTTTAAAAATTTGCCTTAGCTTTTACAAAGATTTAAGTGTGGAAAATACTAATTTAAAAATTAGACACATAAAAGCAGTATTTATATAAGCTTAATTTTTTTTTTAAATAAATTAAATTATTATAAAACTATAAGATTGGAGGGTTTTAATTATAAGGTTTTCGAATTTGGATTAGCACCAAGAAACAACGGTTCGGTTCGGTTTTTTTATTGTTTTTTTATTGTGTGTGTGGTATTATTAAATATCTCGATTTTATCTCTTTCTGACACACTATAACTAAATTTGTCTAATTCAAATGACAATGAATTCATATAATCTTATAAGCATTTAATATTTTTTATTTGATTCGAATTTAAACCATTTTTTATAAAGATTATTATTTATTTAAAATCAATTATATCAAAGAACACAATCCAATTGATTCATTGAATGGTTGAGATTAGGGTTGAGGCTTACCGGTAAGTGTGGAGACGATGGTTTCAGAGGCGGACCATAAGCCTTCAGCCAAATGCGCGGATTTGGTTTTGCATTCGCAACTTCCTTGGTCGTTGCAATCCGCGAAGTATTTTCCGTTCACATTTTCCACGTTCCGATTCGTGGCTACGTAACAACTTGTTGCTGCACCTTCAGGAATTGTCTTCAACAACTTTGATTTGGACGCCATGTAGAAAATCAAATCTGCATTCTCATTGAATTAATTATCCGTATACGCTTTTTAGATCGATTAGTCTCCATGCAGGAGCTTAATTGTTCGGTAGTGTGTACCTGTGACGAAGCCTTCACGTTCTCTGTTCAAATTGGTTTTCACAACGCCTGGATGAACACAGTTTACCGTAACATTCGCCTTCATTTCCTGTTTCGATTGTGTCAAAATCGAGCGCGGACGTGAAATCATTCAATGAATATGATCTATGGAAGAACCTGGAGTTTGTGAGCGAGTTGAACGGTGTGCAAGACATTTGCGAGCTTGGAGAACGCGTAAGCACGTGTCGAATCGTACAATCTGCTGCGAGTGAATATCACTGTCGCTATGATCAAACCGCCAATAATGCATAAGCAAAGGAAAATTAATCATTATTCATACCTGTTTTTCTGGCTTATCTGGCCAAGATATTCGAATATGTCGCCCGAGAACCAGCTATGGATGTTGGACGTCACATTCACTATTCGGCCTTGGACTCCCGTCGATTTGGCGGTTTCTATCATCTTATTCAACAGAAGTTTCGTCAAGAGAAAATGACCTGCATCATCGGTTCGGTCAATAATGGTAAAAGGCCTTGTGATTTAAGGAGATGAAAATAAAATTGTTCTGTGATGTTCTTGCCAAGATAATTAGTAGCGAAAGTCATCTCAATTCCGTCTTCCGAAAGCGCATGTTCGTAACAGAACCTGCCTGCGTTGTTTCTGAAAATTAGAACGAAACAGAGTTTTAGTTTCTTCGGTCAATTAAATGTCGTGTGATCGTTCGATACAACAGAGTGAATTAGGGACGTGTTTGAGTGAATTACATGAGAAGATTAAGCGGCAAATTTAAGGACTCGAATTTGGAGACGAAGTTCATGACGGAATTCACAGAGCTAAGATCGAGAGCCATCACCGTGATTCGTGAATGATCAAAACAATCCGATTCCGATACGATTCTCGCCTTCGCTTCCTCAGCGGCTTTTAGATTTCGAGCCGGAATGATGATCCTTGCACCGCGCTTGGCCAAGACTCTCGCCGTCTCCTCTCCGATTCCCGACGTCGCTCCTGCTCCAAAATTCGTTAGCGAGTGAGAATTTAATGAAATGTAATGGAATCAGAATCAAAATTCGGAAAAACAACCTGTGACTATGGCGGTGATGGAGTTCATACAAGATTCACTGACTTCTTCGGAGGTGGATTTGGAGCCATAGCCGCTTGCTCCAGCGGAACTGACGAGGTACTTGAACATGGAAATGGGAGAGGGCGAGACTTTGCGGAGACGTTTTGAATTTGGTTTGGGGAATACGAAATTGTGAAATTAAAGAAAACATTAATTAATTATTTTAAAATAAATTTTTAGGGAAAATAGAAGCGAATCCAACTATAATTAGTTATTTCTGTTTTGGTGTTTACTGTAATAAAAAACAAAAATAAGACAAATATATCATATTTGGTTTGACACGTTTATACACGTAATCTATCATACTCCAAATAATTCATCTACCTTATTATTCTTAATTTCATTCTATATTTGTTCATTTTACTAAATATTTATAACATAGCTTTAAAGTCATCCCGATATTAGTAATTAAAGATGTTTATTTAACCTCTTAAGTCGAATTCTGGAAGATTTATCCCGAACTAGCTAGAAAATTATTGTTTAAACAGCGAGTGATGGAGGGAATGAGGAGAAATTTCTTTTCGTTGATTGAATAGGAATGGAGATGGAGATTATATTCTCGGTCCCCGACCTTGTCAAATTCCAACCTTGTTTCACCCGCCCTCACTATATATATATATATATATATATGTATGTATATAGTTGTAAAAATATATATTTTAATATTGAAATTTGAGTTTTTATAAATGACATTGAACATCTGATTTATTCGGATTTTTAAAATTTTTTAATAAAAATTATATTAAAAAATAGAAATCTTTCAAAAAAAATTGAAAGGAATATTCTTTAAAAAAGAATATTCAAAAAATGAGAAAAAAAAATTGTGGGCCGCTAATTTTTTCATGGAAAATCACGCTCCAATTCCCGTAAAAATAAATGAAAATTTTGATGGAAATAAAAATTAAAATAAGAGGGATTGACCGAAAAAAAATCCATAAAAAATAGAAGATTTTAAACAAGGCCCAGCCCAAAATGTTACGAACTACTTTCGGGCTTGTGAATTCACAACCGAACCTAATCAAGACTTAAGTGAATGAGTCAGATACAATTTATCACACAAATTGTCTAAAAATCTTAAAAAGGACAAAAACGATACTCAAATTTTTCGGACTAATAGTCCCAACTCAAGAGCTCAATTCCATTCATTTCTTCGCCAATTTGAAATTCTCGTCTCACGAGTTAACCGAACGTTAGATTTAGAAAAATTGGTGATTATAGAAACGGGAACCATATTCCTCTACACCGTCCTTGTGTTAGATAACCGAAAAATATTATTCAATAAGGTCACCACAACATAAATTTGTAACACTCTCCCATGTCCAATAATGTAATTTTCTTTAAAGGAGGGCAATTATGTAAATTTCCCCCCGTAGGCCCATATTGTTATAAAAGCCCATCGAATGAGGAATTAAAAAATAAATTAGAAAACGTTGCGGAAAAGGACAAAAAGAAGACGGAATGACGTCATAAAAACATCATTATTCCCTAAAAGAAAAAAAAAAGAGAAGGAAATGAAACTGACAGCACATCATTCCGCGCGTCTCTTATGTCACGGCAGTATTATTATAATAGTAATTATAATTAGAATAATCATGATGGATGGCGTGGCAGTAGGATACTCATGGGGACCACAGGTGGTCCAGTAGGCCGGCCCACACTCGAACACTCTTCTGAACCGCCCCCTTCTTTGTCACCTAAATAACCGGCATTTCTTCCCCCCCTCAAAATTACCGCCTCCCATTCTCTCTCTCTCTCATTTCACACGAACAATTTTCTTTTTTAAATAAAAATTAGATATGAAATGACGTGGCAATAATTTAGTTTTTTTAAAAATATTTAATTTTTATAATCATTTCGAAACAAACATGTCTACCGATTTAAAATTTTATTTTGTTTAAATTTTGGAGAAAAAAAAATGATAAGTGAGATTAAGTTTAAAATTTTAATTTTTAAAAAATAAAATACTAAATAGTTATTAAATATGAAGTGTTAAGTCTTGTAACAATTTTATAAAATAATAAACAAGAATTAAAATAATTATTTTGTTAAATTTAATTCACAAAAATAGATATTTTAATAATAAATTTAAAACTTAATAATTGAAAAATAAAAAATCAGATTTAAACTTTTTAAAAGTTTTCGATATCATTTGGAATTAAATTTTTCCATAAAGACAAAAAGGTTTGAATTAATTCAGATTTTAATGATGCTGACCAAAAATAAAGAACAAAAATAAGTGTCCCTTTTAATTTGAAATGATAGTTTCCGTTATAATTTAATTAGTTAAAATAATATATATTATCGACTAAAATATATCAACAAATGATATATCATATCCACCTTCTTGAGGGCCTAGCGTTCTCGTGGCACACCGTCCGATGTCTGGCGCTGATACTATTTGTAACAGTTCAAGCTCACTGCTAGCAGATATTGTCCACTTCGGCCCGTTACGTATCGTTGTCAATCTCACGGTTTTAAAACGCAGCTACTAGGGAGAGGTTTCCACACTCTTATAAGGAATGTTTCGTTCATCCTCAAACTAATGTGGGATCTCACAATATTTAATAATTTTGCATATGCACAGCGTGGGGGGATTATCTTGGCTATTCCCGTTTGTCTCGCCACACCACACCTTACCGCGTCACACACAAAATTATCAAATATTGTGAGATCCCACATTGGTTGGAGAGGGAAACGAAACATTCCTCGTAAGAGTGTGGAAACCTCTCCCTAGTAGACACGTTTTAAAATCGTGAAGCTAACGATGATACATAATGGGGCAAAGCGGATAATATCTACTAGCGGTGGGCTTGGGTTGTTACACATCTACACATATGAATAGATATCTTATCTACAATATCTACTAGCGATGGGGTGTTACACATCAAATTTTTGGACCAACTCGAGTCTAGTTCAACCAGTTAAGAGAATACAGATTCTCGAGTAAAATGTTTGATGCCCTAATTCTCATCTGCACGTATTATTAAATCGAAAAAAATATATATCCGACTTAGTGGGAGAAGTGGTCCAAAAGAGAGGATGTGGGAGAAATAGAATATAGTAGTGATTAGGGCTTTTTGTTACTAAAGGTAGGGAGGGGCCACACATGGTTTTGGTTTGTTTTGGATTGATGTGGTGTGTGGAAGATGGTGGCCTCCTTCTACAAACCCTAGATTGCAAGTAATGAGACCACATTTTCATCTTCTTTTCTACAAATCCCTAAATATACCAACGACCTTCTAACTTTATGATAGTCACAAAATGGTCGATATATAGTTGAGTGTATAAGGTACTAATAGTTATCTCAACGGTCAGTGAATCATCGACCCGATTCTCATAAAAATAAATAAAAGCTTTTATAGAAATGGGGATTGAAATAGGAGGCGTGGACGAGGACGGAGAATGCTTTGTTCTACTAGGCATGGACGATGTCAGCCTCAAGATTTTAAAACATGTCTATTAGGTAGAAGTTTCCACACCCTTATAAGGAATGTTTCGTTCCATAACCCACGGGTCTCAGGATCGAAACCTAGCTCTGATACCATTTGTAACAGCCCAAGCCCACCACTAGCAAATACTGTATGCTTTGGCCTGTTACGTATCGCCGTCAGCCTTACGGTCTTAAAACGCATTATCCTTATAAAGAATACTTGAGGAATGCTTTATTTTACTAGGCATGGACGAGGACAATCTCACGATTTTAAAACGCGTCTATTAGGTAAAAGTTTCCACACCCTTATAAGGAATGTTTTGTTCCATAACCCACAGGTCCCAAGATTGAAACCTAGCTCTGATACCATTTGTAACAGCCCAAGTTCATCACTAGCAGATACTGCTTACTTTGGCCCATTACGTATCGCCGTCAACCTCACGATTTTAAAACACGTTTACTAGGAAGAAGTTTACACACCCTTATAAGGAATGCTTCGTTCCCCTCTCTAACAATGTAGGATAGACCAGTATTTGGCCTTGAATGGAATATATACAAAAATAAGCAATCTTATAAGGACTAAGATAAAATAAGTTCAACTAACAGGGACCAAAATGATATTTTAACGTAACTTATATTATTCTCTTAGAAAAATTGTTCGAGCAATCGAGACTAATATCTGACGTAGACGACCGTGTGTTTGGCCTCAAATGGAATATATAAAAAATAATAAGTGTGAAGGGAAGGGCAAGCAAGCATTCTCTCTCTTGTATTGTCACCTTTTTCTTCCATTAAAGACATTAGATTCCTTTTGCAATTATATATATATATATATATATATATATATATATATATATATATATATATATATATTTTCTACCACATTCTACCCTATTTCTTCAACTTCAAGATACCCCATATGGCCATTCTCAATTATTTATTTTCCATTATTTGTCAATTTTTTAATTCAAAAAAATATAATTTAGGTCTTGAAAATGATTGCTCGTTTTAAATTTAAACCGACGTTGAATTACTGATCGGTAAAGTGATAATATTATTTTTATTTATATATCTAACATTTTTCGTAATTATAACCGTTGTGAAATTATGTTAGTATCTCTAGGACTGTTCGTAGATTGAGTTGAAACATTTTTACTCAATTGCTCGAGTTGTAATTTTTTTTAATTCAAACATGGATTGGATTGGTTCGGTTCATTTATTAAAATTTTTGTTTTTAATAATTGGTAAAATATTTATTTATTGTTTTTAAAACTATTTTTAAAAGGAGAATTAATAATTAAAAAATATTCATGAAATTAATAAAAATAAATAAATTTCGTTATAAAATATAT
Source organism: Cucurbita ficifolia (assembly GCA_033971965.1). NCBI lineage: Eukaryota > Viridiplantae > Streptophyta > Magnoliopsida > Cucurbitales > Cucurbitaceae > Cucurbita > Cucurbita ficifolia. The sequence goes on from CM066977.1 coordinate 10,728,237, forward strand.
ATATATTAAAATTAACAATAAATTTAAGTTGGTTTGACCCAACTCAAATAACTTCATAATTCGTTGAGTTAGGTTGACCGAATATTTTGGATCATTAGATTTTTTGAATATCTCAATGTATCTCCGACACAAATATATCTGCTACTAGCTAATAATTTCGAGAAGATGCTTACAAGACGCCTGAACGAGCCCATGGATGAGAAAAATACGTGCTACTAAGTCGAGTGCATCTTTGTACATAAGCACCGAGAGGCGTGCACGCTTTTTTGATGTTATTATACCTTTGGCATTGTTACCTCTTAGCACACTAATATGCACTTGATTTTACCAAAATCATACAACTATATACCTATCACTTTTCTTACCATTTTCTCCTCATTTTCCTTTTAACTCAAGGACTTATATGTTATGCAATAAAGATGTAAACGAATTGGGTTTTGTGCAAAATGGCGAGGATCGATGGTCGTTACAAAGATAGTACACGATGTGACAAGATAAGAGTTGTAACACGAAAAATTATTTACTGTTTGACTTGTGTGAAGTCAATCCAATTTGAGCATAGTTCAGTGGATAAAACATCTATTACAATTTTAAAGGTCGATGATTCAATATAACGGTTGAACTCGAAAAATATAATCAGCTCGTGCATTAAAATCCTCACTTTGAAATTGAAAGTTACTCGACCCGAACCCAAGAAGCGTTTTGTAGTAGGTGGTAAAGAAAAAGGCAAAAAGTAAGCCAAAATGAGGCAAACAAAACATTGAAAAAAATAAAGTAAAGATGGGTTGAAATAAGGCAAAATGGAGCAAGCTTTTAAAGCTTAAGAACATGAAAATAAAATCCATGTGTTTTAGAATTGAATGCAAAAAGGTGGAGTTGACCTCATTTGCATGATGAAGCTTGTAATGTATGGAGGGAACAACATTATGCTCTTCTCTTTTTTTTTCCTTTAACCCTAAAAAAGAGATCTCGGGAGAGAGAAATTTACATCATAATAACCGTTGGATGTGAATTCTAAAATTTGCATATCCCATAATAATATTATCGGATACATACTCGAGATACTTTTGTAGTTTTTCTCTCGTGTATCCAACAGTGCAAAATTACTAGGCACGAATATTTTGGCAGTTTGCTCGAGTAAATTCTCGAGAGAAATTCATGCTATGTCTCAATCATATTCTTCCATGGACTAACCCTAGCTCCTTATGCACATTGTGGTAACATGCTTGAGTAATTTCTCGAGAGAAATTCACGCTATTTCTCAATCATATTCTTTCATGAACCCACCCTCGCTCCTTATGCACATTGTGGCAACCTGCTAGAGTAATTTCTCGAGAGAAATTCACGCAATTCTCTCAATCATATTCTTCCATGGACCAACCCTAGTTCCTTATACACATTGTAGTAACTTGCTTGAGTAATTTCTCGAGAGAAATTCCTGCAATTTCTCAATCATATTCTTCCATGGACAAACCCTAGTTCCTTATACACATTGTCGTAACTTGCTCGAGTAATTTCTCGAGAGAAATTCACGCAATTTCTCAATCATATTCTTCCATGGACAAACCCTAGCTCTTTATGCACATTGTGGCAACCTGCTCGAGTAAATTCTCGAGAGAAATTCACGCTATGGACCAACCCTAGCTCCTTATGCACATTGTGGAAACCTGCTCGAGTAAATTCTCGAGAGAAATTCACACTATGAACCAACCCTAGCTCCTTATGCACATTGTGGCAACCTGCTCGAGTAAATTCTATTGAGAAAGTCACGTTATGGACCAACCCTAGCTCCTTATGCACATTGTGGCAACCTGCTCGAGTAATTTCTCGAGAGAAATTCATGCTATTTCTCGATCATATTCTTCCACAGACCAACCCTAGCTCCTTTATCCCTTTAATGTTCATTCTCAATCACTTTTCTCTCTCTCTCTATTTCAAACCCAAAAATAAAGGGGGGTGGGATTGATTCATTATCTATAAAGTTGGGTGAGATAACATAAATGATTAAAATGTTATCTACCAATTCAACAAAATGAGTATGTTTTATTAAGTGTGTAAGCATCACCCATCATCCCCTCATTCCTTCTTAATCATTTGTTTCCACTTTTTACATGCCCCTTCTAGCTAGCTACCACTCTATTTGTTCTATTTCATACCGGTTAATTTCTTTTTTTTTACGGCTCAAATTCGAATTTCTAACCTTTAAGTCGAGTCCCATATGCCTAAATCAGTTAAACTTTGTAGAAATCAAAGAAAGTCGAAAATCGTCGGTGACTTTTTGAATCAAAGTAGGGACAAGTCGAGTACTACGACCACAGAGGACACAACTTTCTTCCTCCTTGCTTCTTTTCTTTCTAGCGACTAGCTTCTCGAGTGGGTGGCTTGTAGGGTTTTGGGAGATCCCACATCGGTTGGGGAGGAGAACGAAACACCCCTTGTAAGGGTGTGAAAACCTCTCCCTATCAGACGCGTTTTAAAAGCCCGAAAGGGTAAGCACAAAGAAGACAATATCTACTAGTGATACTATGAGATTGGGTTGTTTGACAGTAAGATTTTTTAGGTTTTTCGACTTTTTGAAAAAAATAGTATAATTTCTTAGCCTCGTAATAATGACTTTCGTTAACTATACTCGAATGGTTGGAGTAATTCGTAAAAGAAGATTAAAAAATAAAAACTTTTGAAAGAATCATTTTTTATGTTTATATAGTAAGCATGCATGGGAAAAAGAAGATCAACAAACTTTTAATATTTAATAATCAAAAGAAATCTAATTGAAAATCTAAAATTGAGATTACAACTAAAAATTATAATTAACATTAATCATATCAAAAAGCAAAAAAATATTTTTTAATTAAAAAAAATAAAAATGATTTATGAGAGAAGAAAGTGGTGTGGGAGTGGAGGTAGGTGGATGGTCAAACCACATATTAAAATTAAAATTAAAATTATTATTATTGTTTTATTTTTGAATTAATATCCCAATTTATTAAAATTACGCGAATTAGATTTAAATAATGGAAAGTAAAAGACTCAAATAGAATAACATCTAAAATATAGGGACTAAAATGATATTTTTAATAAACATGCGAGAGTCGAGATTTTATCTCCTTTTTTCTCTTTGTTTTAACTTTTTAATCTCTCGTTTTAAATATTTTAGTTTGAAGACGTTGAAATTGCATTTTAAAATAAGTTTGATAATAAAACTAATTAATTATTGATTAGAATATAGCTCAACCGATAGTGATGGCGACATTCTCCCTCAATTAAGCTAGTCATCGTCTTTAATGACTTTCTCGGGAGCTGATACCATGATAAGAACTAGCTTCAGACTATTCTCGTCTAAGCTAGGGGGAGTGTGCTCCGTACTGGCCACTTTGGCTCGACCTTACGGGAGACATGATGTCAACTCTCCATCATACTTGAACCTGTGACTTAAGTAGACTAACATGTGGCACGTACGTGTGTCGCAGTGCGAGACGAGTATCTCGGACGAGCTTCTGTAAATAAGCATAATGTAAATTATAAGTGATCTCGATCTACATAAAATAATAATAATTAAGGGAATTAATTGGGAATGGTAATAATTTAAATTGGCTCGAGGTGGAATTATTTATATATATATATATATATATATATATTAGAGTTTTCAGATTTAAGGCACTATAGAAGGGAACTGAGGACTGCCAGGTGGGACCCGACATTCGTGGGCCCCACCTGCCTTCGCTGCCTTTCATGTTACTCATCTCATCGCTTCATCATTCACTTCCCGAGATTGTGGGACCCACTACTTCCTTTCCGGAATATTCTCCTTTCTTCTTCTACTTCTATTCACTTTTTTAATTTTTTTTTCTCAAATAAAAATATTTTTACTTTTAATTTAACAAAAAAATTAATTTAATAAATAGATATTTTCTATAAAACCCAGACCCACCACTATCGTTCTTATTCTCAAGTTCTTTCTCTCTCCAACTGATATGAGATCTCACAATTCACATTCTATGAGAGACAAACGTTCTTACTAACACACCGTCCAGTGTATGACCTTGATACTATTTGTAAAAGCTCAATCTCACCTCTAACGGATATTGTCTACTTTTGACTCTCTTGAGAGCCTAGCATCCTCGCTAGCGCACCGCACGGTGTCAGGTTTTGATACTATTTGTAAAAGTTCAAGCCCACCGCTAGTAGATATTGTCCACTTTGGCCCGTTTACGTATGATCATCAATCTTACGGTCTTAAAACACTCCTATTACGGAGATGTTTCCATCAAGGTGGGATCTCACATTTTTATATAAACACTATTTGTTAAAATTATTTTAAAATATAAATACTTATTAAAATAGTTAATTTTTAACTATATAAATTAGCTAAACTAGAAGTTTATTATTTAAATAGTGAAAATATTAATTCGAAAGCATTTAGTAATAAAGAATAATTATGAAAATATTTATCGATTAAAAGAATTTTATTCTTATACTATATTATAATGAAATAATTTTGATGACAAAATATTACTTTTTTATTATTTTTTTAATTTTAGAAAGTATTAAATTATAGAAATATCATAAGGATAAACTCTAATTATTATTCTAAAATTAATATGCAATGACCATGGACATTCAATATGGGACAGCAATGATTAATGCTACAATTAATGATGTTTGTAATAATTATTTTAATTAATTCTTTTAAATTTTGAATTAACCCCAAAATCATCAACTTTTATTCAATGGTTAAATATGAAATCAATTAATTTCATATATTTTAATGTATTATTATTTCTTACCTTTTGATAAATCATTAAAATTTAATGTAATATATTTTTCTTATATAAAATTATCACAAAAAAAAGGTATTTATTAAACAATCTAATAGGAATATTCAATCATTTTCCTAATGAAATATTCCTATATTTTAATATTAGATAATTATTGCAATTTTTTTTATAGAGAATTTCATTACATTTATTTATTAATTAAAAAAACATTATTATCGTCAAATATATAGACGAAGATCATCTCCAAAGTTTTATTTATTTGTTTATTTCTATAAGTTACTAATATTACTTTGGAAAGTTCGTGAATATTTTTTAAATTTTAAAAAAATTAAAGGTATTTATTGAAAGCTGAAATGTATTAAATACGAAATTTAAAATTTTTTGTTAATTTTTACAATTTTCATTAAGGGAAGAATATTTTTAAATTAGGTTTAAAGTTTAAAGATATTTTGTAATTTTTTTGGTTTAAAATATTATTTAAACGTTAAAAAATTTAAACATATATTTTAAATAAAATACAAAATAATAAAGTAATTTTATTTTTATAAATTTAGTTACCACTTTAAAATTTTGAAGCTAAATTTTTAATAATTAATTTTATTACAATGTGGGGACCACAGGACCGGGTATAGCCGGTTAAAAAAGGCAAAAAAAAAAAAAAAAAAAAAGAGCGAGAAAAAAGTGGGGGAAAGAAGGGCGCATTTGAAGACAAATTTTGGGAAACAATCAAAAGCGAAAGATGTGTGCGTTTCCTTTGCTCCTCTTCCATTTTTCATTCTCTCTTTTTGTCCTTTCATCACTAACAAAATCACACAATCTCAAACCCATTTTCTTCTTCATATAAAACTCCCCTTCTTCCATTTCTCTCCGCCACAGCTCCGCTGTACTAAGCGGCCATTTTTGGTTCTTGGAGGATCGAGTTTGTGTTCTTGTTCGTGGGTTCGAATCTGAATGAGCTTATCTGGTCTCTACTGATTTTGGTTTTTTCAAATCCAATGGCTGAAACTGAGTTAGGTTCTGTTCTTAAACGCATTTGCAGCACTAACCACTGGTCCTATGGTGTTTTTTGGAGCTTTGATCAAAGAAACTCCATGTAAGCTTCTCTCCCATTCTTTTCCTTGGAGATTTGCTTCTGTTCTTCTGAGTATGCTTTGATCTTTCTATTTAAGAACACTAATGGAACTTATCCGCTAAATCTGTTGTTTCTGCTGTAGTTTAGAAATAGAATGTTGAGATCATATATATATATATATATATATATGTATGTATGTATTTGGTTCTTTTGTTCTTGATTTTCAAAAGTAAGTTTATGAACAGTTACTATTGTTGTTGTTTGCTTTTTACCAATGATTTCAAAATTGAAGTGAAGTTTTGAAAACTAAGAAAAAAAGTTTTTAAAACTTGTTTTTGTTTAGGATTCAAATGTTTTCTTAAGAAAGATGAAACGATCGAACAAGATTATGATTAAACAAGCACAATTTACGGGTTGTCGAGTTTATGAATTCGAAGTTGATTATAACAAGTTTCTAGTGAGCTGGATTTTGTTGCATTTGGATGAATATGACTTTTAGATCGTGTGTTCGAACGTCTATGATGACTACATTCCTACTTAATGTCAATAGGTGTTTAGTTTTGTGCTAATTTTCGAGCTCGCTAATGGGGGAGAAGATTAAGAATATGTGTAAAAGAAGTCAAATATGTTCGAACGTCTATGATGACTTCATTCCTACTTAATATCAATGGTTGACTCGTTATGTGCTAATTTTCGAGCTTGCTAATGGGGGAGAAGATTAAGAATGTGTAAAAAAAGTCAAATATGTTTGAACGTCTATGATGACTTCATTCCTACTTAATATCAATAGTCGACTCGTTGTGTGCTAGTTTTCGAGCTCGGTAATGGGAGAGAAGATTAAGATTATGCGTAAAAAAAGTCAAATATACTGTAAATTGTCAACTTAGATTCGTTTTCGGGTCTAGTGGTGATGTTACAACACTATGCTTACCATAGGCTATGTTGTTGGTGCATATGCATATAGGCTGTTGACTTTGGAGGATATTTGGTATGAAGAGCAAGTGGGGCTGGTGGCTGCTAATATGCTTCAACAAGTTCACATGCTTGGTGAAGGGTAAGCTAAGCTTTATATTCTTTCATTATATATGAGTATGTTTCTTTTGTTTGTTTTGTTGAAGCTAAAGGTTGAAATTTTTGTTTCGTTTTCATTTGGCTGCTTTATCAGAGCTATTGGCATGGCTGCCTTCACTGGGAAGCACCGGTGGATGTTTTCCGATGCTTCGTTTGGTGAATGGAATTCCTCTATGTTTGAGGTACTCGTTTGTTTCCCGTGTTTTTAGTTCAATAAGTGACGGTGGAGATTCGAGCCTTTAATGTGAGATCCCGCATTGGTTGGAGAGGGGAACGAAGCATTCCCTGTAAGGGTGTGGAAACCTCTCCTTAACAGACACGTTTTAAAATCGTGAGGCTGATGGCGATATGTAACGGATCAAAGTGGACAATATCTGCTCGCGGTGGGCTTGGACTGTTACAAATGGTATCAGAGCCAGGCATCGAGTGGTGTGCCAGCGAGGACGCTGGCCCTAAAGGGGGGTGGATTGTGAGATCCCACATCGGTTGGAGAGGAGAATAAAACATTCCTTATAAGGGTGTGGAAACCTCTCCCTAACAGACGCGTTTTAAAGTCGTGAGGCTGATGGCGATACGTAATGGGTCAAAGTAGACAACATCTGTTAGCGGTGGGGCTTGGGCTGTTACAAATGGTATCAGAGCCAATCACCGAGTGGTGTGCCAGCGAGGACGCTGGGCCCCTAAGGGGGTGGGTTGTGAGATCCCACATCGGTTGGAGAGGAGAACGAAGCATACCTTATAAGGGTGTGGAAACCTTTCCCTAACACACGCGTTTTAAAACCGTGAGGTTGACGGCGATGCATAACAGGTCAAAGCGGGCAATATCTATTAGTGGTGGGGCTTGGGTTATTACAAATGGTATCAGAGCCAGTCACCGAGCGGTGTCCAGCGAGGACGTTAGGCCCCCAAGGGGGGTGGATTGTAAGATCCATATCAGTTGGAGAGGAGAACGAAACATACCTTATAAGGGTGTGGAAACCTCTCCCTAACAGACGCGTTTTATAACCGTGAGACTGACAGTGATACGTAACGGGTCAAAACAGACAATATCTGTTAACGGTGGGACTTGGGTTGTTATAAATGGTATCAGAGCCAATCACCGAGCGGTGTGCCAGCGAGGATGCTGGACTGGTGTGGATTGTGAGATCCCATATCAGTTGGAGAGGGGAACGAATCATACCTTATAAGCGTGTGGAAACCTCTCCCTAACAGACGCGTTTTAAAACCGTGAGGCTGAGAATGATACGTAACGGGTCAAAGCGGACAATATCTGTTAGCAGTGGGGCTTGAGCCGTTACAATTTATTACGCATTAAACAAAATAAATATCTCCATATCTAGAATATTAATTGGTGAAAGAAGATTCTCTTCAACTTTATACACCATTGATTGGAGATCTCTTTCTATTTTTCTAGGATAATCTTGAGTTTCAACAACAATTTTCCTGTGGGATAAAGGTATGCCTGTTTATTTCTTGTTGACGCATTACAAAAACAACATTATACGTTTCTGTTTCGATGAACGTTTCATTGTTGGCTTACGTGATCGTATCGATTACAGACCGTTGCAGTAATTCCCGTTCATCCACACGGAGTGATACAGCTTGGCTCTACACATAAGGTTACAATATAATCATACTGAAAATGTTTCTGATTCTGTTGATTTGGTTAGGCTGGGATTGAATAGTTTTGTTCTTTTTGCGGCAGATCTGGGAAAGTTTCGAGTTCTTGGCTGATGCGAAGAGATCATTGAGTCAAGTTATTAACCGTGGTGGACATGTACAAGAGAAAACTATGCCCATGGCATCGAGCGCCGATATTTTTCACTTTAACGAGCTTTTCACGTCCTTCATCATGTCTTCGAATTCCGATGATTGGAGTCTCGGCGCCGTGCATAATAACAGCCTTACAGATTTCGCAGGGAAATCTTATGCTTCAATTGATAAACAACCAGCCGTGTTGGCTCCATCCGAGCCAATGCCAACGTCCAACATTAGAGAACAAGATGCTCAATATCCAAGCTATTTGGACGCTGACATGCTTGACTCGTGTAGAAACTTGGTCGAATATGGAAACCATAGCTCGAATGTTGCATCAGTCTCAAGTGGAACGGGTTCTCTCCGCATGGATAATGTTCAGCAGTCGGCTCGATTTCCCGTGATTGAAGGCGAACTTGTGGAAAGCATGACTAGCCGACCTGACTTCTGTGATGTGCATCTTTCTGAAGAGTTTACAATGGATCTCCCGGACATCTCGCTCATTGACGATCTATTTCAATGGTTTGATTCTTCACCAGAAAACGGAACGAATGGAGCAACAACAGCAGTGAACGATAACCTTCCACAGTCCACAGGAGTTTTGACATTGTCATCTAATCTGGTTGAAGCTAGTAAGTTCGTTGACGGTTCGAGCAAAACTTCCATTGTTTCCGCTCGAAGTTGTATAACTAATACATCGCAATCCAGTGAACAAGATAACACGATCATAACGCAGAGTGCAAAAGATAGGCTGTTCGATAGTTTGGGGTTAGGCACAGAAGCTCATGAGAGTTACTCAGGTGGGTGCAACAGTATGTCTACGTGCAGCTCAAAGTTAGCCACTGGGTCAACGGATCTTCCTCGAAAGAGATTATTTTGGGAGTTGGGAATCGAAGAGCTTTTAGACGGTCGAAGCAACACGAGCTCGACGACTAAATCAAGTGTTGAGAATCATCAATCAATTGCCTCAAGAAGGTCAAAGATGGAAAGATCGTTGTTCGAAACTAATCCGATCCAATTACTCGACCCTTGCACCAATGTGAATCCGACACAATCTTCGGGCACAGCTGATCATTTCCCATGTAAGAAAGAAGCTATACCGAAGTCACCGGTAAGTTCATGGATCGATGACAGCTATAGCACCAATATTGGAGGCTCCATCCTAGAACTATCTCGTAAGAGTGAGGAGCCCGTGAAGACTTGTAAGAAGAGGGCAAGGCCCGGAGAGAGTAACCGTCCGAGACCGAAGGATCGACAACAGATCCAAGATCGTCTCAAGGAGTTGAGAGGAATTATCCCTAGTGGTGCAAAGGTATGAATCTAGTTCATATTTGCAATTGAGTATTGTTCAAATGCAGCATTTAATATCATAATTTTGATTGATGAAACAGTGTAGCATCGACTCGTTGTTGGATCGGACTATCAAATACATGCTTTTCTTACAAAGTGTTACGAAATACGCAGACAAGCTTAAAGAAACTCACGAACCAAAGGTCAATATTTGATTCTCGTTTCTCGTTATTTTCTCGTAAGTTTACATCTAACAGTTGACTAACACGAGTAAAATTTTTGTGATGGATCCAAATTATACAGTTAATCGACCAAGATGATGATGTGGCTGTAAATGACAAATGCACCACGGAGAGAGGCGGTGGCGGGGTTACTTGGGCGTATAAAGTGGGAACGACACTGATCGTTTGCCCAGTTATCGTCGAAGACCTTAGTTCACCTGGTCAAATGCTCATTGAGGTAGGGAGACTGTGAGTGTTCTAAAAAACTAGATAGTCAAGTGCTCTTTTTGATGTGGTTCTATTGTTCTTTGTTAGATGCTATGTGAGGAAAGAGGCTTCTTTCTCGAGATAGCCGACGTGATTCGTAGCTATGGATTGACGATTTTGAAAGGCGTGATGGAAGTTCGAGAGGACAAGATATGGGCGCAGTTCGTTGTCGAGGTGAAGCTAAATGTAAGTAACCGAGACTGAATTTCGAGTTCGTATTCTACTTCAAACAAACACTCTTCAATAAGTTCTAATCAATGTTGAATAACTTTGTGTTGCAGACTAACCAGAGTATTACAAGGATAAATGTGTTCTTGTCCCTCATGGAGCTTCTACAACAAGCAAACATTAGTGGAGCTGAATTAGCTAGTTAATAGTAATAGTGATGGATCAAAGCGGAGAACGAAGAACAAAGAACGAAGAACGAAGAATAGTGGAACTGAATTAGCTAGTTAGTAGTAATAGCGATGATCGAAGTGGAGAACGTAGAACGAAGAACGATGAACGAAGATTAGTGAAATTGAATTAGCTAGTTTGTAGTAATAGCGATGGATCGAAGTGGAGAACGAAGAACGAAGAAGGCTCTCAAATTCGAGTAGGAACTCGATCATAAGTAGTTCGATGGTTACGACCACGGTATAGTAGAAAGTGAATGTGCATAGATGAAGAGTGTAGGTAGCATTTTGATAGGTCAAATATGATCTTTTTGGTTCTAATAATTATTTAGTGAGCGATTAGAGTTTCTAAGTATGTTCGATGTATAGTTACTTTGTCGATGCTAAGACTAATAATAGATATCCGATATATTACTCTGGTTTGAAGCTTAGGTTGAAACGTATAACTTTGTCTAAAATATTAAAGATTTAACTTTGACCTGCTAGTCGATATTGTCCTATTTGAGCTTTCACTTTCTGGTTTCTCCTCAAGCTTTTCAAAACGTGTATGACAGGGGATTTATACACCCTTGTAAAGAATATTCCGTTCCCCTCTCCAACTGATGTGGGATTTCGCAATTACCCATTTGGGGCCAGAGTCAGTGTTGACACTCATTCTTCTCTTCGGGATCTTACAATCCACCATTTTCGAAGCCTAACATTCTTGTTGACACTTGTTCTCCTCTCCAATGATCTTTAAAATTAAAAAAAGTTTTAAAAAAACTCTAAAATGTTTGAAAAATACCATTTTAAAATACCATTTAATTTAAGGGCACTTCGATTTTTTAAAAAAAATTAGAAGATATTAATTAAACTTTTTAAATTTGTATTTTTTTAAAGATAAATATAAAATATAAAAATATTTGTATTAATTTTATCTATTTTTTCAAATTGTTTGAAAAAGAAATTATTTCGTTAATTTATATTCAAACAACAAAGGTTTTATTTCATTAATTTATATTCAAATAACAAAAAAAATTAATTTCGTTAATTTTCCCTTCTTCGTCTCTCCCGCCGCGAAAAACCCAAATCTCGAACCATTTGTTGTCCTTCGGGTCTGGTGTTCCATTCGAGCTCGGAGCTGAGAAACATGGAATCCCAACCAGAAGCCATGGAAGACAGCATAGCGACCATCAAAGACAAGCGTCAACAGCTCGAAGCTCGCATTCTAACCCAACACTCGAACCAGTTGGAGCTCCTCTCTTCTCTTGAAGCACTGGTTCCTGATCTCGTCTCTTCCCTCGACCTCTCTCTCAAGGTTGTAACCTCCTTCAATGGCCGCCCCTTTGCTCCTACACCAGCTCTTCCTGAACCCAAAAACAAACCCTCTAAATACCCTTTGGTGGCTACTAACTCTGTGCCCCACAAAACCCGCCTTAATCCTCTTTCTTCAGGAGAAGCGAAATCCGGGATTCAGAAGAATCAAAATGCGAAGGCGTACTCGGAACCGAATCCCGATCGGAAGCGAGCTCGCCAGACGGACGGCGGGAAGTTTTCAATGGATGATAGTGGAAGCCCTTTGTCGGTTGTGCGGTCGATGGTGGCGGTTAGTTTACTCGAACGGGTGCCTTTTACGGCGATTGATTCTTCGACGGTGTTGAGGAAATTGGAGAATGATCAGAAGGCTACGGCGGCGGAGAAGGCGGCGTTGAGGGAATTAGGTGGGGATTCCGGTGCGATATTGGCGGTGGAGATGGCTTTGAGGTCGATGGCGGAGGATTGCGGTGGGGTTGAGTTGGAGGAGTTTGTGGTGAGTGGGAAGTCTCGAGTAATGGTGTTGGGGATTGATCGAACTCGGCTCATGAAGGAATTGCCTGAGAGTGCTAATTTTCAATTGCAGGAATCGAGTTTGGGAGAGGGTAATTCGAGCCATAAACAGAATCAACAAGTGGTGGGCGGTGGTGGTGGTGGTGTGGATGTTCTTGGCGGCGTGTTTGGGATGGGAGGGCCGATGCCAAGGCCAATGCCGGAGATGTGGATGGGGCATGGAGACCCCAATATGCAGGGACTGACACACATGTTTCCGGCAAGTGGACCAGCAGGTGCAATGGCGGGGGCAAGGGGTGCGCCTAGGATGATGGGAATGATGGGGATGGCTCGAGGGATGGGGCTCCCACCCTTGCACAGACCATTGATGGGGCCAAATGTGCCTATGGCTGGCCCCATTTCAATGCCACAGAAGCTTAAAACTGATGAGGATGAACTGAAAGATCTTGAGGCCTTATTGAGCAAGAAGTCCTTTAAAGAAATACAAAAGTCTAAGACTGGTGAGGAGCTTTTGGACCTCATTCACCGGCCAACTGCTAGGGAAACTGCTGTGGCTTCAAAGGTATATAGATTTTGCTTTAAAAGTATGATGGTAAAGCTTGGCTTCATTCAAATTTTGCTATGTTTCTACTGTATAGGTTAGATAAGTCATTGGTTTTGAGCGCATATAGATTGCTTGAAAAGCATGATGTAAATGTAACGACCCTAGCTCACTGCTAGCAGCCCCTTTCGAGGTTCCCCTCAAGGTTTTTAAAACGCGTCTGCTAGGGAGAAGTTTTCACACCCTTATAAAGAATGTTTCATTCCCCTCTCCAACTGATGTGGGATCTCACAATCCACCCCCTTCAGGGCCCAGCGTCCTCGCTGGTACCCCGCCGAGTGTCCATCCCCCTTCGGGGCTCAGCGTTCTCGCTGGCACACTGACCGATGTCTGGCTCTGATACCATTTGTAACGGCCCCAAGTCCACCACTAGCACATATTGTCTTCATTAGGCTTTCCCTTTCGAGCTTCCCCTCAAGGTTTTTAAAACGCGTCTGATAGGGAGAGGTTTCCACACCCTTATAAAAAATGTTTCGTTCCCCTCTCCAACCGACGTGGGATCTCACAATCCACCCTCTTCGGGGCCCAGTGTCCTGGCTAGCACACCGCAGTGTGTCCACCCCCCTTCGGGGCTCAGCATCCTCGCTGGCACACCGCCCGATGTCTGGCTCTGATACCATTTGTAACGGCCCAAGCCCACCGCTAGTAGATATTGTTCTCTTTGGGCTTTCCCTTTCGGGCTTCCCCTCAAGGTTTTTAAAACGCATATGCTAGATAGAGGTTTCCACACCCTTTTAAAGAATGTTTCGTTCTCTTCCCCAACCGACGTGGGATCTCACAGTAAATCTAGCTGCCTAGCTTCTTTTCTGTGGCATGGATTCAAATTTTTGTTATAGAAATCCCTAGTTTTAAGCACATAGACATTGCTGTAAAGTATGATGTAAATCTAGGTTCATGGATTCCAAATTTCTATGTTCTTATCATTTATGTTAGAGAAGTCCTTGGTTTTAGGCTCCCTCCCAAGCACACATAATGGAGTGAGAGGAGCAACCTTTATCATTTACTGCTAATTGATGCCTTTCACCATTCTCACAATTTAATTTCATGGCTTTCCTTCTAATAAATCTTCACTCTCTATTAATTTTTGCTCCAGTTTAAAACTAAAGGCGGTTCGCAACTGAAGGAATACTGCTCGTCCTTGACGAAAGAGGACTGTCGGCGTCAATCTGGCTCTTTTATCGCATGTGAGAAGGTTCGTACAAATATTTCCTTATAATAGCGACATGTTTCGATAATTCCAAGTTCTTGATTCAGGGTGGAGTTGTTCTGATCTTTATTCTCAAATTATTGATGTAAATGCTGATTCTTCTTTTTATTTGTTTTTATTAAGAAATGGATTTGATCGTTAGAAAAGTGGTTTATATAATTGCACTTCCCTTTGTAAAGGATGCTTATGATTGAAACTAGTTTGCATTTTGACCAGAAATGAAAGGAAAACAATGTAGGAGCATTTTGTATCCCAATTCATTGATTTCGGATTCCAAAATCCACCCCTACATTATTTATATCTTCCTATCTTCCTAACGGATCATCCGTAACCGCCTAAACCCACCACTAGCAGATATTGTCTTCTTTGGGCTTTTTCCGTAAAGAGCTTCCCCTCAAGGTTTGAAAACGCGTCTACTAGGGAGAGGTTTCCACACCCTTATAAGGAATGTTTCGTTCCCCTTTCCAACCGATGTGGGATCTCACAATTCACCCCCTTGGGGGCCAGTGTCCTCGCTAGCACATTGTCTGGTGTCTGACTCTGATACTATTTGTAACCGCCTAAGTCCATCACTAGCAGATATTGTTCTCCTTGGGCTTTCTCTTAAAGGGCTTCCCCTCAAGATTTTAAAATGTGTATGCTAGGGAGAGGATTCCACACCCTTATAAGGAATGCTTCGTTCCCCTCTCCAACCGATGTGGGATCTCACAATCCAATCTTCTTGGGGGCCCAGCGTCCTCGCTGGCACACCACCCGGTGTCTGACTCTGATACTATTTGTAACAGCCTAAGTCCATCACTTGCAGATATTGTTCTCTTTGGGCTTTTCCTTAAAGGGCTTCCCCTCAAGATTTTAAAATGTGTCTGCTAGGGAGAGGATTCCACACCCTTATAAGGAATGCTTCGTTCCCCTCTCCAACCGATGTGGGATCTCACAATCCACTCTTCTTGGGGGCCCAGCGTCCTCGCTGGCACACCACCCGGTGCCTGGCTCTGATACTATTTGTAACAGCCTAAGTCCATCACTTGCAGATATTGTTCTCTTTGGGCTTTTCCTTAAAGGGCTTCCCCTCAAGATTTTAAAACGTGTCTACTAGGGAGAGGTTTCCACACCCTTATAAGGAATGGTTCGTTCCCCTCTCTAACCGACGTGGGATCTCACATCATCCCCCCAACACCCTTATATGACATATGTTCCTCAGGCCAGTTGAACTGAGTTGATTTGGTCTTTTTCCCCCTTCATTTTCTTTTTTAATTTCAACTCGTTCCGGTAAGCCTAGTGGGATGAAACGTGTGGTTCAAACTTTAGTTACCTATTTATGCCCATCAACAAAACAAACTGACTCTTTGAAATAAACTCCAATACTCCTTGTTCTTGTTTAAGTAGGAATCTCCAACTTATTTCGCCGTGTTAAAATGTTTGACACGTCCTAAACGAATAGATTAGTCTCTCTAATTATTTACTAAATATTTTGCAGGTTCATTTTCGGCGAATAATTGCTCCACATACAGACATTAATCTGGGTGACTGCTCTTTTCTTGATACTTGTCGGCACATGAAGGTAAATATTTATTTCATATGGATCATATGGCAATGAAATATCAATACCACGCAATGTTTGGGGACAGAGATTTATTGATCAATGTGTTAATGATAAAGCTACATTGCATTCTTCCCAGACATGCAAGTATGTTCATTACGAGCTCGATCCAATTCAAGATGTGCCACCGATGATGATGGGAGCTGGATCTATATCTATTCCCAAACCGCTAAAGCCTCAACGAGCTGAATATTGTTCTGAAGTGGAACTTGGTGAATCGCAATGGATTAACTGTGATATTCGTAATTTTAGAATGGATATTTTGGGGCAATTTGGTGTGATTATGGCCGATCCACCGTGGGATATCCATATGGAATTGCCTTACGGGACAATGGCTGATGACGAAATGCGCAATCTTAACGTTCCTGCACTACAGACTGATGGTTTGATTTTTCTTTGGGTCACTGGACGTGCAATGGAACTTGGAAGAGAATGGTAGGTTCTCACTTCTTATTGTTATTGGCTATAATAATTACTGTTTGATATGTTCTTTCTGATCTTGCTCGATATATAGCCCCTTCGGGGATGTTCGGTCTTGTTCAATTTACGTACATATATTGTAACAACCCAAGCCCACCGCTAGCAGATATTGTCTTCTTTGGGCTTTCCCTTTTGGGCTTCCCCTCAAGGCTTTAAAACGCGTCTGCTAGGGAAAGATTTCCACACCCTTATAAAGGGTGTTTCGTTCTCCTCCCCATCCAATGTGGGATATCACAATCCACCCCCCTTCAGGACCCAGCGTCCTCGCTGGCACTTGTTCCTTTCTCCAATCGATGTGGGACCCCCACCAAATCCACCCCCCTTCGGGGCCCAGCGTCCTTACTGGCACACCACCTCATGTCTCCCTCCCTTGGGGGAACAACCTCCTCGCTGGCACATCGTCCGGTGTCTGGTTCTGATACCATTTGTAACGACTCAAGCTCACTGCTATCAGATATCATCTTCTTTAGGCTTCCCCTCAAGGCTTTAAAACGCGTCTCCTAGGGAAAGGTTTCTACACCCTTATAAATAGTGTTTCGTTCTCCTCCCTAACCGACGTGGGATATCACATATGTGGGACATCACATATATTAAAGAATATATTCTTTCTGAACAATCATTAATGTGTTTATGCTGAATTTTTATATTTAATTTGGTTCACAAGCATATTACCTTGCCTTCGCAGTTTAGAGCTATGGGGATATAAGCGTGTTGAGGAGCTTATATGGGTTAAGACAAATCAGCTTCAAAGAATTATTAGAACAGGGCGGACTGGCCATTGGCTCAATCATAGTAAGGAGCATTGCCTTGTTGGAATAAAGGGTAACCCAGAAGTTAACAGGAATATTGATACAGATGTTGTTGTTGCCGAGGTTCGGGAAACAAGTCGTAAACCAGATGAGGTTAGTATACTATCTCTTGCAATACTTATCTATCAGTTTTTTGCTCCAAAAGTTCACGAGTTCGAAATATTGAGGTTTATACTTTATAATTACGCGTGGTTGCAGATGTACCCTTTGCTTGAGAGGATAAGTCCAAGAACAAGGAAGCTAGAATTGTTTGCTCGGATGCACAACACTCATGCTGGGTATGTTTCATTTATATTATCATTACCATATTTTTGCTTTCATAGACGCTTCAAATGAGTATCTTTCAAGAGATGAAACTATGGCGATCACATGCATTATGATCTCGAAAAACTCATGAATTCCTTGTTTATATACATACTTGTTCACATTTACAAATTGGTGGCTGATATTTGTGAGATCCCATGTCGGTTGGAGAGAGGAACAAAACATTCTTTATAAGGGTGTGGAAACCTCTCCCTAGCAGACACGTTTTAAAAACTTTGAGGGAAAACCCGAAAGGGAAAGTCCAAAGAGGACAATATCTGCTAGTGGTAGGCTTAGGTTATTACAGAAACTGTACTCATGATTATGAGATCCCATATCAGTTGGAGAGTTGAACGAAACATTCCTTATAAGAGTGTGGAAACCTCTCCCTAGCAAACACATTTTAAAAATCTTAAGGGGAACACATTTTAAAAACCTTAAGGGGAAGCCCGAAAGGGAAAGTCCAAAGAGGACAATATCTGCTAGCGGAGGGCTTAGACTGTTACAATAAATGCTGTTTCTACTCCGAGTTCGAACTCGATCATATCATTGCCCCTTAAACTTGCACATCTTGATGATATTCGGCAGCATCATGGCCCTTTGTTGAATTGTTTTTTCAGTTGGATATCTCTTGGCAATCAATTGAGTGGAGCTCGATTGGTCGATGAAGGGCTAAGAGCAAGGTTCAAGGCTGCATATCCAAACGTGGAGGTCCAACCGGCGTCCCCTCCAAGGGCTTCAATGGAAATGGACTCTGGGGCTGCCCAACTCAGGAGCCCCTTTGCAGTATCAGAACCAAAGCCAACATATGGGGAGCCTACCATTCCTGAGGTCCCATATGCAGCAGCAGGTACCCCAGATAAAGCCATGGCTGTAGGAGTTGAAACGTCTAACTGAATCAAATCCACACTAATTTATAACTACATCAGCTTTTGCCTCGTTTCTGTATCATTTTGTTGTAGTTTTGAAATGAGAAGTAAGATGTTTGTTGATATAATTTTGTATAAGATTAGAGAATTTTGTCATCTTCCAATTAAATTGGAAGGTTTAGTCCCAAACTTTAACTTTGTTCTTAATATGTATATTTCTTCATTTTTGCACTTTATTCTTTTCAAAGTTTTAATATTACATTGTTGAATTGTCAAACATGGTTGTGTTGGAATTCGCATAGGTTGGGTTAGTTCGGGTTGTTTAGATGTAACAACCTAAGTGTAGCTCAAGTCCACTGCTAACAGATATTGTTCGTCGTATCGGTTGTATTGTTGTCAGCCTCACGGTTTTAAAATATGTCTTTTAGGGAGAGGTTTTCGTACTCTTATAAGAAATGTTTCGTTCTCTTTTCTAAGAGATGTGAGATCTCACAATTCATCCCAGGTTCTAGAGTCCTCACAATCCACCTCTTCTTGGGGGCCAACGTCCTTGCTGACACATTAGTGTCTGGCTCTATTATCATTTGTAACATCTCGAACCCACTGTTAATGGATATTGTTCGCTTTGGCCTGTTACGTATTGTCGTCAGCCTCACGGTTTTAAAACACGTTTGTTAGGGAGAATTTTACACGTTCTTATAAGGAATGCTTCGTTCTCCTCTCTATAGTAGGATCTCACATCAGATCATTTATATAAAATGCTAATTTGTAAAATATTTATTTATTTACTTTTAAATATGTAATTAAAATAAGTAATTCAATTTAACCATTTTTCAAGGCTGATGTTACTGATAGTTCACCGGCGAACTTGCATATCAAAATAAATGAGGTTGCTCCATTGGGAATCTTGCCTAACCCCGAGACCTAAGGATCTAAGAAAGGATGATCTTCTCGAGAGTCTCAAAGATCTACTCCTAATATCTTTTATTTTCTGGTATGGAGTGAGCAATGAGCAAAGAGAAGGATACGAGATATTGTTAAAAATTATTTTTAAGAGTTATTGGAGAATAAATAATTAAAAAAATTAAGAATTTAAATAAAAAAATTAATAGGTATATATAATTGTATTATAAATAAAAAATTTATATTTTAGAATTAACAATAAATTCAATAAATCTATTTCGAAAAATTTACCAACCAAAATTCAATACAAATATGTGTGTGGGGTATAAAAGGAATTTATCGTCCTCATTGCAGCAAAGGAGAGAGCGGATAAGCCAACGAAAGGAAGAAATGTCTGCAACAATCAAACACTCATTTCTTTCTCCTTCGAATCCAATTCATCTCTCCGCAATCTCTACAAACCTTCTCAAATCATACCCTTCCTCCATGATCATCTCGCACAAACCTTTAGGATTCTCAACACCGCGTCTCAAAATCGTGAAATGTAGTTCGGAATCGAACGATGAAGCTCAAAACAATGTCAATTTGAATAATGCTTTGTCCAGCATGGTCGGTGAGCAGATTGAGGAACTTTTGAACAAGGAAGAGAATAGGAGTTTGCTCGATGGCTTGGAGAAGGCGTCCATGAGAGTTGAAATCGCCAAAAGGCAGTTGGCTGAGATCGAGAAACAGGAACTTGAGCTCAAACGATTCAAAGATTATATTAACCAGCTCGAAATTAGAGCATCGGAGGTATATTAATTAGTCTCTAATTAATTTCTTTGTGCGACAAAACACTCCTTTGTTATCTGTTTAATTGCTTACCAAGAACTAGAGACGCTATTAGATTCAATGATTATATTAGCCAGCTTGAAAACATAGCTTCAGAGGTTTTTTAATCTCTTAGATATTCCTGTTATGCAATAAAGTGTTCTTTCTTTGATTATCCATCTTAATGCAAACCAAGAAATCAAGGATGCTCTAGGATTCAAGGATTATATTAACCAACTCGCGGTTTGTTTAATTAATCTGTTACATATTCTTGTTGTGTGATAAAACACTCTTTTGTAATTTGCCTGTGAGGATGCTCTAGGAATCAAGGATTATATTAACTCCCTGAAAACAAAGCTTCAGAAGTTTGTTAATCAATCTCTTTCATACTCTTGTTGAATCTGTTTGAATGCAAACCAAGAAATTGAGGTTGCTCTAGGGTGTGCATTTTGCTAATTTCTTTTCTTCTTGGCTGCTTAGAATTGTATTTAGTGAAATGGGAATCCTTGCTTGTATTGTATGTATACGTTAACAATTATTATAGCCAATTTGTAACAGCCCAAGTCCACCGCTAGCAGATATTGTCCTCTTTGGGCTTTCCCTTTCGGCCTCCCCCGAAAGGTTTTTAAAACGCGTCTGCTAGGGAAAGGTTTCCACACACTTATAAAGAATGTTTTGTTTTCCTCCCCAACCGACATGGGATCTCACAATCCACCCCCTTCGGGGCCCAGCGTCCCGCTGACACTCGTTCCCTTCTCCAATCGATGTGGGACTCCCCAATCCACCACCTTTTGAGGTCTTGTGTCCTTACTAGCACACCGTCCCGTATCCACCTCACTTCGGGGCTAAGTCTCCTCGCTGGCACATCGCCCAATGTTTGGCTCTGATACCATTTGTAACCGCCCAAGCACACCGCTAGTAGATATTGTCCTCTTTGGACTTTCCTTTTTGGGATTCTCTTCAAGGTTTTTAAAACACGTCTGCTAGGGAAAGATTTCCACACACTTATAAAGAATGTTTCGTTCTCCTTTCCAAACGATGTGGGATCTCACAAAATTTCAGCTGAGAGACCATGAACTGGTGGTTGATTCAAGTGAGGAAAAGGAAATGGTCAACTATATTTGATCCCGTGCAAAATTGAGCCAATTTTTATTACCTTTTCATTTGAGGAAGGAAGCAATAGCCTAGTAACCCTCAATTGATCATTTTGAACTGTTTTATAACCTATAGGCTGGGTAGCAACCAAAATCCATCACTTATCGAAGTGAATTATACATGTTGTTTCCAAGTGGCAATAATATTGTTGTCAACTACAAATAACAATAACATCTGGGTCACTTTGCTCATTCAAGATTGAAGAATGTCAAAAGGAGATATTGGAGGCAAGAGGGATGATCAAGGAGGCCGAGCGCTCTCTCTCACAAAGCGAGGGTGGAAATGCTAAAAGAGACGAGGAAGATGGAGGAATTGACAGAGATGAAGAGAGATTGGAATCTGTAAAAGCAGCGTCCATATCAGCCATTGTTGGCACACTTGCAGGGCTGCCCATCTTTCTTAATCAAGTGACCAGCATTTCTCAGCTTGCACTCCCTGCGGCAATCACCTTTATTAGCTGTGCCTTGTTTGGAGTTACATTCCGATACACAATAAGGAGAGACTTGGATAATATTCAGCTCAAGACTGGAACATCTGCCGCTTTCGGTTTCGTTAAAGGTATCAAAAATAGCTCCTTGAATAAAGAATTGAATTATATAAATCCAGTGAGGAAGCTATATTGTTGATAAATGCAGGTCTTGCAACACTCGATGGTGGAGTACCTCTGGAATTTAATGCTGAGAGTCTCTCATCACATGTCTTTGATGCTGCTGTGTATGTATCTGAAAACCTTTATATATTTATTTCTGCTGCTGTTGCACTGGAATTCTGTTTCAAGATGAGGTTATTAAGCCCTTTTCCTATAAGAAAATCAATATAAGGGTCATTTGATATGAACTTCATCTCAAGAAGATTAAACTTAGTTCATGTTATCCAACTCCCTGGGCTATCGGGCTATGGATAACAACACATGACCTATTATTTACATGAAACATGTCTTAGAAATCTGATCAGTAAGCATTGTGTTATTCTTGAAATGTTATGTCGCTACTGGCTACAGATCAGATATGATCAATTGAAGAAAGAAGAAAAGAGAAATGAACCATTAAGCGAAACTTTGCCTTAGAGGCCAATGAAATAGAAGTTTTGATACATGATAGGATTCAGAAAGACCAATTTGATTTCGGAATGGACCTTAACCAGTCATCCTATTAGATTTTAGGAGGAATCTTAATAACTGTTTGATGTAGGAGAAATGTTTGATGTAGGAGAAATATTAGATAACTGTATAATTTAGTTAATATTAGTTAGATGTTAATGTTGGATTAATTAGTTATTTGTCTTATTTTCTTATAGGACTATATTATAAATAGTCACTTTTAGGTTTGTATTGAAGCTTTTGGAATCACTTTGAATATAGAACTTTGTTCTTAGTAGGGGTGCTCTTTTGGAATCACTTTGAATATAGAACTTTGTTCTTAGTAGGGGTGCTCGAAAGATTAGGTGGCTTGAAGAATCCGATCAACCAATAATTTGAGTTTGATTTTGAGTTCAAATTGAAAGTTTTAGTTGAACCAAACTAATATATATATATATATATCAAGTAAATAGTAAATGACTAAAAGAAAGTTCAAATCATGTAGTCACATACATGAAGTTTAATATATAAGTTATCATCTATTTACGAGATATTTCCCAAAGATCTGATAGGAATATATATAGTAAATATTTGATAGAGATATATTTAGTAGATTATATCACATTAATAGTTAATTTAGTAAATGAAACCTTGTATATTTAAAAAAGGCAGCAAAACAGATTTGATTGCTTTGATCTCAAGCTCAACTCTATAATAAAATATAAGATAACATGCACTTGGGTTATTGAAATTTAAAGTTTGTTTCAAATTGGAGCATTCTAAGCCCTAAAAATGCATGCATAGCAGAAATTTAGAGAATTAAAAGGCGACCCAAATGCAAGAGCTATAGTGTTCATCAACACCAGGGATGTATTAGTTTTGAACCATTTTAAGCCCTAACATTATAAACTTCACTTTTTGATATCTCTCAGAAACATAATAGGAATATATGTTGACACAAAAACAGGAAGAGGGGGGAATAAAGCCCCAGGCCAGCCTGCTTTTTGCAAGCTTCTTGTTTTGGGTCCTTGGAAATGAAATAATAATTCATTATTACATATGAACAAATAATAAATATAAATGTAGGAGGCCCGATTCACAAATAAAGCTCTCTAAGGGCTTTTTTTTTTTTTTTTTTTTTTTGTTCCTTTTTCTTCCATCTCTTGGCCATCCAGACAATAACAAGATGGGAGTTTTTGGAGCTGATTGCCACTCAGGAACAGGGATGAACTCCAACTGACCTGAATTATGCTAACTCTGAAGAACCAAATGAAGATGGCGATGGGAGAATGAGAAAAATGGTTGCTGGCTTCGCCTCAACAACAGAGCTATTAACATGCCAACAATAGACATTCTCCAAAGAGTTGAATGTCCAAAAACAATTTACTGCATAATTATTTCTCTCCCAGATGTATATATAGCGGCGTACTTTACAGTAATCGTAGCACAAGACGTGCGTTACTCAGACATTTTCTTCCCTCTTGATCTCATTTTCATCCTGACCAGAAGTCGAGTTGAACTGCTCTTGTAACTACAGACCAAAAATTGAACATCAGTATAGAAGCATGTTTATGTTTATCACGTTCAAACTCACTTCCAAACATGTCTCGAATCATTGAGAGTTAATTTTGATTATATGAAGATCGTGTTCAAGAGTGTAAAACCACACATGTAATTGATTTGAATGATTAAAAGTATGTTCAGGAGTCATTTTGAACATGACAAATTGATTTTAACATATTCAACATTGCTCTAAATATGCCTTGAATCATTCAAAGTCAATTTTGATCCTATAAAAATTGTGTTTAAGAGTGTAAAAACAAACATCAAATTAATTTTGATCGTGACAAAAGTGAATTTAACAATTTCAAAATTACTCCCAAATTGCCCTACATATCAGAATTTTCAGACTTACGATTTAAACTCAGCAGTGAGACTGAACATTAATTATAAGGAAGGTAAAAGCTTGGAGAACTCACTTGAATGTATTTCAACTTTTCAGCGGTCAATTCATACGTCAAATGCGTCATTCTGGAAAGAAGAGGGGATTCCAGTGAAATATATATATCTATAAAATTAGTTCGAGGAAATTCTGGAAAAACATTCAGAACAAATTTGTAAAAAACCCACCTAGCTTGAAGTTCAGAGACTTTCCGCAGCAGTAAACGCTCTCTCTCAACAGCTGCTGTTTCACCCTGCCAAAAGGAGGATCTCTACAGGGTGAGATTCTTTATACCCACACCTATCTAATCTACTTGCATTCATTTTCCAATGAGAGATTACCAGATGATTTTTTTTTTTTAACGTTTTGTGTGATTTATAGAAGATATCGACGATTAATCTTTAATATCAATGTTGAACTCTTCCATTTACAGATATTCCATCCTTGGTAAGGTCATAAGAGCAACTTTTTCCATCAATCACATAACACAACCACATGGGAAAAATGGCAAAAGAACCAAGTATATAATTGAAGGTATAAAAACTGTATATTGATTGCACTTACAATTCCATTATTCTCTGAGTTTCGAGGCAGAGGAGGCAACTTTCCATTTTGAGTAGCTAGTATTTAGAGGGGAAAAAATATCATTCACGTTAGGCAAGGAACCCTATTAATATAATAAGATCATCGTCAGCCATCCTATAAAACCATTTTTACTTACCATCAACCATGTCTGCTGTTTGCAAGCTATTCAATAAGTTCATTATAAGATCCTGAAATCAAAAGAAAAGCTTATTTCTTAACGACTGAAGTTGACAACAAATTTCTTTGGTGCCAGGATTAATTTAGGAGACCGAGTACAAAAGTCGACCATAGTTTTAATGTTACTTTACCTGTTGAATTGAGGTCTGATGGAAAAGATTCTGAAGATGAGGCAAAAGAATTGATGTGGGCAAGTTGGTGTTGCAAGCCTCCTTAGGGGGTTGGCTGACAGACTGAGAACAAAAAAAATGGTAGCACAGAGATAGACAAAGGTTAATTTATCCTATGACTGCCATGGAAACTTGACTCCGCTTTTAGTTGGTTCATATAGGAAGCATACAAAAATAAAGTTTTTCCCCTTTAAATCAAATAATCAAACATGCTCTAATTACTACCTTGTGGCAGGTCCCCAAAGCAACCAACAAGAAGCAAGAAAAAGGAACATATTTTACATAAATGATTTTCCACGGAACAAATACATCGATACATGATACTCATAAACCATAATGTAAAATATTTTTGTCTAAAAATACTTTTGAATTCTAGTAATAATAAGGAGACGAAAGCAAACAGGGACGTTTTACCAACCTGCTTGGAATCAAATATCCAATCACCGACACTAGCCGACTTTCGTAGAGGCGAGTTCTGAACACACATCAAAGTAACAGAATTCAGCAAATGAGCATCAACTAACCCAGAAATGGTCATTAGCAAAGAATGGTAACGAACCTGTGAAGACCGACGTGAAACTGTGCTCAATGGAATATCCTAAGCCAGCATTCAAGTTAGTTCCAGTCAGTTTGTATAATAAATTAAATAATTGTATAACCTTACCTTTACGAGATCTAGATTCTCTGATGTCACTGAAAAACGTCCCTTAATTTGCACAAGATTAGCTTTGGATTTTTCATCCATTGAATCTCTAAACCCTGTTACAAGAGGAATAAAAAAAATTACAGCCAGAAGAGCCCACAAGCAGGAAACACAATTTGACCACTGTCATACAAATCTTGAATGCTGGGGATTGGGCAAGACATTGAGATCAGTTCTAATATTTCAAACATCATTGCAGTTAGGTTTAATTTGAATTTAAATTTGAGGGCTCTCTCCATTTACTTGGCTTCTTTTAGGGTTCAAATATTTAGATAGTTATGCTGGTTGGAAAATGTCATAGAGCCCAATAATGAGCTTAACAAATCTACGACATTGTCTGTTTCCTTCAACCAATTTCCACCATTTACTAAACACCATTAAAAGAAAGTTAATACATCAATCACTGAACCAATCTTGTTGTTAAAGCATGACAAGCAGTAATCTTCCACACAGGCAGTATTTTTCCCTTGCTCACTGAATAAAAGGTGTTTACTATCTACCACCAACCAAGAACCTTTACATGTGATGTATTAACTATTAATAACAAGTTCAAAACAATTCAGGTCAAAACAAAGCTAATCATATAACAAATCAATTGTGTTGATTTCTGAAAGAGATGCACAAATGTCAAACAAATTTCATAAAACGAATAAAAAAAAATGAAGGTGTAAGCCAGTTTCTTTTTTTTTTTTATATAAATAAAATAAAATAAAACAAGAAACAAGATGCAAACCATTTTCATATATGAAGATATAATTATCAGAGTAAAAGAAGATGAAATATTGTTTCCATTCTACATAAAAGTGTCATCGTATAATTTGTAAACAAGATTAAAGTATATAGAAGTGAGGTTTGTGTGCAAGATGAGACCAAGATGCAATCCATGCTATACTTTTGACTGATTAACTTAGGATCTGAATGATTGGCCACAAAACAGTTTGTTGACTTCAAAATGATTTCATCGATGAACAGTTGGATGCTCATTCAATTGTCAAAAGGATATTGTTTCTTTTTGCAGCAACAAAAATTGAATTGAACAAATGTGATGTGACATTAAATATCAATTAAAAATTAAATATGAGATCTTGAACACATCTACTACTCAACAGCTATGTTTGTTAAATGACCTCATTACCTCCAGAAGATTTTATGGGAGCTGATAGGCTGTTTGCAGAAGCACGGTTTGGCAGCATTAGTGGACCACTGAAGCTTGGAGCTTGCCGTGCCTCACGACGATTTTTTTCAGTAGATGGTTGAATTTCAGAATCAAACCTAACAATCAGCAATGAAACAAATTATCATTGCATCTGTCATAGCATTAACCAGCTAAAAACAAATAACTACTTAATTTAAGAAAATGGTGGTTAGTTCTTCTATCCCTTCTTGTTCCACCCAACCCAAAATCAGGATCATCAGGTGGACAACTATAGTTCAAAATTAATAATCTCATAACAACACGAACCAAATATTAATCCCTAGATATATTGCAGACTGGCTAGCAAAGATTTCCTTGGTGGTGGTTAAACAACACGGCTAAAATACTTTACTATCGTGCTACTAAAAAAAGATCTTTTCCTCTTTCCGTTTTAATGACATTATCCATATAGCACTAATTGGGTTTTAACTGGAAGGAGGGATGTGAGGCTGATACACAGCAGGAAAGGACAACAGATGAAACTACAGGGTTTTTTTCCCCAAGTAAAAGGTTGGCAGACATTTTTCTTTCTTCAAAATGGAAGTTAGATTCTAGTGCATTAATCCCGATTTACATCAGCACAAAAACGTTGTAAAAAGTAGGAAGTACAATTCCTGTTTATGCAATAAGAAAAAGGAACAACGGGTTGTACAGGAGAATATAAACATAACTCCGGCGTACTAAAACCATCTCAAGAAGCAACATGAGCAAATGCTGAGACTAACGAATATGAAGCCATCAAAAGTACAAACCTCTCAGAGCCTCGCACTCTTTCTGATAAAGAATGACTGAGCACAATACCGGGTAGAATTGGACCACTTTGAGTTTGACGACCTTTTGGCATTTGGGTCTTGGGCTTGCCTTGTACAATGTCTTGGCCAGAGGTAGATGCTTCTGCTTCGGTGCTCGTTCCATTTCTATTCCATCCAGTTTTTTCTTGCAACCCAGCTTTCAGCATATCATTTTCCATATAGTTTCCCTTTTTGCTCAAGCACTCCACTTGTGGCAATCCCTGACCACTTGCCCCTACTCCATGTTCATCCTGAGATGATTCATTACATGAATTGAAATTCCTCAAACTAGATTGAGGGCAAAAAGCATCCTGACAATTACAAAGTCTACAACTGAGCACATAAAAACTAATTGAATACTTAATGAACTTGTAGAAAGAAAAAGTTGGAGTTAGTAACTCTAGACCTTAACACTACAAGAATTTATACTCTCCTCCTCTTCCTTCATCTCTGCCATATCATTATTCACCTATTCATAAATATAAAAAAAAAATCAAGGATAGAACTCAGATTCACTGACTAAAGACCAGTAACCGTAATCAAGTAAATTTTAATATGGTTAATAGCGCAGCAAGGAAAAGTGACACTTACCAGGGAAGCTTGGGCTTTCAAATCCTCAACATCAAAGTTCCATGCACTAACTCCTCGCTGGTACTCACTCTGGTGAAATCAAGACGTGATACATCCAGTAAGAAAGAGTTCAAAAGAAGAAAAAAAATTGTGCACGGTGTAAAAAGTTAAAGAATCCCCCTTTTTCTTGATAGAAAAAAATTGGAGATCTGTTTTTAATGTATTCGTAGAAATGAATAGACCAAGAAACCATCAGGTACAAACAAAAGAAAGAGATAATGAGGGTCCGTTAATTGTCTTGGCAGAGACAATATCAACACTTCCTGTAAATGCTTGCAAAAACTCAATTATATAGGATACACTCCTTGAGTTAAAAATGAGAAGAAAGATCTCGCCAAATATTATTCACGGACAAAAGGTGCCATAAAATGAATTTACTTGAACAAGCAGTACTGGACTGATTTTTATATATATAAATCCATTAAGAGTGGATAAATGGCTTAAAGAAATATTTACCTGTGATAATGCTTCTTGCTCTGATGAAGGCATTTTTTTTAAGGCTAGCTGGGCAGCATCTTTAAGCTGCATATCAGATAATCGATCAGATTAACGAATCCATGACATAATTGTTGTAAAGCAGTAGAGAGGTTACCTGGAGATCCTTTACACGATGTGAAAGTGGAGGCAAGTTAGCGAATAGTTTCTTCAAAGAAAGCTCTGGAGGCTTTGCATTCTTGAAAAACGAGTGCTTTAAAAGTTTTTCAGCTGTTGGCCTCTTCGTTTGATCTTTCACCAGGCACATTGCAACCATTTCTTTAAAAGACTGATTACAACTGGAAATCTTCTAATTAGAATACATCTATTAAACATTTACAAAGTACGATTCATGGCTTTGGTCCAGCAACCTGTAACCGTTTAATATGTAGAAGACCTAACATGGAATTACTGGCACGCTTGGATAAAAATGCAGAATTTTCACACAATGGAAAATCAATCTATTATTGAGTTTAAAGAGCGTATAAACAATAAACAATTAGCTGAAAACCAGGCTACGTACATATAAATAAGTAGATGAATCAAAGCTACGAAAGACAGGAAGATAAAAACCAATTATTATTATTTATTTTTTTTGTGGGCTTGGTTTGATCTCAATAGTCAGTATTAGGCCCTGACAAATGCTAGAACTTTAGAACATAGTAGTTAACTAGGGCCTACATTAGAAATATTGGCATCAACTAGAATGGGAAGCCTACCTAAAATTAGCCAGCATAATCCCAAGCTTGTCATCAATATACTCAAACAAAAGCAACATTTTTTGTAGGAATAAACTTGTCATCAATATATAACATTATTTAGCATACTAATATAACCAAGTAGTTCATTCAAAAAAAAAAAAAAAAAAAAAAACCAACGAAACACCTATACCTTAGAGAACCTTTTATCTCTATCATAATCCAGCCCAGGAGGAGCATTTTGTATGGTCATAAGAAGCACCTATTAGGAAAACAAGGGAAAAGGAGATGAAAAAAATGCAACTGTCAGATGTGGAAAGAAAAATATTGTGAATAAAGCTCAGGTATGTGCAAGTCAACATACCTTCATTGGAGGATATTTTGAAAATGGTGCATGACCATGAGCCAACTCCAATGCTGTAATACCAAAGGACCAAATATCAGCCCTGCACATAATAACGAAAGAAATTGATGAGAGGGTATCCTATATTCTTTTAGGAGAATTTGATACTCCATAGTGAAGGGAAGAGAAACGAGAATCCTATACCCATGTTACTATTGAAAATTGGCATCCAAACGAAAACACACCAATTTGTTTATTTAGTTCATTCAATGTTAATTATTCATATTTATAATAAGAAATAATTCATTTCAAATTCATTTTAAGTAATTTATTCAACAAACAATGCTAAATTTTAATTTACCTTTATGAAATCAATTTACTTATTAAAAACATTGTTATATTTTAGGAAATAAACAAATGATACATTTTAAAAATCTCATTCATAAATACCAACCAAGATTGTTCTATTCCAAGCATCATATTTCATGTTTCAAAATTATTTCTCAGTTCTCGATTGGAACTGCAAACTATCTTTGCTTTGAAGAAGTCGGAAAAATTAGAAGTCCATTAACAAATAAACATTAAGTAACAGTACATATACATAAATAAAGAACCCCATTATGATGTTTAAAATAAAATCCAAGCAATACTCTACTGTGATGTTTACAGTTAAAACCATAAGTGCCACCAACATTCAGCATTTTCAACATTGCAACATGTTTTACAAAATGGAAACGGAGCCCTCTTGACAAATTGCTCTGAAGATTCCAGTTAAATCTAGTCAACTTTGCATAAGATAATTGCTAGCATTTATGGGATGGTGACAATGATTTCAGGCAACTAACTCAGTCCTTGGTTGAAAATAAGAAAATTCAATAGAACTGATGAGAATTCCTAGTCAATTAAGATGGGGAAAGGTAATAGAACTTTTTGGAATGATAGGTCCATCTTGGGAGGAGAGCCAGGTAATTGGGTGAAGGTTTCCTAGGTTTTATAAATATTGCAGTGGATATTTATGGCAAGCCAGAGTGAGCGCTTTGTTGTGGGGTTTACAGGGGAGAGACATAATAGAATCCTTAGAAGGATTGAAAGGGAGTCTTGTGACGTCTGGTCCCTTGAGAGATTCAGTGTTTCTCTTTGGGTGTTCAATAACGAATTTCTTTTGTAATTATTTACTAGGACTTATTTTTCTTGATTTGATCCTTTTGATATGAAAACCCTAGTTAATTGAATCTAAGAACCCTCGTAATCTTCATGGATATGCAAACCCCTAGACCACAACTACTAAAACCCCCAAATCAAAATGATTTCATCCCAAATGATTGTAGCTCTTGGGAATTCAATCTAACAACCCTATTGAGGAATAAGACTTTTAGATCTAAACATCCAAGAATCCCAAAACGATAAAAAAATCACCCGAAGGGAAAGTAAGATTTGGATTATTTTGTTGGTGTGGAATCTTTGCTTTAGTGGGTGAACACAACATAGAAAGGTTACGATTAGGATGTCCAAACTTGGCTCTAAATCCCAGTTGCTTTGTCCTTTGCCTAAAAGCAGAATAATCTCAAAATCACTTGTTTTTTTCAGTGCTTCTTCAGTTTGAAACTATGGTCTCTTCTATTCTCCTCTTCCAGAGTTTCTGGGGTGCTTCTTGGTTCTGTCAAAGAAAACACAGAGCATTTGCTCTGTTCACCTAAGAGACCTGCATAGAGCATAGGTTCTGCAGCCACGGTTCAAAGGAGAGGCGGCCCAGATTTGGTCGCGAAATACACTAGATGAATTTATTTGGGAAATGTGGGAAGAAAGAAATTGGAGGATTTTGGAAGGAAGAAGTGTGAGCTGGGAAGATGTCATAGGTTCAGCAAAATTTCAAGCTTTAGATTGGTGTGGGTTTCTATATTTCCTATCAGTCTGTTTATTTCATGGGTTTTACAATGGATTTTAAAATAAACACTGAATATACTTGTTTGTTTTACCAATTTTCACTTTGTAAAACTCAAGATGTGATTATCAGAACTTCAAAATCCATCCAACCTGAGTTTTCTAATACCCTTCATATTAGTGAGACTTTTATGCATAGGAGATGAAGAGTTAAAATATGACCTAATTAGATAACCATTACTAATTATTTTTAATTAATATCAATATATTATTTAGACTTAACAAATTTTAGCTAATACATTTATAAGTAATCTTTTCTAATATTTTATATTTATTAATACTTTAATTCATTTATGTTTATTTAATTATCTTTACAGATCAAATTAAATCATTTAATTTCTGGATAACTTGTAGTTAATATTTTAATATAAAATTATTTTTTATTTTAATTAATTAAAATAATAGTACTTTGAAACTTTTGATTTCATTAATTTATTCTCTTACATTTAATTAATTCATTAAATAAATAAAATTCTGGTGAACAAACGTTATAAAAAAAAAGTATAATATTTAATTCCAAATATTAATTCTCTTGCATATTGAAACATAGATAATTAATGTCCCAAACATTTAATTCCTAAATATTTAATATTCATACTCATCCAAAAAAATTCATGATCCAAACAAGCCATATAAGAGAGGGTAAATATAGTGTGGTTGTATCCTCTCGTCTTATTAATAAAACTTCTTTCTTCGCACACACAATAACTTGAAAAAAATTACTTGCCCCAAAGGAAATTGGAAAAGCACGTAATAGATATAAGGATGTAGAACTCTATAGTATGCCCTCAACAACATGAAACAAAAAAACTATTGAATCATTGTGACAATAACCCTACTAATTGCATGATAATATTTAATCTGAAGTCTATATCAAGCAAACTCACTTGGAATCATAACCCGTTCCTGGTTGAAATACCTCCGGCGCCATCCTAAGAAAAAAGTTAGATGGTCGAATGTGAATTGTTGGTGGTAAATACTTGGTGATAATAAAACATGAGAAGGTTAAAAGTATTCGCCCAAAAAATAAATCTTACCAGCATGGGGTTCCCGTGAAGGTATTTCTGGCGCGCTGTCTATCGCCTGTTTCAAACATGCAAGCTGAAACACCAAAATCAGCAAGCTTCACAGCCCCATTACTATCAAGTAGTATATTTCCAGCCTGCAAACAGAGATATTAAAAGATGATAAAATAAGAGCCTTCTCATTATATGGTTAAGCTTGAAGCGGGAAGGGAACAAAACCAAGAATTAATGTGAATGGAGTTAATAGACCTTCACATCCCGATGTATGTGTCCCTGGCGATGAAGGTACTCCAAAGCTTTAAGAGTCTCTTTCAGGATAGAACAAATAGCAACCTCTTCAAAGCCATCTGAGTACGCTGTCTTCATTAGGTGCAAACAAGAACCCTCTGCCATGAATGGCATGACAACCCAAAGGTCTCGTTCAACAACAAATGAACAATAAGCCCTTACAATGTTAGGATGATCTATCAAACTCATTGTTTGAGCCTCCCTACGTATATCATCCTGTCAAAATTGGACACTGAGTAAGCATTTAAAGCTAAACCAAAGAGGGTTGAGAACAAAATCTGAAAAGGGTACTGAAAAATATGAGAAACACCAATAAATATTACATTAAGAAACCACTATATAATAAGCCACCGGTGCCAATGTTCAAAATAATGTTGTGTGCAAGAAACCAGCATCTAAAAACAAAATGCCTTTGACGCCATCAAAGAGTCCGATAAGATTATTATCGTGCATGCTAAAAACTTTAAGGGGCCATCTTCGACCAAGTGTGGTTTTCATAATTTTTTTTGCTTGTGAACTGGATTGGTATAGTAATTGTTTTCTTGTAGAACTCTTTTTAGCCTTCCCATAGGCATGCACGCATGCATGTATAGAGACAGGAGCTGGAGTGTATGTAAGGAACCTCTAGTAGCTACCAAAGATGATATAAAAAGGGGACCCTGCATATCTTTACCATTAGCACTTCAAAAAAAGTATTTCACAATCAAGAGATGGGAACCAAGACCTACTTTCAGTGAATTACTCACTCTATTGTCTTGTCACTTTGGGAGAAACTTTGGAAGGTTGTTGATTATACCTGGGTTCCAGGCAGATGATATGAGCTCATCTCCCGTCCTTTTTTTACGTACCAACAATACTACCTTATCAAAAAAGTTAGAGAAGCTAAGGGGAAGTTTTCATAACTTTTGTCGTGTTACGATAGCGAAAATATAGAAGCCACTCCATAGGGAAGTTGGTTTGTTCTATATTTAATATGGTATTGACAAACATATTGACTAGGTTTCTACTATCTAACATTTCTTGCAGCCTTCAGAATAACTCAACCCCGACCCCGTTTTAAAGTCACTCCGTTCTTGAAAATCCTAATAGAAAATGGAAATATTGGTCATCCTGAACTTTTCTTGACGTAATTTATATCCCACATTCACAGCATCCATTTTCCTCAGTAATATTCATATCCGTGTAGCTCAAAGGCTCAAATTTTCCGATTAGAAAAGTACTACAAATTGAAGTAAAAACTAGGCCCCCGTTCCTTGCTTGCCAGTGTGGCGTGAATCAATCGCAAGAATAATAGAACCGAGAAACAGTCAAACTGAAGTGACTTCAGTTTATATACATGAACTAACCTCACGGGAAACCACAAAAGTTGTCGTGTGTAATTATACTCATATCCCCCGAAATTTCACCAACAAATATAAAAGATCAAAACTACAGAAATTTATCAAATCCTACATCAAAAAAGGATGAAAGAAAACATATGTATTAAAAGGTACCAAATTATCATGGCGTTAAGCAAATCAGCAAGCACCTCTTCATCCCCACATGAACACAAACTATCCAAATCAATAACAACTCAAACCCGATCTTAAGCAAACAAAGCCGGAAGGTCAATTAAGCAATTACAGAAACACAAAATTAAGCTAATTAACAACAATTCAAAGCATAAACAACAGAAGGAGCAATAAAACAAGAGAGAAAACTCACAAAATTACTATTGCAGCGATCAAGATCCAAACATTTGATGGCGACAACTTCATTAGACGGAGTATAGATCGCTCTAAAAACAGTGGCACTAGCACCATAACCAATCTCTTCAAGAAGCTTATAATCACTCGAATTGGCGCTGTAAGTTCTTTGTCTTCCCCCCATACTGCCCATAACCAAACGAAAACTTGACAACCACAAAAAAAACTTCGATCGGAAAACCACTGTAGAGTGGAATATCAGTGAGAATAAGGTGTCACGAGGTGTACTGCTAAAGTATCAGGTCGTTGACCGCCATTGAAGGGGTAGAGAGAGAAAGGGGAAGAGGATTTGGGGGTGAAGATGCAAATAGAGAGAGTTAAAGGGTGATGACGTGTCAACGGCTTAGAAAGGACCAAACCGGCCCACCAAGGACCAAACCGGCCCATTGGTGTTGCCAACCGAAGTGTTCCCCTCTCATCCTAATCCTCATGGTCTTTTAGCTAAAAGTGTAATTTAAAATAAATTTGGAAACGACGTTTTGAAATATAACTTTTTATTGAGTCCGTTTAATATTATTTTGATTCTTCTAGTTTTATTTAGTTTTTAGTTCGAGTTCATTTTAGTTTCTATACTTTTAAAATTTTTATTTTAATTCCTATACCTTTAAAATTTTCATTTTGGTCCCTGTACTTTAAAAAAAATCATTTTGATCTCTATACTTTCAAATTTTATTCGTTATGATCCTTGTACTTTCAAAATGTTGGTCGCATAATATCGATTTAGATGACTTTTGCGATTGTTTTAAGTTCGATTTCTATACTTTTTTATTTTGTTCATTTTAGTTTCTATACTTTTAAAAATGGATCATTTTGGTCTCTACATTTTCATTTCATTTCACCTTTTTTTAAATCTATTAGATATCCAAGTAGAATATCTCTCTGTAATATTTCTTATAGAGTCTCGAGTTCTATGGCTAGTCTGCCATTTCGTTTAGCGCTCGAGATAGTAGAAGCTACAAAATCAATGGATGTCGGAATTGCTACAGTTACTTTAAGGGGAGTTGTTGTCAGTATTGGAAACGTGTTCGAAAATGACTCAGGAGGAGGAGGAGGAGCGTTGGAGTTTTAGTTTAGCACTACACTTCATTTACTAACTTCTTAAAACGTAGTCATAAATTTGTACTTGAGGGTATCTATGAATAGATAAAATTTTATGTTAACGTTTTAAAGTACATATACCAAAATGAGTATAGATCAAAAGTACTTGGACCGAAGTAATATTTAAATCGGTTATTTTAATATTTACTCTTTTGGTATTAGAATTTTAAATATTATTTCACATTGCATCTTTGGTCTCTAACATCTTAGGTTTATTCTTTTTTTTTTTGGCTCGTGAACACTTCTAAAGTGTAAATTTTAGATCTCAATATTATTCTTAGGTTCAATTTATTTTTGTCCTTTTTTTCCTAATGCACAACATCCCCATAAGGTACGATATTTAAACTTCTGATTAAATATTTTAAAATTTTCAAAACCATATAGTTAAAAATGATTACTTTTCTAAAATACGGGGACTAAAAAAGAAACGTTGAACATTGATGAACTAAAATGAAACAAATTTGAAAGTTTCATGATTAAAATAAACTTTTACGAAGTTTAAAGAACAAACTATAGCATTTTTGTTAAAACATTTAATAATTGCAAGAACAGAAAATCGAATCATTAATATGGTAATCAATACGTTTATGTACTGAAACATGCTCAAATTTAGGGAAGTAAAATAAATGTGCCGACGTAATAGAAGGCATGAGCATTGGGTCAACGTCCCCATAAATGGGAGTGATTGTACAAATACTATGCAAAACCAAAGCTCTCCCATGCAACCAATCAGAAACGTCTCTCTTTTTAACTCCTCAATCTTCGAACTTTAAACTTTCAAATACAATAATTCTTTGACCAGAATGGAACGGGTTCAAATCATGGTGACCTCCTACCTAAGATTTAATATCTTATAAATTTCTTCGACAACCAAACATAATAGGTGCACAAAGCTGACCGAGACATTCACAAATATATATAAAAATACAATGAAAATACCTCAAGGGTCCAAAACGGTACCCACTTGTGCGTGCTGTTAACAAGTGACATGTACATAGATTATTATACACTGAAAAGATCTGACAAGAGAAACATGTTCTAAGCACCGGAAAGCAACCCAAAATTTTGTGTTTCAATCTATGGAAATGAATACTCAATCTACTGTGAATAAGCATCATATAGACATCAAGATAATATCACTAAAACATTTTTGCGTACTTGGTAATGATCAACCTGCTATGATGCCAGCTAAAACCTCGTTCTTCCCTCGAGCATAGATCGTGTAAACTAATCTAATTGCATCAAGCCATCCATCGAGCGAGTCCCACGAGTCAGCAACCTGCAGAATTAACAAGGTGATCATGCATACGAGTTGATAATTACGGGTCAAACTAGTGCATGCATTGTGTTCCCTCAAACAAAGGATGTGGTACAATGAAAGCTGTAACTATGGGGATATCCACGTGAACAGTGCACTCCACTCTAATAGTAGTTACACGAACACATCAGACATGATAATCTTTCAGATTTGGTAAAAACTGATGGGTTGGATGATCTTATTACTATTGTAGCTGTTAGGAATTACGGATCTCCACATTGGTATGATATTGTCCACTTTGAGCATTAGCTCTCATGGCTTTGCTTTTATTTTCCCCAAAAAGCCTCATACCAATTGAGATGTATTCCTTATTTATAAATTCATAATCATTCCCTTAATTAGCCAATGTGGGACTCCCTACCAACAACCCTCAATAGTAACTCCCTACTATCAATCAAATTTTTTATGCAAATGCCGCTAGAATATACTCACCAAGAAAACTTGTCCATGGATTGTGTCAATGCAGAGCCCGGCACCAGGTGGTAAAGTTAGATCAGCACATGCTGAAACAGAGACAATATCTGGAATTTCTACTTTCATTGTCCTGTCACCATTCAAGGTACTTCCAGATCTTCCTAAAAGATTAGGGGATGTTTGTATTTGTTCCCCTCCTATGTTTAGCTGAAAGATAATGGGCCATGAGTAGTTTAATATCAGTTTCAACCAAATCATATAAAAGCACTTATCTTACATGGTTAACTGATAAAAAGAAGAAAATAGATAAATAAATTGTACCTTTTGCAATACATCATGATTTAGAAAAAATTGTGAACGTTTCCAATCACTGTGAGGAGCAAATGGTCTCCCCACCGGAGGTGCAGTCAGGTATCCAACTTTTAGATAGGGTAACGGCAGCTGTCAAAAAGTCGAGTTCCATTAAGTTCATTGCACCAAAAAATATTTCCAGATCAAGGGATGTCACCGAAAAGTCATTTCGAAAGCACACGTGCATCTGAATATAAGATGAGTCCGAATTTA
Organism: Cucurbita ficifolia; assembly: GCA_033971965.1. Lineage (NCBI taxonomy): Eukaryota > Viridiplantae > Streptophyta > Magnoliopsida > Cucurbitales > Cucurbitaceae > Cucurbita > Cucurbita ficifolia. The sequence continues at coordinate 10,766,808 of CM066977.1, forward strand.
CAAGGTACAGATTTCTTGGAAACTTGAAAAATATAGTAAAATGCTTGAACATGACATATCATGCCCTGCATTTTAACAGTTAAAGTAGTCTTCATTGATAAAGTAAAACATGAAACTTAAAACCATGCATGCCCCTATTGATCACATTATAGGCTTAATATGGAATCAAGTATGAAATTGACAGCTTCATTTATTTTAGAACTTTGTACAGATCTTTCGCATCTTCCCATTAAAAGACAAATACAACGCATGTTAAACTAAACCATAAAAACAATACAGAAAACTGACTGGTTTATATTGAACAAATAATAGAAAAAAAGACGTGATCAATTGTGATGCACATTATTTGAGAAGAACTAACCATTGAACGAACCAACCGCAAGGCGCTGCTGTAAACCTATTAAAAACAAACATAAAAATTTTAATTGAAGCTTGTATGTGAAGAATAAAATTGTATATTAAGAAAAGAAGAGATGGAAGAACATAATATTTGGTTATTACATCAGGCCCAACAACATGGAACTTATTCGAAACAATAGTACTGGGCTTACAGAGTAACTTGGTTTTAGAGCATGCGCAGCTGCAATATAAATTGCAGATTGGCTGTACAACTCATTAGGGGAAACATCCTTAACAGTTCCTGTGCCACCAGTCCGCAATGTGTCCTCAGCTAATCCATACTATAGATGCCAGAAATGAGTTAAGATTTGAGCAAATTTATATTATCTGATCTGAATAAATCAAGACTTAAGTCTTCCACAGAACTTAAGAAGATTTAGCTACAACACAAGTTGATGAACTCATTCTAAATGTGGCGCATTAAACAGATGTAAGGTCATGTAATTTCCTCACATGCGGCAGGTAAAAGACTCACCAGAACAGTACCAAGGTTGTAGATTGCTCGATGAAAATCAAATTGCAACTGTATAGCAGCACGGAACTGCAATGGAAGAAAACGGAGCAATCAAGGCATAGAATGGAACCGTATGTTTTAAGCAAAATGCTGCAATTATTTAGTATTTAAATGTTTCAAATAATAGTGTTACCTTACTGATAGCTGTTTTTACAATTGTCTGCTTTTCTCGTGCTGGCACAATCGCACTGAGTTCCTGAAATGGATCGTGATGGTCTATAAAAAGAAATTTCTTACACACAATATTTGTGGGTTCATACGTGGAGGTGAGCAAAAGAGACTCTTTCAAAACGAAGATCAATCTAGTGTGAAAAACAGAAGTACCTGTAGAGCAAGCCCCCAATTATTTAGCGCCTGAAATTGATCCAAAAAGAGTTAACCTTAAGGTATTTGCAAAAAAACAAATTCAAACGCTTCATTTGAAGTTATAGAGGCTTATAATAGAATCAATTTCACAAAAAAGAACACATTGTAAAGGAAGAAGAAAGCCCCAGAGAAAAATTTAATCACAAATGGGTTTTCTAGCAATTTCTTGAGATGTACCTGGGGACTATTCCAGTTGAGTTGGACAGCTTTTTCATAATTTTTGGTAGCCTGAAAGATAGAATATTGGAATGATTAGTTCGTAAATAATGAGGTTTTTCTTTTTTGGAAGGAATGAAATTACAAAAGAGGGGGGGATGAAGAAAAGAAGAAAATGCTTACTGAAAATTAGATCAATAAGAATATTAGAAGTGGAAACAAAAAAGTAGGTAAGAAAGCAAGCAGTTCATTTTCCTTTTTTCATTTTTCTTTTCTATAGTTTTTTAGTCTGAAATATGTTATTCATGTCCAGATTATGTATGAACAATTTTTAGGATGGACTTTAACAAGTTCCATTCAGTCCCTCCATTATCGCCAACATCATCATTCTAATATAAAGGATGCACCTGTATTTTTTGTTTTACCGACATTTCAAAATTTTCAGCACAGAGTTGATGATGAAGTATAATTAGACCTTTTAAACAATTGACAGCCTAAATGATGCTTTTGAAAGAAAAGGAAAGTTCTTTTTGTTTTAAAATCTTTTAAGTGTTTCGGCAGGGATCCAAACTTTCAACGTATAAAGGAGTCTACTGATGCCTTCACCAAGTCATAAAAGCGATGATATTAAATTAAGGAACAAAAGAATATTCGATAAAAGAAAACATTTCACCAAAAAAAGAAGAAAATAACACAAATTGGAGAAGGCCTGAAGGCCTTGAGTGTCCATTGAATCACGGAATCACATTAGTACAGTAAATAGTCGAATTTTAAATCTTTTTTTATCCCAGAGAAAAGTGTTGATATATATAACCCAGAAGAGATGGTGCCCATCCATTTCAGTCATGGACATTCCCGAATTCCAAACGATATATATACATTATGGGTGGAAGTTTTTTTTCCAAACACGTAATGACAAAAAACCACTAGGGATGGAAGTATAAACCTGCTTCCAAAGTTCTTCAGCCTCCTTTGTACGACCACGCATTTTGGCACGATCAGAGATTGCAATAGCCCAATTATAAAAAGCCTGTGATGCAATCCAAATACATAAAATCATTAAGACAGCACTAACGATAAATTTTGCAGGATATGTGAAAAATGCATACAAATATTTTCTAACTCTGCCAGTACCAAGAATAAAAGAAGGCCTACTTTGAGCCATGGTTTATCAAAACCTAAGCAGGAATACATAATTACTAATATGAAAAATGAGCCCAAGGAAAACTCATTTTGATCAGTCTTGAAAAAAGAACAACAAAATAACTAATCTGAATACGTTCATTTCTGGCAGATTCAATATTAGTCTCTCTACAAAGTTTGTAGATCTTTTCCTTTTTCTTCGATCTGTCACATTTTTGGCAACAGCATCCGAGTAATATAAGTATAAAAAGGTTTTTCTTTTACATACATCATGAAGTGTTGGGCAAAGACGGGTAGCCTCATCGTACTTTTTACAAGCCTCTTCAAGCAATGCATCTTTAGAAGGTGAAGTGGAATCTGGACTAACATTGTCTGCACTCTCCTGCAACACCCGATTAATTTTGTTTATTGTGATATTGCTTATAACAGAATGAAATATCAGTACATTTTGTAGTGTATTGTTATAACAAAATTTTACTTCTCTATGCGAAGAAAACTAAATGTTTCATTTCATTTTATATCCATGTTACATAAAATATTGACACTATGTACTGGAAGGTCTCAGCTAAGTTGTGATATATTTTATACCAAACACATAAATTCAATTGAGTTGAAATTCTTTTAATGACTCGTCAATAATCTCTCCCTGCCCTCAAACCTTATTGATCAAGAAATAGAAGGGAATAAAAAAACCAGTTTCCAAAATAAAAAATATAAAGTCTCAGACCTGGAGGACCAAAGCCCAATTGTATAGAGCATCATAATCTTGACCATTTCTCTCAATTGCACTCGCATACCTGCAATATTTAAATGGAAAATAGATGCTTAGAAACAGAGGGTTTCTGAAGGAGTGCAAATATTTTTTAAGAAAGAAATGGATTCTCTGTTCCTGATAAGAAATAAATATACAATATACTTTATCAATAATATCATGAACAAAGGCAAAAATTAGTTCTTGATCTTTCTTTTATTTTCAACTTTTCATATTTTCAAAAAGGTCTATTGATAACCCTACCAACATTAAGCACAATTCAAGGGGAAAAAATGCGAGCCGACCCTCCTACAATTATCTCCAAGCAGACATCCCAAGATATTTTGAGGTGATTGCCTTTCATCTCACCTATGCCATATGTGCTTTGCACTTAGGCATGCCCCTTTCGAAAATGGTAAAAGGGTTAGCTGGGTTTTATTATGTGGCCACCTAACTGGAATGTAAATATTCTATAATAAGTTTCTCAACTCTAAATGTTATAAAAATCAGTTAATCCAGTACCGTTTTGCATAAAAAGTAATAAAAATACCCATGATTATTAATATAGATCTAAATATGCATATATATGGTATTATGTATTGTCTTCTTTACTAACCATCGTGTATGCAAGAGTTTAGCTATTATTTATTTATTATTATTATTATTATTATTATTATTTTGGTTGTAGTGAAAATCCCATGACACAATTAGAGCTTAAACACAAGCTCCTATTGGAAGAAAAGGGGAAGTACAACTGGGCCCTTATTTCAATAGGAATTCAAGTCTAGGTCACCAGAAGTATTAAAAGATGTAGTTGATGGACAACTACAAGGTACAAAAAGTATAGTGATGATACCTCCTAGCAGCAAATGTGAGAATCCTTTGGCGAGAACGGCCCTCTTCATCAACACCTGTAACACTGTTGATCAACTCCATGGCAGCTCTGCTCTGTTCAGAATAAGGCTGATGTGGACTATCTTGATTAAGACTGCAAAATCATACAGTAAGGAAAAAAAGTAAAGAAAGAATATAGCTATTGAGACAAAAGTTGATAACAGCATTACCGTTATGAATAGCAATTAAAGATTCCACTAAAAATAGTGAGCCTCTTCAAATTTACACCAAAATCAAATGGAAAGAAGGAAGAAAAAAATTAACTAATAGATTAGTTTGCAAAATGAAACGGACAGGAGTATCCATAAATGAATTGATTGATTCCAAAAATGAGTTATAGAGCACCTAGAAGTGAAGCTACAGGCTGATGATGGAACAAAGAGAAAATGTAAAAGATACGCTATTATTGCGAGAAAATGATGGTGTTAAGAAACCAAGACTGCGATAGGAATGCTATTAAGGTATTATTGAGATATTAAGGGTATATTGGTGATTAGTTAGGGAGGTTGTTATGGTATTTGGTTTTGAATTGACGGAGGGGAAAAGAAGGAAGTCAAAGAATTGTTTAGATGGTTTTAGGCTTGAGTTAGGATTCTCAAGAGAGGGTAGGTTCCAAGTACCTCGAATACTTGGATTATCTTTAAGCTCTTATCTTTTATATTTCAATCATTTTAGTTCTATTTGGGTTCTATTATATGAATAAACATATAGTGTTGACTATTGACTAGGGGTGTTAGTGGTTCATGTTGAGCCCAAACCAAAACCCATCTGCAAGATATATGTCTTTTCTAAAGTTAATCAAACCAAGCACGTTCAGTGTAAACATTAAGAAAAATCGAGCAGTAAACCGATTTCAAGGTTGATCCAAAGTACGTGAAACAAGAACAAAATTAAAACTCTTTCCTACCAAAATGAAAAATCTCAAAAGCCTAATTGGGATTTCTGTTAAGTTACTACCTAAGGGGTTATTGGGCAAAGTGCAATTGGAAAATTAGCCATATAATCCAATTTGATCAGAAATATTTAAAATTGAAACGAAACTACAGTTTCCTACCACGTTATAAAAGCCTATTTTATCTTATCCAAAATAAAATGAAGGCTATCTGGGTACAAACGGAATCACCAAAATTTGAAGTCACAGAATCCAATTTCATAGCAACAGAAGTTGAGAGGAAATCAAATTAAAGGTAAAGCCAGTTTCAAGATATTGAGCAACATATGAGAGAGAGAGAGCGCGACGGAGACAGAGTTGGAAAACAGAAAGCAAAAATAATAAGAACAATAAAACTTCTTTCCAACCGAAGTTCCTATGGAAAACGTTCAATTCAATAGACCAAAGGATCTTGACTGTCTCACCCCTAAAAGAGTATATATCCAAACCACAAAAAAGTTTTATGGAAGTATATCACGTTTTAGGATAATGTATTCCAGGAAAGAAATAAGTCTATTTGTGGGTCGGATTGGGTCAGTTTGAAGCAACTTTCAGATTTAACAAATATTTGGGGCGAACTGAATGGTGAATGTGAACAGCCAGATTATACACACGAGTTCAGTCCTATAGAATTGAATAGGGTCCTTCGGGTTTGCTAACATGCAAAACAAAAAGCCTAGTAGAGAAGCCATTATATTTGATTTCAGAACTTAGACAGGCATTCCTAACCATAACAACTAAAGCCTTAGAACATCTAAATACGATGAATAATTCCCGACAGCAATCAATCGTTCACAGCCATCAGTGTACTCTTCTAGGAAGAAAAAGAAAGACGGACCCCTTCAAGGAAAAAAAAAATGCTCTAGGACGGTTTGGGAGTGTCAGCTCAAGAGAAAACTATCACTAAAGAGAAGAAATCTTGCAGGCGCCAACAAGCGAGCTCGTTGGAAACGTTTGATCGACTTTGACTTTCGGAAATTGACTTGTTCAAATGGGAGTCGTTTGATTTTGATGCCTAAAATAGTTTTCCTTGAAAGAAACTACTCCATAACATTTTTTAATAGAAAAATAGGTATTCAAGCTTGACAGAACTGTCGCGAAATCTCTCTCCCTCTAACAGAAGTAATCACTTGATGAAAGAAATCAGGTTGAGCAACGAGCATTGAGCATTCAATTTCAAATAATTGAAGATTATACTGCATTATTAGAAAGCATTCAATCACCAATCAACCATATTCAGTATCCTCAAGTAATCAACAAAAGAGAACGAAGATATCTTCAATACCAAGCAAGATTGCAAACCTGTTATTCGCCTCCGGCCTCTCGCCTTCAGATTCGTTAAGGCTATCGTTACCCTCTTCAACTTTCAATCCATTCAGCAACTCTCTCATTGTAAATGTTCGGCTTCCTTCGTCTTTACGCAGCGCAGGTTGCGAGTTCTCAGTGCCGTTGGATGAGATCGAGGTTCCTTTAGGCTCTTCAAACCTCGGATCTGTAACATCCGTCACTACCTGTAATTGGATGGACTCCGATAACTGTTTCCTTGGAGAATCCAGCTCCGATTGAGGCTCCGAGTCTGCTACTCCATTGACTGATTCCGATTCGCGTTCTTGTTGTAATTCAGCTGTGGGAATTACCAGCTCCGATTGAGGCTCCGAGTCTGCTACTCCATTAACTGATTCCGATTCGCGTTCTTCTTGTAATTCAGCTGTGGGAACTACATCTGCTGCGGATTCCGGCTCTGATTTGGACTCACCAGTTTGATTTGATTCTAGCGAAATGTGTGGTTCGATTTCGATTCCGTTCTGCAAATTATTAGGTTCCTCGGGAGTAGGCGACATGGTGAAGTGTCGAACAGGAAGGGCAGGATTGAAGCGAGGTTCCGGAAAACCAGCAGATTGAAGATCCGTCAAGAACGAAACTGAAAGTCCAAAGAGAAAAGGCCGAATTACTCCGCCATGAATGAGTGACACAAGCAGCTTAGGTAACTACATCCCATATTTTGCCTCAAATACTAATAATGTCGATGATAATCAAAATGTTAGATTATCAATTTCATCTCAAAATAAATTGGAAACATTTTTAACTTAAAATCATCGATTTAATCTCTATATTATACGATTGGTTTAACCATATGATGTAAAATTCATTTTTATTGTCCATTCCTCGTATATCCAACGATACAAAACTGTCAGTCACATTGTAATAGATTTTTCAAATAATTTATTTTTCTTTATCCTAATTATATGCTCGTAACTCAAAAGGACTTGGGATCGTATCAGAGATGTCCATTGACCGAGACTAATTTATCCTCCTTTATCCTAGTCATATGCTAATCACTCAAAAGGACTCGAGATCGTGATTAGAGATGTCCATTTCACCAAGGCGGAAATTCCCCATTTAGACGGAGAATGGGGGAGGGAGTGGAGAGAAATTTCTCCGATAATTAGGGTTGGAGACGAGATTATATTCTCGTCTCCGTCCCTATCCCGCTTAATATAAATATAAATATATTTTCAAGAAGAGGTTTTCTATAAATATATCAAGTTGAAGCGGATTTTAGTCTTTTAAGTTTCAATGAATTTAATGTGTATTTGATGAACATTCCTTACGATAATGTTGGAAAATATTGACGGTAACTCTATTTTTTTCATAGATATTTTGAACGACCCAACTAAGGTTTCCAAATTATGATTTTCAGTTTCAGCGCAAGCAAATATTAAGGTATTAGAAAGAGAAATTCACTCTTCGAAACTGTCAAAAAAAGCGAACAAAAAGTCGCAGATAGTACCCGACGGAAGACGGACAAAAAATTAATGGAGAGCAAAACCATTTTTTGGGCGTTGGATACTAGTCGTACCCGTCAAAATCATCAAATTTGAACATTTATTGCAGTAATATATTTAATTTTTAATTTCTTGTCTATTAAGTCACTGTATAAAAAAAAATGTATACTAGAAATCGGTTGAATTCGACATTTGTTTTGAACATTAGGGTCGTCGAACTGATCAAGGAGACAAACCTGAAATTTGTTAGGTTTGAATCTTACTATTGACATTTAATAAATTTAAATAACGGGAAGTCGAAATGTCAGAGATGTTTTTTCCTTCTCCTTTTTACACCAGTAACTCGGCCTAACTATTAATAAATTTAAATAACTATTCCATTTCTATATGAATCTAACTATTGACTTCGACATTTCTCGATAACTTTAACGTCGATATGTCTAAGTGGTTAAAGAGGAAATCTGTTGGGTTTCACCCGCGCAGGTTCGAACCCTGCTAATAAATTTAAATAGCGCCTCAGATGTTGAAAGAATCATCGTATGCCCCGTCCGTGTATCTCACACTCCCAAAGCGGATTTGAGCTTTCATCTTTCATTTGTCTTTTCTGCATAACTATTGACTTCGACATCCTTATGAAACATTAAGGTCAATATGTCCGAGTGGTTAAGGAGATAGACTTGAAATCTGTTGGGTTTCACCCGCATAGGTTCAAACTTTGTTGTCGACGAACCAACTGTTCTATATGAATCTATCTATTGACTTCGACATTTCTCTTAAACATTAAGGTCGATATGTCCAAGTGGTTAAGGAAACAGACTTGAAATCTGTTGGGTTTCACTTGTGTAGGTTCGAACCCTATTGTCGACGTTTTTTTTTTCCTTTCTCACTTTTTTCTCCAGTAACTCATTTCTAAAACATTAAGATCGACATTTAACATTAAGATCGATATGTCTGAGTGATTAAAGAGACAAACTTAAAATTTGTTGAGTTTTACCCATGTAGGTTCGAACCTTGTTGTTGATGTTTTTTTTTCTTCTCACTTTTTAGTGGTTAAGGAGATAGACTTGTTGAAATCAACTATTCTATATGAATCTATCTATTGACTTCGACATTTCTCTTAAAACATTAATGTCGATATGTCCGAGTGGTTAAGGATGCAGACTTGAAATCTGTTGGGTTTCACCCGCGCAGGTTCGAACCCTGTTGTCGATGTTTTTTTTTCCTTTCTCAACGAACCAACTGTTCTATATGAATCTATCTATTGACTTCGACATTTCTCTTAAACATTAATGTCGATATGTCCGAGTGGTTAAGGAGGTAGACTTGAAATCTATTGGGTTTCACCCGCGCAGGTTCGAACCCTGCTGTTGACGTTTTTTTTTTCCTTTCTCACTTTTTACTCCAATAACTCATTCTATGTGAATCTATCTATTGACTTCGACATTTCTCTTAAATTGATGTTTTTTTTTCCTTCACATTTTTTCCTTTCTCCTTCAAGCAAGAAAGTTTTGCTACACTCATTACCTAGTTTCAAGCTTATCTCGAAAGAAATTATAAATTTATTTTTCATTATTAAATGTATAATATAGCATATGTGATTTTAATTTTTTTAATGTAAATTTGACCAAATTTAAATTTATTTTTACATTTTTTTTTCTTTTTTCAAAAAATTAATTTCTTTAACTCCAATTTATCATGAAATTATCGTGCTTGAAACTTTATAGATAAGGAGGACACGTGGGACATTTTGGCATCATAAAATTATCACCTTTTATTTTTAGGATAAGATCATTTTCTCTCCCCTTTATATATTTGATATAAAGAAAATGGATTTTTTTTTTTGTAGTTGAGCTATGTTCACATTGGTAATGAAAACCAATTTAACTATATTTAGTATAAAGAAAAATGGAAAATGGATTGTTTTCGAGTTGAGCTATGTTCATATTGGTAACGAAAACCAATTTAACACGATATTGATTTAGTTTTTCAACGTTTGATAATTTAATTATTTATTTTTAAATAGTTTTTTTAACCCACGCATAAGACTCACGTAAAAAAACATGGTTAGAACTCCCTTCGATATCTTAAAAAAAACATTTTTTTAGTTCAACAGTTCTAAAGTAGGAGATTGAACTGTCGACAACGAACGATGTTCGAATTGATAACGAGCGATCAAAATGACTTGCACATGTTTCTTTTCATAAATAACAACATCAAGGTTGTCTTATCAACCTTTAAAATTATAATTAATAATCTATTGAATTATGTGAAAATGAGTAGCACATAAAGTAGAACATTGAATCATCGACTTGTGAAATGGTAATTAATGATCTATTGAGCTACGCTCAAACTAACCATCTGACCAAAATTATTTGAACACGTTTTTTTTAATAAGTAGTAAGAGATTGAACCATCGACCTTTGAAATGATAATTAATGATTCGTTAAACTTTGTTTGAACTGACAATATGATCTGAACACGTTTCGGGAATCCTATTTTTTCCGAACCTATTGGATTACGTTACAAACCCCTTTTTTAATTTTCATTGGAGTTTTGTTCTTATCCCTACAAACAACACAAAGTCACGTTTCCTTATTCTAATTGGATTAGTGGTTTTAATTCTATTTGATGACTAGGCTTCTTAACTGCCACGTGGCTGGACATTTCAAACGTGTAGCCCTAAGCTGCCTCTAGAAGCTTCTTCGGAATAGTGTGAGGTTTTATTTTTATTATTAAATGAAAAATAAAAATGAATGCCACGTTTGTGGTTGTATGATGCTTATTATTCTGAAACGGCAGCTGGTCCCATGGTCCATTCCACCACGTCAGTTTGTCCATATCCATCCGATGGTCAGTGTTTTTACACGTCGGATGCATCGCACTGAGACAAAATTATGTCGTTTCGGCCGACAAGGTTCAGAGTTATTCTGTTTAAAATCATTTGAAAAACTTACCGTTAATTATGAACAAAACCGTAAAAATATAAATTTAAAATATTGTTATCTCATTTAAAAAATACCATGAAATTTCAATATTAATACTATAACTGAATAATATATATATATATATATATTTATTTATTTATTTATATATATATATATATATATATATTTATTTATTTATTTATTTATCGCATATTTATGTTTGAGCGATCTTTCACTGTTTATTTAAAAATTTGATATTTAAAAGAGAGACTAGAAATTAAATAAGTTTTAGATTGAGGATCGAAAGAATAATAACAAAAGGGTATCGAGAAAGACAGAGAAAAGTATGTTGAGAAAGGGAGATGACGGGAGGTAGATTCCCGTTAATATAGTAATAGTAAGATTATTTTTAACCTTTTTTAAGTGAATGATATTTTATTTAATTAGATACTAACTATTTTTTATAGTTTGGAGGATATTAGTGAAAGTTTTGAAAATTTATAGGTATTTTTTAACGAGACGCTAACGTTTTCCATCCACAAACTAGTTGTAAAAATATTTAGCATTTTTTAATATATATATATTTTTTTGCGTAAATTTGAATGTTCGCTGCAAAAGAAGAAATATATGTCAATTACTGTTAACTAGCTCGAAGAGGTTATTCCGGTCATATTTGATAATGAACTCGATCATAGAATGGAGTTTAGTCAAAATGTTGAAAGTCAAAATTTGATTGGACGTGCGTGAGGCTCTCATTGGCTAGTATCGTAATTATAATGAAATGCATGACATGGAATTATAATCCACCAAAATTATTTTTCTACCAAATTAATAATATTTAAATAAGTTAAATGAATTATTTTTAAAAATGGAAGTAATTTAAGTCTTTTTGTTCTTATCTTCCCCATAAATAAGGGAGAAAAAGCCACCCAAATCAACGTTCCAAAATCATTTTTTTAATTTCTTAATAATAATTTTTTTAAAATTTAATAAGATATTTTTTTCTGATAAGTACCATTAAAATATATAATTTCTTTATCATTATCTTTTTGTACAAAATTTTTATTTTTTTTAAAGATAAAATTTGTGACATACATTTCGAATTTAAGTTTAAAAAAATTGCCTCATTTATTAAAGTTTTAACGTCAATTTTAATAAAATTTAAAAAAGGAAGGTTTGAATATAAATTATAAATTAAATTTTTTTTTCAAAACATTTTTATAAAAATAATACAACATTTTTTATTTAAACAATCCACGATGAAAAAAAATATTAATACTCTTTTGAAAGCGGAAGAAAATATTAATATCGAAAATAAAATTTTATTTTATATTTAAAAATATTTATTTGAGAGCATATTCAGAATTTCTATATCAATTTAAATAAATTGTTCAATTGATAATATATTTCTAAAAAAATATAATTTATATATTTTAATTTAACAAAATAAATTGCTTTTTTACATTTTAAAATTTAAAACTAAAATTTTAGAACACAAATTTTTATTTTTTTTAGAATTCTATTTGTATTACAGGATTCGAAAACATTTTTTTAAGTGTGAGATCTCACATTGGTTGAAAAGGAGAATGAAGCATTCCTCATAAGGGTGTGGAAACCTAGACGCGTTTTTAAAACCGTGAGCCTGACGGCGATACATAACGGGTCGAATCGGGCAATATCTGCTAGCCATAACTTGGACTGTTACAAAAAAAAAAAAAAAAGATTTCCAAACAAATTTGAGAACATAAAACATAATTCAAACTACTTACCAAGGAAGCTCTAATATACTCATGATAAGTATACGTCTCAAATCTCCCGCTCATAATTTAGACAGACATTCTTTAAACACTATGAATTAAATGTATGTTTCATTGTAAGGGTCTCACTAACATATAAAGACAAAAGACGTGAATTATTAAAAGTACTATATTATAATAACTTTTTAGAAACAATTAATGTGAATTTGATTAGTTACTTGAAAATGAAGATGTAAAGAACTCGATTTTTGAGACTTAGAACGATTTGAACTGTAACTCAAAAAGACAAAAAGGCATGAATCATTGAAAGATACTGTATTATAATATCAATAAACTATGATTTTTGTAGAAACAATTAATGTGAATTTGGTAAGCTACTTGAAAATGAATATGTAATGAACTCAATTTTTGAGGCTTGGGACCGTAACTCAACAAGTATTCAAAATACGGTAAAATCTAATACATTTTAAGAAAAAATTATAATACACACGTAAAAAAAACTCATTCGAAAGGTTAAAAGTACATTTAAATTAAAAATACTTAGAGTCAAAAGTAAAAAATAAAAATTACCACAACCATCTGTTTTAAAAAATAAAAAATAAAAATTCGTGGCTTAATTTCATTTTAGTTCTTATATTTTTAAATATTTTTAAATTTAGTCCCGTAATTTTAATAAATTTTAAAATTTAATCATTTAAAATTAGTTTTTATTTATTTATTAAAATTAGGGGGAGTGAGTTTGCATTTTTTAGATTCCCTAAAAATTCTTATTAAATAATAAATTAAATTATAGGGTAGGGTTAGTTTGAGTTATTCAGGTTATTTATTCAAATTTAAAAAAAAAAAAATGTTAGGTCCGAAAATATTTATGTATTAATTATCAAACATTTAGTTAAGATTTGCCACCCAATTTAAATATATATTTTGAAAAATTATCTTTCAAATGAAAATTTATTTTAAAAATAGTTGAGGAATAAAATTAAAAAAAAAAAAAATAAAAAAAAAAAAAAATATATATATATATATATATATATAATATTAAAATTTAAAAAATTCATGAAACTATGAATTAACTAAATTTATAAACTTTTCATTCATTTGTATTTAACTCAACCTAGTTCGTAACAAGTTGATTGGGGATCATCCTTTTTTAACACCCCTAATTAGTTAAATAGTAATAATAATTTCAAAAGTGTAAAAAGAAGGTTAATATATATATAATATTTGTACAACTAAATTTAGATAATTAAAAATATATAGACTAAAATAAAATGGATCTCAAATCACTCAACCAAAATAGTATTTTATCCTAAAAATAAATCAAACTTCAAATTGGCAAAAAAAAAAAAAAAAAAAAAAAAAAAAACCCGACGACCACATTATTTATTCCAATTTTACCCCTCATCCCCATTTTATCTCTATATAAACGCCCCTTTAAAATTTAAAATCCTCACAAAAAGAAAAGTTAAATTGAAAAATTCTCCTTTTCTCACTCCATGGCCGAATTGAAGAAACATGGCGTCTGCGGCACAAAAAGATCGGCCCCCGATGAAACCGAGGCGATAAAATTCGATCCTAAGAAATCAACGGCCATGCTTCCGTCTCTCCTCGAGGATCCAGCGGCTGCGATCGCAAACACGCGTCACGAATTCGGCGAACACGGAGGCGTAAACATGTCAATTGAAGCCTCCGCCACATTCACCGTCATGGAACCGGAGACGATGCGGCGGATGTTCGCCGGAGAGCTTGGTCCCGACCGCGATTTCTTTATTTACAGTCGTCATTTCAATCCGACGGGGTGTTGAATCTCAGCCGTCAGATGGCTGCCCTTGAAGGCACCGCTGCTGCCTACTGCACCTCCAGCGGAATGTCCGCCATCTCCGCCGTCCTCCTCCAACTCCTCGCCAGTGGGGACCACGTCGTGGCGTCTAGAACCCTCTACGGTGGGACGCACGCGTTGCTGGCTCACTTTCTGCCGAGGACTTCGAATATAACGACGTCGTTTGTGGACATAGGTGATTTGAAGGAGGTGGAGAAGGAGATTGTGGAAGGGAAAAAACAAAGGTGCTTTATTTTGAAGCGGTTTCGAATCCGACTTTGGCGGTGGCAAATATACCGGAAATTGTGTCGGATTGGCCATGAAAAGGGGCTGACGGTGGTGGTGGACAATACTTTTACGCCGATGGTTCTGTCGCCGGCGAGGCTCGGTGCTGACGTGGTCGTCCACAGTATTTCCAAGTTCATTAGCGGTGGAGCTGACATCATTGCAGGTACTTTTTTTCCTTTTTCTTTTTAAAATTTTGGTGTTTTTAAAAAATTATTTAATGGTATAATTTTATTTTTATTATTTACTTTTCAGTTTTCACCACTAATATTCTATTAAATAGTTATTGAACTTTATTTTGAAAAAAATATATAAAAGAAATTAACCCATTTTTTAAAATTTAACTAAAAAATTCAAATCATTCTCTGAATGGTATTTCTATTAAAAATTTGACAGCTATTTATTTAATAAAAAATAAATTTATATTTTTTTCTTAAAATTTTTATTTTTGTTTTTGAAAATTTCTTTAAAATATTATATATTTTTAAAATTGAAAATTATATTAATTTAACCTCTAAACTTTATTATAATTTTTAAAAAAAAAATTATTGAAGGATGGCGTTTACCTTCTTTATATCCTTAAATACAATGATTAACATTTTTACTATTAAAATATATAAAAATGAAAATTTTGCTTTTTAGTGCTTGATGTCATCGCTGCTAATTTGTCTAGTTTTTTGTTCCGTGACTATTGGAAAAAGTAGAAAGTAATATCAACTTGCATCAATAATTGAGGATTTTACTATTAATAATGGCAAAAAAGTAAAAAGTTGCTCATATATATTTTTTTCTCGTAAATAGAGAATTTAAATTCTTATATATTTTATTAGTTACCATTAATAATGGCAAAAAAGTAAAAAATAGAGTGTTCAGAGAAACTAGGATGACTCAAAATATCTAATCAACCTACCTACTTTATACGATTTTTGTTGGGTTAGGTCAAAGAAGCTAAAAAATTATGTATGGGACTGGTTTATAAATTTTCTTAAAATTAGATTGGGTTGAATAGAACCAACTTGAATTTATTATTAATTTTAAAATATAAATAGACTAATTAACCAAAAAAAAAACTTATGATTGAGTTTCCTTGAGTGACAAAATTCACCATCTAAATAATTATGTTTGTCTAAAAATATTTTTGTTAGACGAACACGACTCCTCCCCACAATGGTATGATATTGTCCACTTCCAACTTGATGCTCACTTATTGAGCGGATACTGGTCTTGACAACTTTTGTGGAGTCATCTACCTTAGGCATAAAGTGATGACTCAAGGAATACACTTGAGCATCAAGCTGGAAGTGGACAATATCATACCATTGTGGGGAGTCGTGTTTCGTCTAACATGGTATCAGAGCCATGCCCTAAATTAACCGATGTGGGACACTTTCATCCAACAATTTTAACTCCACCCATCCACCCAATTTAACTCATAGACACGGTAATATAATATTTTTTTATTTTCGTGTGGTTTTTTTACGAGGAAAAAGAACAAAATATATTTTAATTTAAATTTAAAAAAAAAAAAAAAGATTTATAAATATTGGTTGGGGGATGGGGTCATGTCCTGTGATGACAGATGATGGGTTTTGTGGTTGGTTGCTTGTGAATTATGAGCCATTTTGGTTTTGGTAACCACTTTTTCTAAAAGTGCTTTTGTTGGTATTGTGATGGGGATGAATCATAAAAGAAATATATATATATATATATATATATATTATATCTTTGTCGTATATGATATTAAAGCTGTTACATTCATATAATGTCGAGATATGTAGCAATATAACGTAGAAGATTGGATTGATGGGATATGTAGGTGTAGTATGTGGGCCTTCAAAGCTAGTGAACTCGATGATGGACCTACGACAGGGGAGCTTGATGCTTCTAGGGCCGACCATGAACGCAAAGGTGGCATTCGAGCTCTCGGAGAGAATCCCTCACTTGAGCTTGAGAATGAAGGAGCATTGCAGAAGAGCAGCGGAGTTTGCCGAGAGAATGAAGAAGGCAGGGTTGAAAGTCATATACCCGGGGCTATCAGATCACCCACAACACCAACTTATGAAGAGCCTCGTGAACTCAGAATACGGGTTTGGAGGAATGTTGTGTCTTGACATGGGAACTGAAGAAAAGGCGAACAAGCTCATGAGTATACTCCAAAACACCACACAATTTGGGTTCATGGCGGTGAGTTTAGGGTACTATGAAACCCTAATGTCATGCTCGGGTAGTAGCACGAGTAGTGAACTGAGCCGAGAGGAAAGGGAATTGGCGGGAATCTCGCCCGGGCTCATAAGAATGTCCATTGGATATATTGGCACATTGGAGCAAAAATGGAGCCAATTTGAGAAGGCTATAGCCAAAGTGCAAGGCTAGGAACTTCCATTTTGTAACAATTAGTTAGAAAAAGTGCACCCTAAGAATGTGTGTGTATTCTGTCATTTTCACAATAATTAAATAAATAATAATGGTTGGTACTAATTACTGAATACTTTTATTTACGTGAGAGGTAAAAATGTTCGGACGGTTAAAATGTGCTGGCTGACAATTAAATATGTTAAAATGAGGTAAATTAACGGGTTAATGGGATAAACTCAACAAATTATTCGAGTGGTAAATTTTATTAAATTAAAACAATAATTGGTTGGTTTAAGTTATTTATTCAATTTTTTAAAAAAAATAAAAATAAAATATTAAAATGTAAAAACCTCTATTTATTTTTAAATATTGAATTAATTAAGTTAACAAAATTAATTTTTAAAAGTGGTTTAAGAAGAATAATAATTAAGAATAATTATATAATTAAAAATAAAAAGTATGTATAAATTGCAGTGTGAGCAATTTTTTTTTTATAGAAGATTAATAATAAATTTAGGTTGGTTAACTGGTAGAAATAATAAGATATTTTAAAAATTTTAAAAATTTTTAAATTTATTAAATTGGGGCAAAATTAAAATAATTTTTGAAGTCCCCACGTGGTATTTTAAATAATGTTTTTTGCTGCTTAGCATTAAAGCCCCCAAATTAGACCTCTTTCCACCTCTCTCTCGGATTCAAAGCTCCAGGCTTCCACGGTTAACGTTCAGCCCTCGCTCCCCCACCCGATTTTCTCCTCAACCTTCTCTCGAACTAGTAAGAAATTCAAGTTTTATGTTCTTTTAATTTTCAATTCTTTGATTTTCAGCCGTCGTTGTCGATCGATTTTGGGAATTGTTGTTCTTCGGTCCATGATTTTTGTAATTCTAATTTGAAAGAGGAGTTTGGTTTACGGCGACATGGTTTGATTTTGTTTTCATTCAAGCTTGTTGCTATTTTTTGTTATGGGTGTGTGGGATTTTCAACTAGTCGTAGGGCTTGTTTTTTTCTCCTCCCTCAAGGATACTGTTGAGCTAATAGATCGAGTCCCTTCACTTTAGGGTTCGCATAGTTGGGGTTTCTCAGTGGCCCTTCGCGGTCGGAGGATAGTAATTTCATGATAAACGTTTTGCAATGCTTTCTAAATGGGGAAATATTTAGTGAATCGAAAATTATGATAAATTTTTATAGAAAAGCAAGACCCAAGTAGGGTTTTTGTGACATTGTTTAAAATTGAAATGGTATTTTGACAGTTGGGAGAGTTAGTACTTGTTGAGTTTATGTACAGAACGATCAACTATTTGCCAGTTCTCTTTTATATTGAATTTGTTGGAAAATATGGATTTAAGACCTCCAAGGTATTTAGGAAGTGAAAAGAAGATAATGGATTCAGCTCAGAATGCATCTTCTGCTGCTGGGACTGGTGGAAGTGGTGGGAATGGATCAGTCATCAATGATACTTCAGCATCAACTACTGTGGATGATTCAAAGCAAAACTTGAACCAAGTAATCAATTCCATACAGAAAACTTTGGGTATCCTCCATCAGCTCAACCTCACCGTTTCTAACTTCAATGCTGCCTATCAGCTGCCTCTTTTACAACGCCTGTACGTCCAGTTTTGCTTCGTCTAATGTCGAATTCGTTCATTATTCACTCCTTGGTTCCACTGTATATCAGTGACATGTTTTTGGATTTTGCAGTAATTCTCTAGTTTTGGAGCTAGATAAACATGGTTAAATTATCAGAGAAGTGCACCATCCAGGTCCCTATGGAGGTTGTTAAGTGAGTCTTTGTACACCTATTCTGGTCTCTAGCTTTGCAAGCGTTATTTTTTTATATTATTATTATTTTTTAACTCTTCTATTTTCTTTGTCCATTTCTTACTTTTCTTTTGATTAGCTTGATTGATGATGGGAAGAATCCAGATGAATTCACGAGGGATGTCTTAAATAGTTGCATTGCAAAAAAATCAAAGTACAAAAGGGCAAAACTGATGCCTTCAAGGTAGTCTTTACATCTCTATGGGGCATACTGTTTAACCATCTACTTATACCTTTTATTTATTTATTTTTATTTTTATCTTGATTCTAAAGATTCAAGAAAATATTTATCGAATGTTGTACTACTTACTATATTCAGGGCTTACGGAAGCATCTTTTGGAGGAGAGCTTGAACAGACATTTCCTGACGAAGTCGAGTCTTATAGAGAAATTCGTGCTGCTTCTGCTGCCGTGAGTTGAAATTTCTTTCCTGCTGTCAATTTTTTATCTCTACCTTCAAAATTTTGCTATATAATATATATATATATATATATATATATACATATATTTCATTTTCAAACTTATCAAAAATATATTTTTTTACACTTTTATGGTTTAATTTTTTACTTTATATATAACCATAAGCTATATGTGTTTCAAAGCTCACCTCATCCTTTCACAAGCATTTCATGGCCATTTTGTATCTTTTTGATGGTTGTAGATATATAACATCAGAGATGTAAAAAATGTAAACTATGTTATGGTGTCAATTCTAGGTATAGTAGGAGGACCTTGCATTACTTTAATTGTATTGTATGTTAAGTTATTAAGACCTCACTTACACTTTAGACTATTCTACTACCCATAGGAGTGGTTTTAATATATGATATTGGGCAAGTTCTGTTCTATTACTTTGAGCTTGGTTGCAGGTTATAGTTTCTTTGTTGTATGGTTTTACATTGGTTTTTTCTTCGTATCAAAAAAATGAGAGGAAACAAGTAGCATGTTTGTTTTATGATTCATAGGTTGATTGGATTCTGCTTGCTTGAAAACTACTTTCTGGTGTATTTTTTAAACATCTCTCAAGCCAAATTTACCTGCAGAATATTTTCCTTTATGAATAAAATGGGTTAATGAATTTAGAATCAGATTAAACTACTTTATTTCCTAGTTTTGTTGAGCAAAGTTTTGTAATTAGCTTTTATGAAGTAAAGAACTTGGAGTACTTACTGCCTCTAATTGTATAACCATCCTTCCACTTTCGGTGCATAGTAAATATTTGTGATATCAAGGTTTGTTGTTCACGTGCCCCAGTGGAAATTAGGGTACTGAGTTTTTGTTACTTGGTGGTAGTTTAAAGTTTCACTATTCATGGCAGTACTTTAATCTAAATGTTATTGTATCATTGCTCCTTGCAAAGTGAATTTAAACTTATATTGTATAAGGACATTAGAACGAGCATGAGTCCTGTCCTTGTGACTTAGTTAGATACCAAAAATTTGATCGGAGCTGAAATTTTATTGCAATATCAGTGGGGAATAACACAAGTTATAACCTCTTACGGGTGGCAAAAAATTTCCCATTGGGATAGAGAAATTAAGCTCGAGTGAT
>CM066977.1:10787356-11007117 GCA_033971965.1 Cucurbita ficifolia
TTTGGTTAAGAGTTTCTCTCTTCGACATCCTTATGAAACATTAAAGGTCAATATGTCCGAGTGGGTTAAGGAGATAGACTTGAAATCTGTTGGGTTTCACCCGCGTATAGGTTCAAACTTTGTTGTCGAACGAACCAACTGTTCTATATGAATCTATCTATTGACTTCGACATTTCTCTTAAAACATTAAGGTCGATATGTCCAAGTGGTTAAGGAAACAGACTTGAAATCTGTTGGGTTTCACTTGTGTAGGTTCGAAACCCTATTGTCGACGTTTTTTTTTTCCTTTCTCACTTTTTTCTCCAGTAACTCATTTCTAAAACATTAAGATCGACATTTAACATTAAGATCGATATGTCTGAGTGATTAAAGAGACAAACTTAAAATTTGTTGAGTTTTACCCATGTAGGTTCGAACCTTGTTGTTGATTGTTTTTTTTTTCTTCTCACCAGGTTTTTTAGTGGTTAAGGAGATAGACTTGTTGAAATCAACTATTCTATATGAATCTATCTATTGACTTCGACATTTTCTCTTAAAACATTAATGTCGATATGTCCGAGTGGTTAAGGATGCAGACTTGAAATCTGTTGGGTTTTCACCCGCGCAGGTTCGAACCCTGTTGTCGATGTTTTTTTTTTTTTTTTTTTCCTTTCTCAACGAACCAACTGTTCTATATGAATCTATCTATTGACTTCGACATTTCTCTTAAACATTAATGTCGATATGTCCGAGTGGTTAAGGAGGTAGACTTGAAATCTATTGGGTTTCACCCGCGCAGGTTCGAACCCTGCTGTTGACGTTTTTTTTTTCCTTTCTCACTTTTTACTCCAATAACTCATTCTATGTGAATCTATCTATTGACTTCGACATTTCTCTTAAATTGATGTTTTTTTCCTTCACACATTTTTTCCTTTCTCCTTCAAGCAAGAAAGTTTTGCTACACTCATTACCTAGTTTCAAGCTTATCTCGAAAGAAATTATAAATTTATTTTTCATTATTAAATGTATAATATAGCATATGTGATTTTAATTTTTTTAATGTAAATTTGACCAAATTTAAATTTTTTTTTACATTTTTTTTTTTCTTTTTTCAAAAAATTAATTTCTTTAACTCCAATTTATCATGAAAATTATCGTGCTTGAAACTTTATAGATAAGGAGGACACGTGGGACATTTTGGCATCATAAAATTATCACCTTTTATTTTTAGGATAAGATCATTTTCTCTCCCCTTTATATATTTGATATAAAGAAAATGGATTTTTTTTTTTTTGTAGTTGAGCTATGTTCACATTGGTAATGAAAACCAATTTAACTATATTTAGTATAAAGAAAAATGGAAAATGGATTGTTTTCGAGTTGAGCTATGTTCATATTGGTAACGAAAACCAATTTAACACGATATTGATTTAGTTTTTCAACGTTTGATAATTTAATTATTTATTTTTAAATAGTTTTTTTAACCCACGCATAAGACTCACGTAAAAAAAACATGGTTAGAACTCCCTTCGATATCTTAAAAAAAACATTTTTTTAGTTCAACAGTTCTAAAGTAGGAGATTGAACTGTCGACAACGAACGATGTTCGAATTGATAACGAGCGATCAAAATGACTTGCACATGTTTCTTTTCATAAATAACAACATCAAGGTTGTCTTATCAACCTTTAAAATTATAATTAATAATCTATTGAATTATGTGAAAATGAGTAGCACATAAAGTAGAACATTGAATCATCGACTTGTGAAATGGTAATTAATGATCTATTGAGCTACGCTCAAACTAACCATCTGACCAAAATTATTTGAACACGTTTTTTTTAATAAGTAGTAAGAGATTGAACCATCGACCTTTGAAATGATAATTAATGATTCGTTAAACTTTGTTTGAACTGACAATATGATCTGAACACGTTTCGGGAATCCTATTTTTTCCGAACCTATTGGATTACGTTACAAACCCCTTTTTTAATTTTCATTGGAGTTTTGTTCTTATCCCTACAAACAACACAAAGTCACGTTTCCTTATTCTAATTGGATTAGTGGTTTTAATTCTATTTGATGACTAGGCTTCTTAACTGCCACGTGGCTGGACATTTCAAACGTGTAGCCCTAAGCTGCCTCTAGAAGCTTCTCGGAATAGTGTGAGGTTTTATTTTTATTATTAAATGAAAAATAAAAATGAATGCCACGTTTGTGGTTGTATGATGCTTATTATTCTGAAACGGCAGCTGGTCCCATGGTCCATTCCACCACGTCAGTTTGTCCATATCCATCCGATGGTCAGTGTTTTTACACGTCGGATGCATCGCACTGAGACAAAATTATGTCGTTTCGGCCGACAAGGTTCAGAGTTATTCTGTTTAAAATCATTTGAAAAACTTACCGTTAATTATGAACAAAACCGTAAAAATATAAATTTAAAATATTGTTATCTCATTTAAAAAATACCATGAAATTTCAATATTAATACTATAACTGAATAATATATATATATATATATATTTATTTATTTATTTATATATATATATATATATATATTTATTTATTTATTTATTTATCGCATATTTATGTTTGAGCGATCTTTCACTGTTTATTTAAAAATTTGATATTTAAAAGAGAGACTAGAAATTAAATAAGTTTTAGATTGAGGATCGAAAGAATAATAACAAAAGGGTATCGAGAAAGACAGAGAAAAGTATGTTGAGAAAGGGAGATGACGGGAGGTAGATTCCCGTTAATATAGTAATAGTAAGATTATTTTTAACCTTTTTTAAGTGAATGATATTTTATTTAATTAGATACTAACTATTTTTTATAGTTTGGAGGATATTAGTGAAAGTTTTGAAAATTTATAGGTATTTTTTAACGAGACGCTAACGTTTTCCATCCACAAACTAGTTGTAAAAATATTTAGCATTTTTTAATATATATATATTTTTTTGCGTAAATTTGAATGTTCGCTGCAAAAGAAGAAATATATGTCAATTACTGTTAACTAGCTCGAAGAGGTTATTCCGGTCATATTTGATAATGAACTCGATCATAGAATGGAGTTTAGTCAAAATGTTGAAAGTCAAAATTTGATTGGACGTGCGTGAGGCTCTCATTGGCTAGTATCGTAATTATAATGAAATGCATGACATGGAATTATAATCCACCAAAATTATTTTTCTACCAAATTAATAATATTTAAATAAGTTAAATGAATTATTTTTAAAAATGGAAGTAATTTAAGTCTTTTTGTTCTTATCTTCCCCATAAATAAGGGAGAAAAAGCCACCCAAATCAACGTTCCAAAATCATTTTTTTAATTTCTTAATAATAATTTTTTTAAAATTTAATAAGATATTTTTCTGATAAGTACCATTAAAATATATAATTTCTTTATCATTATCTTTTGTACAAATTTTTATTTTTTTTAAAGATAAAATTTGTGACATACATTTCGAATTTAAGTTAAAAAAATTGCCTCATTTATTAAAGTTTAACGTCAATTTTAATAAAATTTAAAAAAGGAAGGTTTGAATATAAATTATAAATTAAATTTTTTTTTCAAAACATTTTTATAAAAATAATACAACATTTTTTATTTAAACAATCCACGATGAAAAAAAATATTAATACTCTTTTGAAAGCGGAAGAAAATATTAATATCGAAAATAAAATTTTATTTTATATTTAAAAATATTTATTTGAGAGCATATTCAGAATTTCTATATCAATTTAAATAAATTGTTCAATTGATAATATATTTCTAAAAAAATATAATTTATATATTTTAATTTAACAAAATAAATTGCTTTTTTACATTTTAAAATTTAAAACTAAAATTTTAGAACACAAATTTTTATTTTTTTTAGAATTCTATTTGTATTACAGGATTCGAAAACATTTTTTTAAGTGTGAGATCTCACATTGGTTGAAAAGGAGAATGAAGCATTCCTCATAAGGGGTGTGGAAACCTAGACGCGTTTTTTAAAACCGTGAGCCTGACGGCGATACATAACGGGTCGAATCGGGCAATATCTGCTAGCCATAACTTGGACTGTTACAAAAAAAAAAAAAAAAGATTTCCAAACAAATTTGAGAACATAAAACATAATTCAAACTACTTACCAAGGAAGCTCTAATATACTCATGATAAGTATACGTCTCAAATCTCCCGCTCATAATTTAGACAGACATTCTTTAAACACTATGAATTAAATGTATGTTTCATTGTAAGGGTCTCACTAACATATAAAGACAAAAGACGTGAATTATTAAAAGTACTATATTATAATAACTTTTTAGAAACAATTAATGTGAATTTGATTAGTTACTTGAAAATGAAGATGTAAAGAACTCGATTTTTGAGACTTAGAACGATTTGAACTGTAACTCAAAAAGACAAAAGGCATGAATCATTGAAAGATACTGTATTATAATATCAATAAACTATGATTTTTGTAGAAACAATTAATGTGAATTTGGTAAGCTACTTGAAAATGAATATGTAATGAACTCAATTTTTGAGGCTTGGGACCGTAACTCAACAAGTATTCAAAATACGGTAAAATCTAATACATTTTAAGAAAAAATTATAATACACACGTAAAAAAAACTCATTCGAAAGGTTAAAAGTACATTTAAATTAAAAATACTTAGAGTCAAAAGTAAAAAATAAAAATTACCACAACCATCTGTTTAAAAAATAAAAAATAAAAATTCGTGGCTTAATTTCATTTTAGTTCTTATATTTTTAAATATTTAAATTTAGTCCCGTAATTTTAATAAATTTTAAATTTAATCATTTAAAATTAGTTTTATTTATTTATTAAAATTAGGGGGAGTGAGTTTGCATTTTTTAGATTCCCTAAAAATTCTTATTAAATAATAAATTAAATTATAGGGTAGGGTTAGTTTGAGTTATTCAGGTTATTTATTCAAATTTAAAAAAAAAATGTTAGGTCCGAAAATATTTATGTATTAATTATCAAACATTTAGTTAAGATTTGCCACCCAATTTAAATATATATTTTGAAAAATTATCTTTCAAATGAAAATTTATTTTAAAAATAGTTGAGGAATAAAATTAAAAAAAAAATTAATAAAAAAAAAAAAAAATATATATATATATATATATATAATATTAAAATTAAAAATTCATGAAACTATGAATTAACTAAATTTATAAACTTTTCATTCATTTGTATTTAACTCAACCTAGTTCGTAACAAGTTGATTGGGGATCATCCTTTTTAACACCCCTAATTAGTTAAATAGTAATAATAATTTCAAAAGTGTAAAAAGAAGGTTAATATATATATAATATTTGTACAACTAAATTTAGATAATTAAAAATATATAGACTAAAATAAAATGGATCTCAAATCACTCAACCAAAATAGTATTTTATCCTAAAAATAAATCAAACTTCAAATTGGCAAAAAAAAAAAAAAAAAAAAAAAAAAAAACCCGACGACCACATTATTTATTCCAATTTTACCCCTCATCCCCATTTTATCTCTATATAAACGCCCCTTTAAAATTTAAAATCCTCACAAAAAGAAAAGTTAAATTGAAAAATTCTCCTTTTCTCACTCCATGGCCGAATTGAAGAAACATGGCGTCTGCGGCACAAAAAGATCGGCCCCCGATGAAACCGAGGCGATAAAATTCGATCCTAAGAAATCAACGGCCATGCTTCCGTCTCTCCTCGAGGATCCAGCGGCTGCGATCGCAAACACGCGTCACGAATTCGGCGAACACGGAGGCGTAAACATGTCAATTGAAGCCTCCGCCACATTCACCGTCATGGAACCGGAGACGATGCGGCGGATGTTCGCCGGAGAGCTTGGTCCCGACCGCGATTTCTTTATTTACAGTCGTCATTTCAATCCGACGGTGTTGAATCTCAGCCGTCAGATGGCTGCCCTTGAAGGCACCGCTGCTGCCTACTGCACCTCCAGCGGAATGTCCGCCATCTCCGCCGTCCTCCTCCAACTCCTCGCCAGTGGGGACCACGTCGTGGCGTCTAGAACCCTCTACGGTGGGACGCACGCGTTGCTGGCTCACTTTCTGCCGAGGACTTCGAATATAACGACGTCGTTTGTGGACATAGGTGATTTGAAGGAGGTGGAGAAGGAGATTGTGGAAGGGAAAACAAAGGTGCTTTATTTTGAAGCGGTTTCGAATCCGACTTTGGCGGTGGCAAATATACCGGAATTGTGTCGGATTGGCCATGAAAAGGGGCTGACGGTGGTGGTGGACAATACTTTTACGCCGATGGTTCTGTCGCCGGCGAGGCTCGGTGCTGACGTGGTCGTCCACAGTATTTCCAAGTTCATTAGCGGTGGAGCTGACATCATTGCAGGTACTTTTTTCCTTTTTCTTTTTAAAATTTTGGTGTTTAAAAATTATTTAATGGTATAATTTTATTTTATTATTTACTTTTCAGTTTTCACCACTAATATTCTATTAAATAGTTATTGAACTTTATTTTGAAAAAAATATATAAAAGAAATTAACCCATTTTTTAAAATTTAACTAAAAATTCAAATCATTCTCTGAATGGTATTTCTATTAAAAATTTGACAGCTATTTATTTAATAAAAAATAAATTTATATTTTTTTCTTAAAATTTTATTTTTGTTTTTGAAAATTTCTTAAAATATTATATATTTTTAAAATTGAAAATTATATTAATTTAACCTCTAAACTTTATTATAATTTTTAAAAAAAAATTATTGAAGGATGGCGTTTACCTTCTTTATATCCTTAAATACAATGATTAACATTTTTACTATTAAAATATATAAAAATGAAAATTTTGCTTTTTAGTGCTTGATGTCATCGCTGCTAATTTGTCTAGTTTTTTGTTCCGTGACTATTGGAAAAAGTAGAAAGTAATATCAACTTGCATCAATAATTGAGGATTTTACTATTAATAATGGCAAAAAAGTAAAAAGTTGCTCATATATATTTTTCTCGTAAATAGAGAATTTAAATTCTTATATATTTTATTAGTTACCATTAATAATGGCAAAAAAGTAAAAAATAGAGTGTTCAGAAACTAGGATGACTCAAAATATCTAATCAACCTACCTACTTTATACGATTTTTGTTGGGTTAGGTCAAAGAAGCTAAAAATTTATGTATGGGACTGGTTTATAAATTTTCTTAAAATTAGATTGGGTTGAATAGAACCAACTTGAATTTATTATTAATTTTAAAATATAAATAGACTAATTAACCAAAAAACTTATGATTGAGTTTCCTTGAGTGACAAAATTCACCATCTAAATAATTATGTTTGTCTAAAAATATTTTTGTTAGACGAACACGACTCCCCACAATGGTATGATATTGTCCACTTCCAACTTGATGCTCACTTATTGAGCGGATACTGGTCTTGACAACTTTTGTGGAGTCATCTACCTTAGGCATAAAGTGATGACTCAAGGAATACACTTGAGCATCAAGCTGGAAGTGGACAATATCATACCATTGTGGGGAGTCGTGTTCGTCTAACATGGTATCAGAGCCATGCCCTAAATTAACCGATGTGGGACACTTTCATCCAACAATTTTAACTCCACCCATCCACCCAATTTAACTCATAGACACGGTAATAATATATTTTTTATTTTCGTGGTTTTTTTACGAGGAAAAAGAACAAAATATATTTTAATTTAAATTTAAAAAAAAAAAAAAAGATTTATAAATATTGGTTGGGGGATGGGGTCATGTCCTGTGATGACAGATGATGGGTTTTGTGGTTGGTTGCTTGTGAATTATGAGCCATTTTGGTTTTGGTAACCACTTTTTCTAAAAGTGCTTTTGTTGGTATTGTGATGGGGATGAATCATAAAAGAATATATATATATATATATATATATATTATATCTTTGTCGTATATGATATTAAAGCTGTTACATTCATATAATGTCGAGATATGTAGCAATATAACGTAGAAGATTGGATTGATGGGATATGTAGGTGTAGTATGTGGGCCTTCAAAGCTAGTGAACTCGATGATGGACCTACGACAGGGGAGCTTGATGCTTCTAGGGCCGACCATGAACGCAAAGGTGGCATTCGAGCTCTCGGAGAGAATCCCTCACTTGAGCTTGAGAATGAAGGAGCATTGCAGAAGAGCAGCGGAGTTTGCCGAGAGAATGAAGAAGGCAGGGTTGAAAGTCATATACCCGGGGCTATCAGATCACCCACAACACCAACTTATGAAGAGCCTCGTGAACTCAGAATACGGGTTTGGAGGAATGTTGTGTCTTGACATGGGAACTGAAGAAAAGGCGAACAAGCTCATGAGTATACTCCAAAACACCACACAATTTGGGTTCATGGCGGTGAGTTTAGGGTACTATGAAACCCTAATGTCATGCTCGGGTAGTAGCACGAGTAGTGAACTGAGCCGAGAGGAAAGGGAATTGGCGGGAATCTCGCCCGGGCTCATAAGAATGTCCATTGGATATATTGGCACATTGGAGCAAAAATGGAGCCAATTTGAGAAGGCTATAGCCAAAGTGCAAGGCTAGGAACTTCCATTTTGTAACAATTAGTTAGAAAAAGTGCACCCTAAGAATGTGTGTGTATTCTGTCATTTTCACAATAATTAAATAAATAATAATGGTTGGTACTAATTACTGAATACTTTTATTTACGTGAGAGGTAAAAATGTTCGGACGGTTAAAATGTGCTGGCTGACAATTAAATATGTTAAATGAGGTAAATTAACGGGTTAATGGATAAACTCAACAAATTATTCGAGTGGTAAATTTTATTAAATTAAAACAATAATTGGTTGGTTTAAGTTATTTATTCAATTTTTAAAAAAATAAAAATAAAATATTAAAATGTAAAACCTCTATTTATTTTTAAATATTGAATTAATTAAGTTAACAAAATTAATTTTTAAAAGTGGTTAAAGAATAAATAATTAAGAATAATTATATAATTAAATAAAAAGTATGTATAATTGCAGTGTGAGCAATTTTTTTTTATAGAAGATTAATAATAAATTTAGGTTGGTTAACTGGTAGAAATAATAAGATATTTTAAAAATTTTAAAAATTTTTAAATTTATTAAATTGGGGCAAAATTAAAATAATTTTTGAAGTCCCCACGTGGTATTTAAATAATGTTTTTTGCTGCTTAGCATTAAAGCCCCAAATTAGACCTCTTTCCACCTCTCTCTCGGATTCAAAGCTCCAGGCTTCCACGGTTAACGTTCAGCCCTCGCTCCCCACCCGATTTTCTCCTCAACCTTCCTCGAACTAGTAAGAAATTCAAGTTTTATGTTCTTTTAATTTTCAATTCTTTGATTTCAGCCGTCGTTGTCGATCGATTTTGGGAATTGTTGTTCTTCGGTCCATGATTTTTGTAATTCTAATTTGAAAGAGAGTTTGGTTTACGGCGACATGGTTTGATTTTGTTTTCATTCAAGCTTGTTGCTATTTTTGTTATGGTGTGTGGGATTTCAACTAGTCGTAGGGCTTGTTTTTTCTCCTCCCTCAAGGATACTGTTGAGCTAATAGATCGAGTCCCTTCACTTTAGGGTTCGCATAGTTGGGGTTTCTCAGTGGCCCTTCGCGGTCGGAGGATAGTAATTTCATGATAAACGTTTTGCAATGCTTTCTAAATGGGGAAATATTTAGTGAATCGAAAATTATGATAAATTTTTATAGAAAAGCAAGACCCAAGTAGGGTTTTTGTGACATTGTTTAAAATTGAAATGGTATTTTGACAGTTGGGAGAGTTAGTACTTGTTGAGTTTATGTACAGAACGATCAACTATTTGCCAGTTCTCTTTTATATTGAATTGTTGGAAAATATGGATTTAAGACCTCCAAGGTATTTAGGAAGTGAAAAGAAGATAATGGATTCAGCTCAGAATGCATCTTCTGCTGCTGGGACTGGTGGAAGTGGTGGGAATGGATCAGTCATCAATGATACTTCAGCATCAACTACTGTGGATGATTCAAAGCAAAACTTGAACCAAGTAATCAATTCCATACAGAAAACTTTGGGTATCCTCCATCAGCTCAACCTCACCGTTTCTAACTTCAATGCTGCCTATCAGCTGCCTCTTTTACAACGCCTGTACGTCCAGTTTTGCTTCGTCTAATGTCGAATTCGTTCATTATTCACTCCTTGTTCCACTGTATATCAGTGACATGTTTTTGGATTTTGCAGTAATTCTCTAGTTTTGGAGCTAGATAACATGGTTAAATTATCAGAGAAGTGCACCATCCAGGTCCCTATGGAGGTTGTTAAGTGAGTCTTTGTACACCTATTCTGGTCTCTAGCTTTGCAAGCGTATTTTTTTATATTATTATTATTTTTTAACTCTTCTATTTTTCTTTGTCCATTTCTTACTTTTCTTTTGATTAGCTTGATTGATGATGGGAAGAATCCAGATGAATTCACGAGGGATGTCTTAAATAGTTGCATTGCAAAAAATCAAAGTACAAAAGGCAAAACTGATGCCTTCAAGGTAGTCTTTACATCTCTATGGGGCATACTGTTAACCATCTACTTATACCTTTTATTTATTTATTTTTATTTTTATCTTGATTCTAAAGATTCAAGAAAATATTTATCGAATGTTGTACTACTTACTATATTCAGGGCTTACGGAAGCATCTTTTGGAGGAGCTTGAACAGACATTTCCTGACGAAGTCGAGTCTTATAGAGAAATTCGTGCTGCTTCTGCTGCCGTGAGTTGAAATTTCTTTCCTGCTGTCAATTTTATCTCTACCTTCAAATTTTGCTATATATATATATATATATATATATATATACATATATTTCATTTTCAAACTTATCAAAAATATTTTTTACACTTTTATGGTTTAATTTTTTACTTTATATATAACCATAAGCTATATGTGTTTCAAAGCTCACCTCATCCTTTCACAAGCATTTCATGGCCATTTGTATCTTTTTGATGGTTGTAGATATAACATCAGAGATGTAAAAAATGTAAACTATGTTATGGTGTCAATTCTAGGTATAGTAGGAGGACCTTGCATTACTTTAATTGTATTGTATGTTAAGTTATTAAGACTCACTTACACTTTAGACTATTCTACTACCCATAGGAGTGGTTTTAATATATGATATTGGGCAAGTTCTGTTCTATTACTTTGAGCTTGGTTGCAGGTTATAGTTTCTTTGTTGTATGGTTTACATTGGTTTTTTCTTAGTATCAAAAAATGAGAGGAAACAAGTAGCATGTTTGTTTTATGATTCATAGGTTGATTGGATTCTGCTTGCTTGAAAACTACTTTCTGGTTATTTTTTAAACATCTCTCAAGCCAAATTTACCTGAAGAATATTTTCCTTTATGAATAAAATGGGTTAATGAATTTAGAATCAGATTAAACTACTTTATTTCCTAGTTTGTTGAGCAAAGTTTTGTAATTAGCTTTTATGAAGTAAAGAACTTGGAGTACTTACTGCCTCTAATTGTATAACCATCCTTCCACTTTCGGTGCATAGTAAATATTTTGTGATATCAAGGTTTGTTGTTCACGTGCCCCAGTGGAAATTAGGGTACTGAGTTTTTGTACTTGGTGGTAGTTTAAAGTTTCACTATTCATGGCAGTACTTTAATCTAAATGTTATTGTATCATTGCTCCTTGCAAGTGAATTAAACTTATATTGTATAAGGACATTAGAACGAGCATGAGTCCTGTCCTTGTGACTTAGTTAGATACCAAAAATTTGATCGGAGCTGAAATTTTATTGCAATATCAGTGGGAATACACAAGTTATAACCTCTTACGGGTGCAAAAATTTCCCATTGGGATAGAGAAATTAAGCTCGAGTGATGCAAGGGGTCTTTACAAAGGTGCTAAAACTTCGATTCCCATCCATAAGTGCAAGTCCCAAAATGAGATCATATGGTTCTAGCCACCATTGTCAGATGATTTTGGTCTCTGTGGGATTGGTCTGAGTATTGGTTTGATTTGTATGCTGCTTTTACCGTACATTTGAGCTATATTTCCTATTTTCCAGATCCTTTTCTGAGATCAAATGGCTTGGATATCAATTTGATTGAAATCTGATCTTAAGATTGACCAGAAAATGGTAAATAAACCTGGATTGTTATATTAAAGTATGTGGGTGATAACCTTCTGAGACGACTGTTCCTTCCCTTCAACATTTACTAACAAACTCATCATCTTATAGCTTTGTGCCCGTCTTAATTCCTAGCAGTCTCCTGCTTTGGACAGCCCATAGCATGTATGAGCATGGGAAACCAAAAACTTATACTATATCGAAAACTCTTGTTTTTTATTTTTCTTTTATGAAGTTTCACTTATTCATCAACGTTTCTGTACAAGTACATCGTTCATTATGTTTTTATGTTTTTGTGTTCGAATTATAATCTTGTTTCAACAAATGTAGGAATCAAAAAGGATAGCGCAATCACAAAGTATGTTGCCAAATGGGGACATGAAGGTTAAGATGGAGATTTAAGTGCTTCCTGCGTTGATTATCAGGTCTTTAAAGTTCTTCTCTAATGTTATTCTTTATTATGTCTTCATCATATATACATGTTGATTGATTGGCCAGCATATATCACACGATTTTTAGTTTCATTCAAGGGATTGACAATGAAATAACATAACCCTTCTTTATAAATGTGTGTGAAAGAGAATAACATCATCTTCTATTCTATTACTGTCTATAACCTTGCTAGGGAGAGGCGTTATGTATGCTACAATGTGACGACTTATTGAGGCGAAGATGGTTGCTTCCGATATTTTGTGTTCCTAATCTGTATCCATCATTTTAGTACTTTAAATTCGAGTTTCTTGAGCATATACAAATCCGTGTTTCGTGCTTTTGGAATTGTGAAAAGATTAATCTCAAATAGGAGTTTGATAGCTGATATGGTGCTCGTTTTTCTGGAAAGTCAAATGTTTGAATCTCTATTATGACAGGGAATTCGTTCTTATTTTATACCCAATTAAGTTGAACAGACCTTTTCAGGATCGATTTTTCTCACTCGAAATAGGTGAGGTGGCTGTATCTTGGTTTCTCTAGTTGGGAGACAACGTGGGATTTGATGGCGGGTAATGAAATTATACTGCGAAAGGCACACAAGATTAAAGATTTAATGGCCGTATCGTATTCGTATTCATTGGGCCAATCAAGGCGGAGAAGAATTCACAATCCTCAAATGTTGAACGT
This sequence comes from Cucurbita ficifolia, assembly GCA_033971965.1. Taxonomy (NCBI): domain Eukaryota; kingdom Viridiplantae; phylum Streptophyta; class Magnoliopsida; order Cucurbitales; family Cucurbitaceae; genus Cucurbita; species Cucurbita ficifolia. The sequence continues at coordinate 10,800,563 of CM066977.1, forward strand.
TTGATTTTACTGGGCGCAACCCCTTCTGTTTGTTTGATTCAAGTTTTATTTTATTTTTACTTGGTAAGTGAATCTTTTCTTAACTGGATTCTCACTTTTCTGTTAATAAGCATTGTAAATTCGTGTACTAATTCTTTGCCTCATTTCAGTCTCTTTGAATCTCATCTTTACCATGCTGAATAGGTTAAATATTCAAAAAAAAAAAAAAAAAAAAAAAAAAAAAAACCTTTGAAATGTAGGGGGACATCGAGCACTTGTTTCAGCGAACAAGTCAACCATATGAAAATCGAACTTTACGAACAATCTCGACATAGCTTTTTGCCTCAAGTCATGTTTTAAGAAAAAATATTTTATAAAACGTAAATTGAAAAGACGTGGGTAAGAGATTTGTTGGGTGAGGTTTTGTAATTACTTATTCTTTATAGTATATTTTGAGTAGACAAGCATGTTCGTAACAGTGAGTAGGATCAAAAGGAATCATCTTGCGAAGGAGCTGACATTTTATAACAATTCAAATGAAAAGACGTGGACATCGGGAAGAACATCATCTGAAGAAGGAAAAACAACCATAAACGTAAACGACTGCATCTGCGATCGATCCTCGGTAGTCATCTCCTTTACTCTTCGGCAAAACGACATCGGGAACTACAGAGGTTCTACTGTTTATTTAAAAGAAAAAAAAGAAGAAAAAAATGAGTTATTTCATTTTTCATTTAAAGAAACAGAGAAAAAAAAAGAGCGGGCTTTGAAATGGACCATGAATATTTGGGCTTTGAGCCGTGGGCTTTGGGCTTTGGGCTTTTTCACCAACTGAATTGGAAAGGCTTTGATTAAATAAAAAGAATGAAAATTAAAGAATTAAATAAAAGAAAGAAAAAAAAACAGAAGCCCTAACGTCCGGCGCTCAATTTTCGAAACGCAGAGAAGAAAGAAGACTGTAGGTTGAAGTTCAACGGCGATTTCCGAAGCAACTGTCACATTGGCAATGGGTTATGGTTTGATCTTCCCTTTCTCCTTCTTACAGTTTGATATTCCTTCTTCTCCCCTCGAACTTACTGCTGATTAGTACAATATTGGCACTAATCTTTTCAATGGTTTGGTTTTCTCTCATGCTTTTTTTTTTTCTTTCTTTTTTCACATTTTTATAAATTTATTGTTGTTTGTATTCATATCTATAATCTCATTGGAGTATAGTTAGGAATGTTATTGATTTAGCCAACTTACTCACAATGACACAACAAGGATGAAACTTAGACATGTGAACACTTACTTATATTTTATCCCCTAGAAACTTACGGCTGATTAGTACAATATTGGCAGAGAAGGTTATGATCCTATCCGTGCACTAATCTTTTCAATGGTTTGGTTTTCTCTCTTGTTTTCTCTTTTTTTCACACATTTTTATAAATTTATTGTTGTTTGTATTCATATCTATAATCTCAGTGGAGTATAGTTAGGAATGTTCTTGATTTAGACAACTTACTCACAATGATACAACAAGGGTGGAGGCAGCTGGGAGGTTTGTACATCATTCTTCTCGTTTGTTGTTTGTTTTATCGATCCTATTTTTTCTCTTATGACTTTTGTTTGTGAGTTTTTTGATTTGTAATATGAGTAGAGTTTTTTTTGTTGATTGGTTTCCTACTTTCTATATTCTTTTTTTTTCCTTTCATTTTATAAATTTATTGTTGTTTGTTTTTGTATTTGTATTTTGACTCTAAATCTTTGTTTGTTTAAATTTATTGTTTGTGATGATTCTGCTTGGTATGGTTCTGTTTAATATTGAATTTGAAGTGTTTGATCTTTTTTGTTTTGTTTTTTTGTGTATGTTGTTTGCTTTGTTTATCTTATTTTTCCCTCTTGTGAATTTTTTCTATGAGTTCTTTAATTTGTAATTTCAATGGAGCTTCATTAGTTAAATGGTTTGTTACTTTCTCTTTTTTTTTTTACTTTCAGTTTATAAATTTTTTGCTTCTTTTTTATAATTTTATTTTGATTCTAAATCTTTGTCATTGTTTATTTTCTTTTATTTTATAAATTTATTTGGGCTTGTTTCGATATTTTTATTTTGATTCTATATTTTTGTGATTGTTTGTTTGAATTTTAATTCATTGTGATCCTATTGAATTTGAAGTGTTTAGTCTTTTCTGTTTTGTTTTTTTTATGCATTGTTTATCTTATTTTTCCCTCTTGTGAATTTTGTCTTTGAGTTCTTTAATCTGTAATTTCAATGGAGATCTTTGCCATTGTTTATTTTCTTTTATTTTATAAATTTATTTGGGCTTGTTTCGATATTTTTATTTTGATTCTATATTTTTGTGATTGTTTGTTTGAATCTTAATTCATTGTGATCCTATTGAATTTGAAGTGTTTAGTCTTTTCTGTTTTGTTTTTTTTATGCATTGTTTATCTTATTTTTCCCTCTTGTGAATTTTGTCTTTGAGTTCTTTAATCTGTAATTTCAATGGGGATCTTTGCCATTGTTTATTTTCTTTTATTTTATAAATTTATTTGGGCTTGTTTCGATATTTTTATTTTGATTCTATATTTTTATGATTGTTTGTTTGAATTTTAATTCATTGTGATCCTATTGAAGTTGAAGTGTTTAGTCTTTTCTGTTTTGTTTTTTTTATGCATTGTTTATCTTATTTTTCCCTCTTGTGAATTTTGTCTTTGAGTTCTTTAATCTGTAATTTCAATGGAGTTCCATTTAACTTGTTATTTTCTCTATTTTTTTTCTTTCAGTTTATTAATTTGTTGTTTTTTATTTGTATTTTGATTTTAAATCTGTCATTGTTTGTTTGTTTGAATTTTGATTGTTTGTGATGTTTTTGTTCAGTACAGTTCCATTTAGTATTGAATTTGAAGTGTTCTTTCTGTGCATTTTGTTTGGTTTGAATTTTGATTTTTTTTTTGTTCTTTCTGTGCATGTTGTTTGCTTTGTTGATCCTATTTTTCCTTTTGTGGCTTTTGTCTGTGAGTGATTTAATCTGTAATCTCAGTGGAGTTTTGTTAGTTCAATGGTTTGCTACTCTCTTTCATGACTCCCTTTTCCCTTTTCATGTTATGAATTTATTGGGGTTTGTTTTGATATTTGTATTTTGATTCTAATTTTTTGTGAGTGTTTGTTTATATTTTGATTCTTTGTGATGATTTTGCTTGATATGGTTGCGTTTAGTATTTAATTTGAAATGTTTGATTTTTTACTCTATTTTTGTTTTTTTATTTATATTGTCTGGTTTGTTGATATTATTTCTCCCCATTGTTATTTTTATTTTTGAGTTCATTGGTTTATAATCTCAGTGGAATTTTGTTAGTTGAATGGTTTGCTACGTTCTCCTCATTCTATTTCCTCATTCTATTTTTTTTTGTTGATATTGTTTGTTTGAATTTTGATTGCTTATGATAATTCTGTTCAGAGCAGTTTCGTTTAGTATTAAATTTGAAGTGTTGTTTGCCTATTGCTTTCTCCATCTTATAGAGTTGTGGTGATATTATATTCTTAATTCTTGGTTATAAAATATAAGAATCATGGATGAATTGTTTCAGTCCTTGATTGTCGTGATGTTTTGCTTGCCACATATAGTCTATTTTTGTTCATGTTATATGTTCAGCTCCAATTTGTTTCTTTCTCTTGCTTTTAATTATTGTTTTATGAAATATATGAAAAAAATTACAGATTTAATGGAGTCAGGAAAGAAAGAGGCAAATGAGGAGATGAAAAAGAAGGAAGTTTCAACTCCCATGGAGTCCGTGGTTGAAAGGTAGTTATCGCACGTGCTGTACTAATCTTCCAACTAATTTTTTCAAAATTTAAATTAATTTGCTGAAGCTTATTTTTAGGTACTGGTTAATTATTGTTTTGTTGAAATATGTGAAAAAAATTACAAGATTTAATGAAGTCAGAAAGGGCAAATGAGGAGATGAAAAAGAAGGAAGTTTCAATTCCCATGGAGGCCATGGTTGACAGGTAGTTATCGCCAGGTAGTTATTGCACGTGCTTTACTAATCTTCCAACTCACTTTTTCAAAATTTAAATTAATTTTCTTAAGCTTAGGTTCTTGTTATTTATTGTTTTGGTGAAATATGTGAAAAAATTTACCGATTTAATAAAGTCAGGAAAGTGGCAAATGAGGAGATGAAAAAGAAGGAAGTTTCAACTCCCATAGAGGCCGTGTTTGACAGGTAGTTATCGCACGTGCTTTACTAATCTTCCCGCTAACTTTTTTTGAAATTTATATTAATTTGCTGAAACTTAATTTTAGGTTCTTGTTAATTATTGTTTTATGAAATATATGAAAAAAATTACAGATTTAATGGAGTCAGGAAAGAAAGAGGCAAATGAGGAGATGAAAAAGAAGGAAGTTTCAACTCCCATGGAGTCCATGGTTGAAAGGTAGTTATCGCACGTGCTGTACTAATCTTCCAACTAACTTTTTCAAAATTTAAATTAATTTGCTGAAGCTTATTTTTAGGTACTGGTTAATTATTGTTTTGTTGAAATATGTGAAAAAAATTACAAGATTTAATGAAGTCAGAAAGAGGCAAATGAGGAGATGAAAAAGAAGGAAGTTTCAACTCCCATGGAGGCCATGGTTGACAGGTAGTTATCGCACGTGCTTTACTAATCTTCCAACTCACTTTTTCAAAATTTAAATTAATTTGCTGAAGCTTATTTTTAGGTACTGGTTAATTATTGTTTTGTTGAAATATGTGAAAAAAATTACAAGATTTAATGAAGTCAGAAAGAGGCAAATGAGGAGATGAAAAAGAAGGAAGTTTCAACTCCCATGGAGGCCATGGTTGACAGGTAGTTATCGCCAGGTAGTTATCGCACGTGCTTTACTAATCTTCCAACTCACTTTTTCAAAATTTAAATTAATTTGCTTAAGCTTATTTTTAGGTTCTTGTTATTTATTGTTTTGGTGAAATATGTGAAAAAAAACTACAGATTTAATGAAGTCAGGAAAGTGGCAAATGAGGAGATGAAAAAGAAGGAAGTTTCAACTCCCATAGAGGCCGTGTTTGACAGGTAGTTATCGCACGTGCTTTACTAATCTTCCCGCTAACTTTTTTTGAAATTTATATTAATTTGCTGAAACTTAATTTTAGGTTCTTGTTAATTATTGTTTTGCTGAAATTTGTGAAAAAAATTACAGATTAAATGAAGTCATGAATGAGGAAAATGAGGAGATGAAAAAGAAGGAAGTTTCAACTCCCATGGAGGCCGTGGTTGATAGGTAGTTATCGCACGTGCTTTACTAATCTTCCAGCTAACTTTTTCAAAATTTAAATTAATTTGCTGAATCTTATTTTTAGGTTCTTGTGAATTATTGTTTTGCTAAAATATGTGAAAAAAATTACAGATTTAATGAAGTCAAGAAAGGGGCAAATGAGGCGATGAAATAGAAGAAAGTTTCAACTTCCATGGAGGCCGTGGTTGACAGGTAGTTATCACACCTTTACTTTTTTTATTTATTCTTTTCTTTTTATTTTGTGCATGTTATTTGCATTGTTGATCTTCCCGTGACTTTTGTCTGTGAGTGACTTTTTGATCTTCCCGTTTTTTGACCTGTAATCTCAGTAAACTTTCGTTTTTTTAAATTTATTGTGATTTGTTTTGATTTGTATTTTAATCCTAAATTTATTGAGTTTTTTTGAATTTATTGTGGTTTGTTTTTATTTGCATTGTGGTTTGTTTTGTTTAGAATTAAATTTGGTGTATTTGATTTCTTTCTTTGTTTTTGCCTTTTGTTCTGTACTATGTCATGTTCTATCGATTCTATTTCTCTTTGTGTTCTGATTTGTAATATCAGTGGAGTTTGTTAGTTCAATGGTTGACTTCTTTCTTTTTTTATTTTAAAATATAGTGTGGTTTGTTTTGATATTTGTGTTTTGATCTTAAATCTGTGTCATTGTTTGTTTGAGTTTTGATGGTTTATGGTTGAATTGTTTGCTACTCTCTTTCGTGTTCTCTTTTTTTCTTTGGGTTTTTAAATTTATTGTGGTTTGTTTTGATTTGTATTTTAATCCTAAATTTATGGTGAGTTCTTTGAACTTTTGTGCATGTTATTTGCATTGTGGTTTGTCTTGTTTAGTATTAAATTTGGTGTATTTGATTTCTTTCTTTGTTTTTGCCTTTTGTGCTGTACATGTCTTGTTCTGTCGATTCTATTTCCCTTTGTCTGTGTTCTCTTTGATTTGTAATATCAGTTCGTTAGTTTAATGGTTTGTTGTGTAATTGTTTGAGTTTTGATTGCATATGGTTAAGTGTTTAATTTCCCTTTTTTTTCCTTTTATTTATGAGTTCTTTAATTTGTAATTTCATTTTTTGTTTGAAGTGTTTAATTTCAAGTCTTTGACATTATTTGTTTGAGTTTTGATTGCTTGTGATGTTTGTGCCTTGACTGTTTGAGTTTTGATTGCTTGTGATGTTTGTGCCTTGACTGTTTGAGTTTTGATTGCTTGTGATGTTTGTGCTTGGACAGTTTCATTTAATATTGAATATGACATTTTTTCCTTTCCGTTTATAAATTTATTGTAGTTCACTTTTTAGGTATTTTAATTTTTGACATTGTTTGTTTAAATTTTGATTGCTGATGATAATTTCCACTCGATTAGTTCTATTTCAATATTAAATTTGATTTGATGTGTTTGCCTTTTGCTTGTTCTCTCATAACTTCCCTTTTGTACTTTGATTCTAAATCTTTTTGATTGTTTGTTTGAATTTTGATTAATTGTGATGTTTTTGCTTGGTACGGTCCCGTTTAGTTCTCTCATAACTTCCCTTTTGTGGCTCTCTTATGAGTTCTTTTTGTTATGAACTTAATTAATTGTTGTATGAACATTTTAATCTCTGGGCATTATAAATATTGCTTACAATTATAATTTGTTTTAATCTCTAGATTTTTATAGAAACAACCGATTGTACCACTTTAAATTCTGATGTTGGATTATATATTTAAGGCTTATGATTATCAATTTTTTTTAAAATAGACAAATGTTTCTCGACACTCAAAACCTTGCCCATAATTAGAAAAAAAGTGAGCCTAATCTATCCCCTAGTGACCATATAAAAGAAAAAGTGAGATCATTTGACTAATAAATAAAAACTTATTAATTTTATGCTGTTGAAAATGTCGATAAAGAATTTTTTTTTTAATAGACTAGACTATTTTATCTAATATTTTTAGCTCAATAATGGTCCTAACTTATTAATTTTATGCTGTTGAGAAATATTAATATAAACGTCGTCCTCTTAGTTCTGTCCTGTGGTCCCAAATCGGGGACATGATTTTTGTTCAGATAAGAAATGTCCCTCCCTCCCTCATTAGTAAATCTCCCTCCCTCTTTCGTATCATTTTTTAAAATTAAATTTATAAATACGAATTTTATCAAGTTTTTTTTTTAAAAAAAATTATCTACTTAAAAAAAAATCAAAATCATTTTTAAAACTTAATTTATTTAAAAAAATCAAATATTTCTAAAGAGAGAGAAACTAAATAAATGAATGTTGAAAAAACAAATACAATTTAAATAAATATATAACTGAAATAACGTAATTATTATAAAAAAAGGACCTAAATATTATTCTTTTATCATTTTCTTAAATGTGTTGGGTTAGAAGGTCCCACGAACAAAGGAGGGGTTAGAAAGTCATTTCGAAATTGATTTAGAAGATTGAAACATTGACAAGCCATTTGGCTTTTTGGCATTTAATTTCTTGAATTTCAATCATCAAAATCTCTCTCAACATTTTATTACAAATTATTCATTCCATTCACTGTCCCATCGAGCAATGAATCAAGCCTAATTTTTTTTTTTTTTAGTTTCAAAGTTAATTCACTTTAATTGGTAAATAAAAAATATAAAAAATCACACTTTTTTTCACTTTTAATCCAGACGCGTAGTGGTTACTATATCAAACTCTAATTACTTCCAAGTTATTTTCTTTTTATAGTAAAGATTAAGGATTGATTTAGGTTGAAATACAATAATTAAATCATCATATATATATTTTTACTTTCAGATATTTCTAGGAAGTATACTTTATCATATTGATTAATTCTTCTTTTTTTTTTTTATATGGGAACCAATGTAAAAGAAAGACATTGTTATTATATTATTACACAGAGCGTGAAGGAATGTCAGACGTTTGGTAATTTTAACATTTGTACTATTATATTATTTATATGGGAACCAATGTAAACAAAGGAGAGGGATTGGAAAAGGTAGGAATGGAAAATTTTAACATTCTAACGTATACCGGTGGAAAAAAAAGACATTCGAAGCAATGAAAAAAAAAGCTACGACGATAATGGAAGAGTTAAAGTCAAAAAGCTTATTCCTTACGTTTACACAAAACGTGAGGGAATGTCAGACGTTTGGTAATTTCTCCTCCGACCATAATACGAGATTCTATTGAAGCTGCTAATCCTGTACATATTGTTTATTATTTTGGGAAAAAATTCTTTGGAAGACTCAATCTTCAATTTTTCACTAATCTTTTTATTGATGATATAAACATCTTAATCAGCTAGGTTAATACTTAGGTTAATTGTACTTTTTAAATTTTAAGGTCTCGTATCATAATCATTCGATTTCTTAAACTTGTAAATAGTGTTTTTATAAATAACTACTTTTCATTTTTTTTAAAAAATCCAAACTAAATTTTAAAAATAAAAAAAAGACCCATAAATTCTATTTTAATATATTTGTTTTTAAATTCAAATAAAATTTTAAAAACTAAAAAAATTCATTTTATTTGACTAAAAATTTAAATCTTTACTTAAGAATATGAAAACTATGATTAAGAAATTCGGTAAAATTTTAAAAAATAAAAAATTAAATAATTATTAAACGGAGTTTTAATTTTTTAAAAAATATTTCTTAAAAGAAATGTGAAAACTATAGTAAAAAATCACGAAATAATAAACACAAATGTTGAAAACATAAAACTAATATTATTAATGCGTATGAAATTGTAATAAATAGGAGAAAATAATATATTTTAGTTTCTATTTCATCAATAAATTTCAAAATATTACATTACACTTTTATTTTAGTTTTGAGCCATTTCTAAATTTTATTCTTTTAAATTTGAATTTTTACTTATCCTTAGTTAATTTTCAATAATTAATTTAAATATATTTAAGTTATAAACAATGAGGGGTGACATTTTGTGGGAATGTTCAAAGAAGAGTGAAAGCCGCCCTCGAAATTCACGTGATCAAAGATTCTTCAACCATATTATTATGCCTTCAATAATTCAAAAAAAAAAAAAAAAAATTTGTACTTAAATTTTCTATTTAATCAATTCTTTTCACTTAGTTTTACATTTTTTTAATTTTTTTTGTCTCAATTTTATGTTCAAATACAAATATTTTAAATTACAACGATCAAATTGAAATTTTGTTAAAACTATAAAGTCAAAATTATATATTAAAATCATTATAATAAAAAAAGAATCCGCTAAGAATACGTAAAATAAAATTCAAATATTTTGACATGGAATACTTTGCTACAACAAATACATTTCGATTTCAGATTAAACGATAATTAATATTTTATTTGTAAAGTATGCTCGTGTATCTACGTACTTGAACTATCGTTTTACTTTAAAAAAATTTATTTATTCCCTATCAATCTTTTAAATTATAATGAATGTTCAAATAAATTATCGTATTTGTAAATATATCACACAAAATAAATAATTTACAAATATGACACTTTTTTTAAACCATATCTTTTGCATAATTTTTTATTTTTTATTTTTTTATTTATTTATTTTTGATAGATTTCTATTATTGATAAAATATTTTATCTCTATTATTGATCATTTCTATCTGTTTGATAGATTAGTTTTATGTCTTATCACCGTTCGAACATTTATTTATATAATCCATTTTTACGTCATATCAATGTTACACGTCAAGGTTGACTGACAAAAAAAAAAAAAGAGGCTATTAATAGCTATTATTATTTTTCTTATTTGTTATTTTTATATTTATATTCGATTTATCTATTATTTATATATATATATATATATATATCATATTATTAGTGTTAATATATTGATATAACATTTATATTTTATTGATAATGTATATTAATATTGAATTGAAAGGGAACGTGCAAAAAAGCACTAATACTAAAGCAAGGTGGTGCAGAGCCGGGATTGGGGTTGGGGTCAAGGACAGTGATGAAAAATGTAATCTCGTTCAACCCTGTTTAGCTAATGGTGAGAAATCTCTTCTTACTTCCTCTCCCATTATCCGTTGAAAGGAGATTTTATAATGTTCAAAACGGAACCCTTTATTTTCAAACCCTAAAACCCTTTAGCTACGTACCCCATGTGGGTTGGGAAGAAACTTTTACGTTAGCACACGGGCACTTGAAATTGATAGGAGTTTTTATTGACTTTGTACCAAGTTCGTAGATATCCAATTATATCATAAAGTCTCTTAATTCATAATCATTTTGATTAATTTATTTACCACTTTTACATTATTTATTATATAACAAAATTTAAAATCATTAATATCGTGTTTTGTTAACAGGATTCGACTCACTTTATAATTGTTACCAATGATTTGATCCAAGGGATATATGAGTAAGGAAATCTTGTAGGTTGAGTTGGTATGAGACTGAACCAATAAATATCTATATATATAAAAGCTCGATTCTAAATAAATTAAAAAAACGATAAAATGCTTTATACATGCTGTAAGGATAATCTATGGGAGAGTTTAATGAGATGAATCGTCCATTTCTATCAATAAATTAGATAGCGAAAGAGAGTGTTGAGTCCTACGTGCATGCGAGTTAAATCATGCGCGTATTAAATCGAGAAAGGACAACAACAAAAAAATGGCCACTCAAATAATTTTTGGATGATGAAAGTGACCCATAGAGTTTAATGACCCCAAAATCATTAATATAACCATAACAATTTCTCATAGTACTATAGTACTAATAGAAAAAAGTGTATTGACTTTAAGTTTTTTTTTGTTGGGCTATGATTTTTTCTCGATTTTGAAGTTTTTCACGTAAAATTTTGTAATATAACCCGAGAAACACTTAAAATAATTAAAGTCACTACATATACTAATAATTTAAAGTATACGAGTAAGAATAAATCATGCTCAAACGACCCATGTTGATATGAGGGGATAGTTTTTACCCTTAAAAACAGTTCAAGACAAATGGGTAACGTGGTCATGCTGCCTGTGATGTAAGAGAATACCCGAGCTATCAAGTGTTCTATCCCAATCTAAATCATGGGCTCGAAATGTTTACAATTGGTTTCAGGGTTCTTATCATCTTAAACATTAACGCAAAGACTTGTATCCCGATCTAAAAAAGCTTCATAAAAGAACTCGAGTTTGTAATGATCGGGCCACTAAATATGTGCTATACTTATATCAATCATTTGCAACCATTCTTAATCAAGTGGATGAAAAAGATGAGAGATGGGAAAAATAAAGATGTGATAATGACAAAAGGTAATAAATTCTCACTTTTTTAAGATAATATTTATTTATGAAAAAGCTTGGTTAAAATTTACATTATAAATTTATATAACCTTTGACATTTAAAAAAAATTAAAAGGAAAAATTAGGGGGGAAATAAAATATTAATTGTTTTTTTATAAATAATAAAAATAAAATAAATAATGATAAGATTGATTAAATTAAATGCATGGTATATTTTAAATTTGTTAAATAAAAATAATATAAACCAATTAAATTAAAGTAGAATATAAATATATGGTCAAATAATCAACAGTAATTAAGAGAAGAATCTGCATTTTAAGCATGCTTAATAGTAAAAAAGGACTTTAATTTCATATACATCTCATTAAAAAATTAATCCAAGGGACCTAAGAGTAATTACACACAAAATTGATGTAAATAACACAAAAAAAGTATTACTTTTGGGGAGGAAAATGAAATTTAAATATTAAATTGAGCTAATTAAATTTGTCGTATTTAATATTTGTCCCTATATTGCCGAAGTCTACCGCTATATTGTTCTTTTTGGCATACTGCTCGGTGTCTGACTCTAATACCATTTGTAACAGCCCAAACCCAGTTTTAGCAGATATTATCTTCTTTGGGCTTTCCCTTTCGAGCCTCCCTTCAAGATTTTTAAAACTCGTCCGTTAGAGAGAGATTTTCACACCCTTATAAGAAATGTTTCGTATTCCTCTCCAACTAACGTGGGATCTCACATACAATTATTTATTTTTCTATAGTATATTACCATAATATAATACCTAATCACTCGAGCTGGAGTAACACCCAAGTTTAATATATAATACCTAATTACTCGAGCTCGAGTAACACCCAAGTCTAGAAAAGGTACGTGAACGATTTAAGATCACGTTCGAATGAGAGAAGTCTTGAGAATATGGTTAACAAAAAATATTTACAAAATAATAGTTATTACATATATTAACAACGAAAACTTTATTTTTCGGTGACTCGATCATAAAAACTCCAAAGTTAAGTGTGCTTAGTATCACAATCTCATTGACAGAAAGTAGGATGTGACCTGAACACGCGTAACCGTCTTATAATTAAATTAATATGTTATAAAATAACGAAGAAAATTAAATACATGCGTAGACGTCTTAACTGCTAATATTGATTTTAGTTAATCAAAATGATGCTAAAATGTGGTGACCGAAAAAACTCAAAGAAATCAATAAGTTTATATTAAAAAAACATTTAAAAAAATATTGTCACATCAGCCAAAATTTTCTTGACTAAAATGATTTGATTTTGCATTGAAGGGCCCATATTTATACATATTTACAAACAAGGACATAATTTTGCAACTAAATTGCCACATTCAATGCATGAGAAATAGCCATGCTTTATTTTTACATTTTATTTTATTTTTAAATATTATCTCCATAAGAATTTAACATATGCTTAATTAAATATGGATCAAAATATTACTGGTTTTGTAATAAGTAAGCTTGTAATTTTGAACGGGCTCGGAAATCTATTATATTCTCTCTTTAGGTTTTATAGTTACCCGTTTAGTTTCATCAAGGGTCAGTCAACGACCTTTATTACTCGATTATTCTTATTTTTGTTTTTAATTATCCAAATCGAGCCTTAATTTCATAATTTCATCAAATTAATTATGAAATTAGTAAAGCTAATTTACTATGCTTAAAGATTTATGATTAGGGTATGCTTTTTATGAGTTGATTTTTGTCATATTTTGTTTTATTAGACTTTTAAATATTCTATATTTTTTTTTAATAAAAAAATAAAATTCTCACACCATAAAAAGCAAAAATATCTTAATCAATCAACTTTATTTTCTCCACTTTGTCCTTCATTCATTCATGGCAATGAAAAATTTAAATGGAATGAGAATTATTTTTATGCTTAAGTACATTAGATAATATTTAATTAATATCACTCTACCCCCATATACTTTTTTTAAGTGTTGATTAAGTTTCTTAATTTCAAATTTATAATTATTTTAACATCTTATATAATTTTAATTGAAAATATAAGTTATTTAAATTCAATGAACCTGTCAACCAGCTTAAAGTTCGTTCGGTTCAATGACACATCTTTAAAAGTCTGAACCTTAAAATTTGTAACATTTTTAGGTCATGTGAGATTCCACATCCGTTGGAGAGAGAAACGAAGCATTCTTTACAAAAGTGTGAAAATCGTTTTAAAACCTTGAGTGAACTCGGGCTGTTACGAATAGTATCAGAGTTAAGCACCAAGTAGTGTGTCAATGACGACGCTGGGCTCCAAGAAGGTTGGATTGTTTGTGTCGAGAAAACCCTTGGTATGCAGTGTTTTCTCGATATGCGACGTTTCAAAATGGTGAAAAAAATGTAAACTACAGACTAAAATATTGAACTATGATTTCCGCAAATTTACAAACTTTTGTTGCAAATCTGACAAAATTTTAAACCTAAACTAAATAAAAAGTTCAAAAGTCTAATCGATATGTATCTCAACGGTATCGTGGATATCTATATCTATATCGTTTATAGGTGATAGATGCCTATCAATTATAAACTAATAAAAATATATATTAGTAATATACATAAATAAAAATAAATATTTATAAAAATATGTAATTGGTATCTAGAAAAATATTGTGTCAAGAAAATCTCCAATATTAAAATTAATAATATTAAAATACAATTTTGGTTTTTTAAGTTATATCTTTTTAGTCCTTATATGTTTTTGGTAAATCTTAAATTCAATTTTATACGTCAATAAATGTGAGATCTCACTTCGATTGGAGAGGAAAACAAAACGTTCCTTATAAGGGTGTGGAAACCTCTCCCTAACAGATATGTTTTAAAACCGTGAGGTCGACGGTAATACGTAATAGTCCAAAGCGGATAATATCTGCTAGCGGTGAACTTGGGATGTTATAAATGATATTAGAGCTAGACACCGAGCGGTATGCCAGTGAAAACGCTAGGTGGGAGCGGATTGTGAGAAACCTTTTAAACCGTGAGACTAACGGCGATACGTAACCGGCGAAAACGAATAATATCTATTAGCGGTGGGTATGAGCTGTTACAAATGGTATCAGAGCTAGACACCGAGCGGTGTGCCAGCGAAAATGCTAGGTGGAGGCGGATTGTGAGATCCCACTTCGGTTAGAGATGAGAACAAAACATTTCTTATAAGGGTGTGGAAACCTTTTAAACCGTGAGGTGGACGGCCACAAAAGCGGGTGGACCAAAATTGAACGAAGTTTAATGCGAGGTTCAAAATGTTATTTTAATTTAAAAATGTAGGCCCAGTTCTACAAAATACATGAACCTAAAAAAGAAAGTTGAATTTAAGCACGTGGATTTAGTGTGTGAATGATTTGAATTACCGAACATTTAAAACATAAAACACAAACACAAAGTGGGTTTCTTTAATTTGTCAGAAAAAACATTTGAAATTGTTATTTTTATTGTGTCTATATAATCTGAATGTTCATTTTGAGACATTACCATCTTCATTCATTTCTGTCTCCCCTTTGACCCTTTTCATTTCTTTTTTGTTTTTAATTTAAAAAAATGGATGATTTTTCTATTTCTTCTTCTTCTTCACCAAATTCATCTCCTCATACTCTTCAGCAGAGGCTTCAATTCCTCCTCCATAATCTCCCTCAATGGTTTGCTTATTCAATTTTTTGGTTGCCTTCTAAAGATTCCGCTGGCAATCTTATTTTCTGTTGGAGTGATGGCCATTTTCGTGGCACTCGGGATGGTGGAAGTGGCGGCGGCGGCGGTAGCCAACTGATTAGTTTCGGGTTCGATGAAGTTGCGGTGGATCGAGCGGAAGGTGGGGATTTCACTGACTTGGAAGGGTACGGTTTAAACTATCACCAAATCCAAAAGCTTGAATTTGAGCTTATGCCTCCTCGTTTGAAAATTAGGGTTTTTACGTATTTAAACCGATGAATTATGGTATATTTAATTATTTATTTGAACTCGAGAATTGAAACCCTCGATTACTATAGGGTTAATCATTTATTCATATTCTCAATAGGTACTATACGGTATCTATTTCCCAAATGTATGGTGGGGCGGATAATGTGGTCGGTCGAGTATTCGACTCGAGCGCGTATATTTGGTTGACGATAGACGACGGTCTACATTTTTACGACTGTGATAGAGTTAAAGAAGCGCGTTTACGTGGGATTCAGACGTTGGTTTTTGTTTCGACATCCAATGGGGTTCTTGAATTGGGTTCTTGTGAGTTGATTAAAGAAGATTGGAGCTTAGCTCAGTTTGCAAAATCACTTTTTGGAACTTTTTCAGCAAATTCTACACAATTTAAACAAAAAGATCATGTGGGTGTTGGTGGTGGAGGAATAATTCAACTACAAGCTCCGCCGTGCTCCGGTATAGTCAAGAGAGAGATGAGCGGTGGCCGTGGCGGAGGAGGGTCGTCCTCCGATTCCCTCTCTGATAACTCCGATGGAAATTTCTTATCAACGATAGACAACAATAACGGTGAGTTTGTTTCTCGAAATTCTCTCTCGTGGCTTTACTTTGTGTTTCTCCACCTCCCCTCGAACAAAATACCATTGAGTCTTCTCTTAAATAGTCATCTATACTATCCAGGTCAACTCCTTTTCTCTAGAGCACATCATCAGTTCAATAGAGCTCAACACGGTTCTTCACCGTGACTACACACTTTCAAAATTCACGACTTCTTTGTTCGACATCTGACAATTTTATTGAAATGTCTAAGTTAAGTGCATGATTGCATGACTCTGATACCACTTATTAGGAACAAAAAAAACCTCCCCTCGAACAAAATATCATTGAGTCTCCTCTTAAATAGTCATCTATCTGTCTAGCACTATCCAGGTCAACTTCTCTTCCCTAGAGCATATCACCAGTCCAATAAAGCTGAACACGGATTTTCACTGTGATTACACACTTTCGAGACTCATGATTTCTTTGTTCGGCATCTGACATGACTAAGTTAGACTCTAATTCCACTTATTAGGAACAAGAAAAACCTCTACGTCGGTATGATATTGTCCATTTTGAGTATAAACCCTAATGGTTTTTACGTTTCTCCAAAAGGTCTCACATGGAAATAGGAAATAGTGTTTCTTACTTATATACTCACGATCTTCCCCTTTCTTAATAGTTGGTAACAAGAGGGGGAAGAGACAGGCGAAGAATAAAGCAGAGTCCACAATGCCAGTAAACCATGTGGAAGCGGAAAGGCAGCGGCGACAGAAGCTAAACCACAGATTCTACGCGCTCCGATCAGTGGTTCCAAACGTATCAAAAATGGACAAAGCGTCGTTACTCGCCGACGCCTTAGTATATATCAACGAGCTCAAGGCCAAGGTTCAAAAAATGGAGTCTAAGCTAAAACAATCACAACACCAAGCTAGTAGTAGCTTGAGCAATGCATTTGATCAGAAACAAAGCATGATCTCGACGATCGAGCAGACGGTGAGCTCAACGAGCTATGCGATGAACAACGGCTACAACAATAATACTGTCGAGGTGCAGCTTGTGGGGGCGGAAGCTATAGTGAGAGTTCATTGTAGAGATGAAAATTACCCATCAGCAAGGCTATTGAATGTCCTTAAAGATTTGGGACTTCAAGTTCGTCAAGCAAGCTTGTCAAGTGTAAATGATCTAATGCTGCAAGATGTTGTTATTAGAGTTCCTCAAGGGGTAGCCTTGAGAGAAAAGACCTTAAGAACTGCCATACTTCAAAGACTTGAATAATGTTGCATGGAATAACGTTCTTCGTTTCGTTTCAGTTTATGTTGTGAATCAGTACGTGCACGTTTTAAGCTTTGTACGATCATGTGTTGAATATATACTGTTCGAACAATAAAACTTTCTGTACTTCTATAATAAGATTGTGTCGTCCACTTTGAGCTTCATTATTGGCCATTTTTGGGTCATTTTTCATCAGGGTACCATTGACGACTTTTTTCGCTCTTCAAACAGGTGTCATTAGTGTCATTGGGACGTTTAGAAAAACTTATAGTCATGTGTACAAGACCTAATAATTCAAACCCGAGCGTGAAAACCCTATTTAAGATATCAGTATTAGAAGTGGATGAGCAAATAACTAAATGAACTTTTGTCGGTTCTTGCTCGACTTTTTTTTTTAACTTCTTACCGTTAAAAAAACTTGTAACCATTTGTACAAGGTCTAACAATCTAAACCCGAACATGAAAACCCTAGTAGATGAACAAATAACTAAAGAACTTTTGTCGATTCTTGCTCGACTTCTTTTAACTTCTTACAATTAAAAAACTTGTAGTCATCTGTACAAGACCTAACAATCTAAACCCGATCATGAAAACCCTAGTGAATGAACAAATAACTTAATGAACTTTTGTCGATTCTTTCTCTCGACTTCTTACAATTAAAAAGACGTGTAGACATCTGTACAAGACCTAACAATCTAAACCCGAGCGTGAAAACCCTAGTGGATGAACAAATAACTTAATGAATTTTTGTCGGTTCTTGCTCGATTCTTTTAACTTATTACAATTTCGAAACATACAAAGTCAAATTTTATAAAGTAGAAGTAACTTATGATGGGAAGTTTGTTTGGGTTCAAATGGAAAAAAAAAAAGATTGATGATCAAATTATAATTCAAATGTGTGTTTTCCATGGGGTTGAAGTCAATTGTTTTGTTTTTTTGGGAACTATGAAGTTCATTTTGGGAATATGTTTTCATAGCAATAAAAACGTTATTAAAAATCTAATTTCGATCGTCAAATCTACTAAAAAAGGCTATAAAAGGTCGATTACAATTAGGGGTGTTCGTGGGTTAGGTTAGGTCAGATGGGAAACCTGACCAAATTGTTCGAGTGATCAATTTTTTCAACCCAAACAACTCATGAATCCAACTCAACCATAAATTTTTTGGGTTTGGTTGGATTGAATTGATGGAGTCATTTATTTAGATTTTTGTTTTTAATAAAAGTAAAATATTAGTTAGTAAAATATCTATATATTACCGTTTAATTAAAATTTACCGCTCAATTAAATAGTTAAAAACTATTTTTCAGAGTGGTTAAAAAATAAATAGTCAAAAATTAATTAAAAACAAAACAAAATATGTTTATGTTATTGTAAGTATTTTTTAAAAAAATTAATAATAAATTCAGAACACATCGAGCCAATTCAATCCATAAAATTTTCATTTATTTGAATTCAATCCGACCCAATTCAAATAAGTTTATAACTCAACGCGACCCTAAATTTGGTTAATCAGATTTTTCGAGGTATTACGAGAGGTGAGAGAGTGTAAATTTCAATATAGAATGATTAAATAGTTTGACTAAGTAACCATTGTGGAGCCTACTAGAAAGTAGCATAATTGATTAAAGAATAATAAGTACAATGAGAAGTTTGAATTCCAACTAAAATAAAAGTTATTATTAGCCGAGATTTCTGACGAAGGGAAAGAAAATGATACGTGCACCTGTGATCTAAGTTGAGGGACTTTGAATTTAATAAAGTTTCGGTATTATTTTATAAACACGAATCTTACTTTTGTATAAATTGTGGTTAACAAGTCTCTTAAAAAAAATTTCAAAATGTAGAACTTCCTTTCTAAGATTCGAAACTTCTTTCTTCAGATCTGACTATGACTCGAACACATGATCAGGGCTTGTGTGAGGACTATGACTCGAATACGTAACAAAGGCTTGTGATAGTGTATGACTCGAATGCATGGATAAAGCTTGCGATAGCTTATAACTCGAACACATGACTAAGGCTTATGATTGTCGTTAACTCAAACATATAAACAGGGTTTGTGTGAGGCTTGTGATTACGTGAACAAGGTTTGTGATAGTCTTTGGCTTGAACACATTAGTCAGGGCTTGTGATAGTCTATAACTCGAATACATGACCAAGATTTTGAGAGGATTATGACTCAAAGACATGGCTTGTGATAGCCTGTGACTCAAACACATGGTCAAAGCTAACTCGAACACATGACCAAGGCTTATGATTGTTTTAAACTCGAACATACGATCAGAGTTTGTGTGAGGACTATGACTAGAATATATGGACAAGATTTGTGATAGTCTATAACTCGAACACATGGCTAGAACTTGTGATAGCCTATAACTCGTACATGACGAAGGCTTTCATGACACTTTTTTGCTATAACACATGACCACGGCTTTCATGACACTTTCACGAACACATGACCAACACTTTTGTATTAATAATCAAATGAACAATAATGTTAAATTGCAACTAAAATCAACAAAATTATTATTAAGATATTAAATAATTAATAACGAAGTTCTAAATGAAGAGAATTGAACAAGCACGCACTTGAGCTCAATTGAATAAAATTGTGTCGGACAAAGTTGGATACATTAAGTTGGTACTATTGTAAAGGTACCAACTTTGAACAATTATTTTTGTCTCCCAAACATGTGGAGATGCCTTAAGTGTCCATACCCACCACAAATTGCCTTTATCCATTCTTCACACCATAGCCACACATTTGCTTCTAACCTCATCCACAAGTTCGAGCTATCTACTTCATTAAAAATTCGATCTATAAACGTTAAAATATCTATAAAGGTTCATTTAAATAATTTCTTGAAATTAACTCTTTAGGAGTTACTATAATTTTGTGTTTTAATTTATGAGTCAGTCGACATTAGAGTCTGTCTCCAATGAACGGAAACCAAACATATCAATTTTTTATATCAATTTAAGCCTAAAATCAACACCAACCGACCAAACCAAACATATCAATTTTTTATATAAGTTTAAGCCTAAAATCAATACCAACCAACTAATGATCACTCCTAAATATTTGAACAAGCTTGTGTGTATCTCAACTAATCTCACATAACGGTGCAAAATGTCTAACTCCTCCCATATTCATCTCTAGCAAGAACATCAATTTCAGCACAAGCTTCTTGGAGGGCGTAGTTACCCATCAGCTTGGTAACCTATGAAGCAAATAAAAAAGTTTAGATTAAAATTAGCAGATGGGTAGAAATTAAATCTAGTTTTCTTCTCCAAATTCCAAGAAAATTGCTACAAAATTTAAATTTTCTTCTCTTAGATCACTTTTTTCTCGTCTGTTTTTCTACTAATTACTATGTATTATGTGTCATGTGAGTTTATAATAAGGTATCTTGTTCGTATAACCAATGCCTCCTTTTGCACAAAGATGAATGAAGGATTTCACCCCTCATGCATCGTGAATGGGAGAAGTTTCTCGTAATCGGTGCTATTTTATACTAATTTCTACTAAATAGACCGGGTGAGATTTTAGTGTATACTATCATTGGAAGAACACGCGGAGCACCTTTTTAACATAGAGAGAGAGAGCAGTGTTCCAGATCATAAGGAAAAATCCGCTCTATGTGAAGTGCTTTGCATAAGGTCTAGTTCCTTGGGCACTAGACTGGCGACGGCATGAGTTGGTTGGATCAAGAGAAGGTGCGTGGTGCAGGAATTATGATTCTTCCTCATATTAGTCCTACATACTTCCAAATCTAGAGAGTATATATTAAACTATAGGCGGTTCATCGAAGACTTTCCGAGTGATCGATTGAAAGGGCTTAAGCTTCCTATTATATTAGTAATGGGCGAGTGAAGGGCGTGTGCGATAGTGTAAAGAATATTTAGAGCATTTCCATGCAAGAGAAACTAAGTTGAAAAGATTGGATTAAACCATATATTTAACCTAACTTTAGTACACCAACAATCGAGTTGAGTTATTTTTCTTCTGTATCATACACTAGACCCTAAATCAAGGCCAAATCTAAGAAGGCTCACAAGATAAGCTAAGCATTATTAAAATCTTCTCGTTTTCAAACTAGTGGCTAAAGAACGGACAATAACGTTCTCTTGATTAATATAAGAGGCAAAAATAACAATCATAATAATTTTCGAGGAGCAAGAACTAGATGATTAGGGATTGAGTCCAAAGTGGTATAATATAATTATTTCAAGTTACAAATAGTTGAATGGAGATATCTTTTTTTGTAACGGCCCAAGCCCACCGATAGTAGATATTGTCTTTTTTGAGTTTTTCCTTCCGGACTTCCCCTCAAAGTTTTTATAAGGCATCAACTAGGGAGAGATTTCCACTCTTATAAAAAAATGTTTCGTTCCTCTCTCCAACCAACGTGGGATCTCCCATTTTTCTTATATAATACAGCATCCATCAATCATGATTGAGCTAAGTTTCATTAAAATATCACAAGAAACCCTGATAGGACATGATTTCCAAATTGCTATCACAGGATAGAACTACAATAAGTTTAGCAAATAGGTGGCTTTAGATAGCGGGGAATGTAGACTTCCCTTGGAAGATCTCTGCTCCCATCTTTGCCCATAACAAAAGCAACAATGTCACATAACCTTCTATGAGGAGAGAGAGTATGGATGTATATTATTGTTAGGTTAAATGTCTTTTAATTCTAAAGTTTGTTTCTATTTTGATGTTTAAACTTTCAAAATTATAAATTTAGTACCTAAACATTGATATTTCTTAAAATTTCTTAAAATTTATGTAGTGTTGGGGACTGACCCTCACTAATTTATGTTTTTCTTTTTTCTTTTTTTTTTTTATACTCGGATGTTGGGGACTGACCCTCACTAATCCTGGGGAATGTGCGCCCTCCCAAGGAACAATTCTGGAGACATCAAGTGTTATTTCAAGGAAGGATTTAAGTTTAAGGAACAAGTTTCTTTCACAATTAGATTTCTTTCACATTGTACCATCCTTCAACCGGCAAAATCCCCTTAGTCCTTCCCATATTAATTAACGACTAGACTAAATTTTGAAGTTTGTATTTATTTAAGTGTCTAACAAGTCTCTAAACTATCAATTTCGTGTCTAATATGTCCTCATACTTTTAATTATGTGTTCCGTAAATTCGTGAATTTTAAAAAATTCTAAAACTCAAGATTAAATTTATAATTTTGAAAGTTAAGAATAGCTCCTATCGCATGTCCTTTTAACCCGTAAACTTCACATAAGAAGAAAACTGTGAGATCCCACATCGGTTGGAGAGGAGAACGAAACATTCTTTATAAGGGTGTGGAAACCTCTCCCTGGCAGACACGTTTTAAAAACCTTGAGAGGAATCTCAAAAGAGAAAACCCAAAAAAGACAATATCTGCTAGCGGTGGGCTTGGGCTATTACAAATGGTATCAGAGCCAGACACCGGGCGATGTGCCAGTGAGGAGGCTGAATCCTGAAGGGAGTGGACACGAGGCGGTGTGCAAGCAAGGACATTGGGTCTTGAAGGGAGGTGGATTGGGAGGTCCCACATCAATTGGAGAAGGGAACGAGTGCCACCGAAGAAGCAAGGCCCCGAAGGGTGTGGAAATCTCTCCCTAACAGACACGTTTTAAAAACCTTGAGGAGAAGCCTAAAAGAGAAAGCCCAAAGAGGACAATATCTGCTAGCGGTGGGTTTGGAGTCATGTTAGGACTCCTCTAATACAAAAGTCTTTAAAGCTATGACATTCTACAAGCTAAAACAATCAAGGTTTCTAAGAATGTTTAACGGTGGAGTTTTTTTTCTACCACAAATCAGACATACATTTCTATATTGTTTCTAGAGAGGACAAGGTGTATGTTAAAATATTAATACTGAAGACACATGTGAAAGTTCAGGATAATCCCACTTGCCAATCACAAGATATGAAACTTGAAAGAATGCATAATTTTACTCACTGGATTGTTGGTGGCAGAAGAGCAACTCATGTGAGCAGAGAAAGTATGCATGAAAAATAAGCACCCGTGACTTCTCATTTAGCAATACAGACAAATTCCTGATCCTATATTCAATTCAGTATTTCCGCCTCTTATTTTGGCATCCAAAGTTCTCCCCTTCTTCCACGTAAATTACGCCTTACTTTTGCTAATATTCAATACTACACAATACCCCATAAATTCAATTCCTTAGTTTTTTCTTCTTTCTCTCTGACTTTATCATTCCTTTATCCAATCCAATCCCAACCGTAAAGTTGGTTTGTCCTCACCTCACCTATTAACTTCCATTGTGGCGCAGTTGATCCCGTGAATAATTTCTCTCTCAACCAACAACAAACAAAGTTTTCTTCTCTATAAGAACGCCCCATTTCACCACGGCTTCCTTCATCATTCCAAGTGAGTGTTATAATATTATAACACATAAAACAATGCCTTTTTCAATCACTTTGGCCTTCTACTTCATTTTGTCTCTCTTTACCTTATCTTCCTCTGCTTTCACTTCTCAACATTACTCTACTGCTCTTCAATATTCCATTCTCTTCTTTGAGGGACAGCGATCTGGGAAGCTTCCCTCGAACCAACGTCTCACATGGAGAGGCAATTCCGCCTTATCGGATGGCTCCTCTTATCATGTGCTTGTTCCCCTTTTGCTTATTTTGATGTTCATTACTTCTATAAGTCTAATCTAGTTGATATTGATAAATAACTCAGGCTCTAACTTAATAAGACGTGAATATGAACTTTCCAGGTTGACCTTGTTGGTGGCTACTATGATGCTGGGGATAATGTCAAGTTTGGCTTGCCAATGGCCTTTACTACTACATTGTTGGCTTGGAGTGTCATTGAGTTTGGTGACTCGATGGGGGACGAGATTGAGAATGCAAGAGCAGCAGTCCGTTGGGGGTCGGATTATCTATTGAAGGCTGCCACCGACGCACCTAATGGCTTATATGTTCAAGTGAGTAGAGTGACTATAAAGAAGAATAAGATGATTAAGATAATAATAATCACTATAATAAGGATGTTTGTAACGTATGTAAACTTGTGGTGTTAAGGTGGGAGATCCAAACCTTGATCATAAATGTTGGGAAAGGCCAGAAGATATGGACACACCACGCACTGTGTATAAGATAACCGCTCAGAACCCGGGCTCTGATGTGGCAGCAGAGACTGCAGCTGCATTGGCTGCAGCCTCGATTGTGTTCAAAGCATCCGACCCCTCATATTCCAACAAATTGCTCGACGCGGCCTTAAAAGTAAATCATACTCCCAATCCCTCCTATTCCATTTTTCTTTCACGTAGCCATAGCCATCGGACCTCATTATGCTCCAAAAAAAAGTAACAAGTTCCCTTTAATGCAATGCAGGTATTCGATTTCGCAGACAAGCATAGAGGTGCTTACAGTGATTCCCTCCATTCAGTGGTCTGTCCATTTTACTGTTCTTACTCAGGATACAATGTAAGTAAGAAGATACACATAAACCTACTTGTTTTCTTTCTAGGTGTTGTTTTTTCTGAGTTTATGACTTCTATCAGGATGAGCTTCTATGGGGTGCCTCATGGATTTACAAAGCCTCAAAAAACAGCATACATTTGAACTATATCCAGTCCAATGGCCATATACTAGGAGCTGATGACGACGACTACACGTTCAGCTGGGACGACAAGCGCCCGGGAACCAAAATCCTTCTCTCCCAGGTTTGTGTTTCCTCCCTCTAAATAAAAATCAGTCCAAAATCTAATTCCTAAACTCAAGCTTGATGATCTTAACATCGCGTGGACCTTTGCCACAGGATTTCCTAGTGCAAAATTCAGAGGAGTTCCAAATCTATAAAGCACACTCAGATAACTACATATGCTCCCTCATTCCAGGAACTTCCAGTTCTAGTGGTCAATATACTCCTGGTTAGCAAAAACTAACTCTTTGCTTGACTTTATGTGTGTGCATATATGAGGTCTTAATCCTGTTTTTTGTTTATGTCCTTAAACATTAAGCATTTTTTCATATTGATACTTGAATTTTTAAAATATTCATTTTGGTCCTTGAAACTTTTTTCTTTAATAAACGATCTTTCTTGTCCAAAACTTTCAAAATGTCTATTTTAGTACTTCAACTTATAAAAAAGACAATTTTTGTCCATTACTATTGATTTGTGCTTGCTACCTAATATTGACCCACCCAATACTCACTCTCAACCTACCTATATGGATTCATTAAGTGACCAATTCCATACATTAATATACTATCCATTCATGTAAATCAAATTAATGAAATCAAAAGCAGAGCTATAGACATGAAATCAAACGCAGAGCTAGTACACAAACAAGACAGAACAGATCCACATTTCCAATGAAAACAAATCATGATCATGAAATGATAACTGCAGGAGGACTATTTTTCAAAGGAAGCGAGAGCAACCTGCAGTATGTAACTTCAGCAGCCTTCCTCCTTCTAACGTACGCGAAATACCTAAGCTCCAACGGAGGATCAATTCGATGTGGAACTTCAAGGATTTCACCAGAAGAACTAATCGCAGAGGCAAAGAAGCAAGTTGATTACATATTAGGAGAAAATCCAGAGAAAATGTCATACATGGTGGGATTTGGAGATCGATACCCTCAGCATATTCACCATAGAGGCTCCTCTGTGCCGTCTCTTCATTCGCGCCCTAATCGAGTTTCTTGCAATGAGGGCTTCCAGTTTCTGTACTCTTCTTCCCCCAATCCGAATGTGCTCGTTGGCGCCATTGTTGGTGGACCTGATAATGGCGATAAGTTCTCCGACGATCGCAATAACTATCAGCAGTCGGAGCCCGCCACTTATATAAATGCCCCATTTGTTGGCGCCTTGGCCTATTTTTCAAAAACGCCCTAATGGATAATCCACCCTTTGGGCGGAGCTAAGGAAGGAGAGAGGTCATTTTGGACATTTGTCTTACGAGTCTCGGTTTAGGGTTTAGGTCGAGCTCGATGGATCGAAAGTTTAAATCTCCACTTCTTTTGTTGAGCTAAAAAATATATATATTATTAGAAATTTAACGTTTTAAGGATCCGATCTTGCTGTGTAGTAGAAATGTTCTAGTTTATTTAGTTTTTTCTTGCATACTTTTATAAGAATAGGATCCGATCTAACCATTAACAGAATTAGGGTTTTCGCTCGACCGGTCGAAAGTTCAAATCTCCACTTCTTTTGTTGAGCTAATATATATATATTATAAGAAATTTAACGTTTTAAGGATCTGATCTCACTAAGGTCTAATATAAATGCTACCATTTATTTGGTTTTTTCCCGTATATTTTTATACTCTTGAAATTTGAGTTGCTCAGTTTTTGAATTTTAACTCTATGATACATAAAAGAAATAGGAAATGACCATATAAAATGATTTTAAAGGTCAAAATGGTATCAAAGCCAGACACGGGGCGGGGTGTGCCAAAAAGGATGGTTAGAGAGAAGAACGAAGCATTCTTGTAAGGGTATGAAACCCTCTCCCTAATAGACACATTTTATAACCGTGAGATTGATGACGATACATAACGTGCTCTACTAGCGGTGGGCTTGGGCTGTTATACTAACTATTATCAAATTCTTAGAAGTTTAGGCAAAATAGACATTGTAATTTCTTGAGGTATAACGACAAATTAAAAAGCTCGACTACCGGAAATTGACCAAGAAAATTTGTGTTAAAATAGGAATTTGATACTCACTTTATAACGAGATTATGAATATCTTAGCTACTAATTAATCTTTAAAACAAAATAGTTTACGTGAACTAGGTATTATTATATCTTTCATAATGATCAGCCCATTTTCATCGTCCATAGGTATCGTGTTATTAGTCTTACCACATATTTGAGACACGTGATCCGTTGTTAATAACAACAATTAATTGCGAGCTATCGTTTGCAAAAGAAAAATTAAAAAATTAATTTAAATATAGTTCAATGGATAAAACATATCATTATTAAAAAAGTTCACGGTGAAATCTTCATCTCCCAAGCGTTACAGTTCATTATAACAAACCGTTAAGTATTACCGAAGTAAGCTTAATTAACCTGGTTGAGACGTAGGTGGTTCGAAGCATTGAGGAACTAAAAATAATAATAATAATAATATAATAAAATAGGAAAATCAAAATTTAATTTCTTCCTTCCATAGGTCTTCTTCAACACCAAGATTGGTGGAAGTATAAATTTCCAAATAAAAATAAATAAATAAATAAATAAAAATTATTGATTCCAATATAACCAGAGAGATTTGCAGAAGCAGATCTGAGAGATAAGAAGAAAACTCCGATCGTCTTCTTCGTCGGCTTCAACTCTCGTCGCCGTGGCCGCCATGGATTTCTCCTCCTCCATCTTTCTCCTCCTCGTTTTCCTCTTACCATTATCTTCTTTTGCAGAGATTCGCTTCACCGACATCAGAAATGACAATCGACCAATCATTCCCTTCGACGTCTTCGGCTTCAGCCATGGCGGTCGTCTCGAGCTCAACGTCTCTCATGTCTCACTCTCCGATACCAATCCAGATCTGGACCTCTCCAAGGCTGGATTCTTCCTCTGTACTCGAGAATCGTGGCTTCATGTGATCCAACAATTAGAGGAAGCGGACATCTCTTGCGCTCTTCAATCCGACCTCGTCAAACCGGTCTACACCTTCAATTCACTCAAAGGTCAGGACCGATTCGATGTTCTTTATTCCGAGAGTGATGCCGATCAATACACTCTCGTTTTTGCTAACTGTCTTCAGCAACTTAAGGTTTCTATGGACGTTCGATCTGCTATGTACAATCTCGAAGGCAAAAACGGTCGCCGGGATTATCTTTCTGCTGGGAAAACCATCCTCCCGAGGATTTACTTCATTTTCTCTATGTTTTATTTCTTGCTCGCTATCGTATGGATTCATGTTCTTTACAAAAAGCGATTGACGGTTTATGGTATTCATTTCTTTATGCTTGCTGTTGTGGTCTTGAAGGCTTTGAATCTTATCTGTGAGGCTGAGGATAAATCGTACATTAAGCGCACTGGGAGCGCCCATGGTTGGGATATTCTGTTCTACATATTCAGTTTCCTAAAGGGTATCACCTTGTTCACTTTGATCGTCTTGATTGGCACTGGTTGGTCTTTCTTGAAACCATATTTGCAGGACAAGGAGAAGAAGGTCTTGATGATTGTGATTCCATTGCAAGTGGTGGCTAATATTGCCCAGGTTGTGACTGATGAAACTGGGCCATTTGAGCAAGAATGGGTCACTTGGAAACAGGTGTTTTTGCTTGTTGATGTGGTCTGTTGCTGTGCTGTTTTGTTCCCCATTGTTTGGTCAATCAAGAACTTGCGTGAGGCTGCACGAACAGATGGAAAAGCAGCTGTGAATTTGATGAAATTGACCCTTTTTAGACAGTATTACATTGTGGTTATATGCTATATCTACTTCACTCGGGTTGTCGTTTATGCACTCGAGACGATTACGTCATATCGGTATCTATGGACGAGTGTGGTGGCCGGGGAATTGGCAACGCTTGCATTTTATGCATTCACTGGTTACAAATTCAAGCCTGAGGCTCATAATCCTTATTTTGTAGTTGATGATGAGGAGGAGGAAGCAGCTGCTGAGGCACTGAAGCTTGAAGATGAGTTTGAATTGTGATGAAGAAGTGGGCGCTCTCCTGATTGTGAGTTTTAAGGTAGAAAAATTCTCCTTCCCAGTTTAAAGTATATGTGTTTTTTTGTTCAATCTAGCAATTACAGGCATGGCATGATGTCTTCCTGATATATGTTTTTGGTATTTCCATCTCGATTTAAGTCTGTAGAATAACATATATCAATGTCTGTGATTTGGATTGTGTGTACACATACTGACCATAAAGCATAGTTGTACCTTTCATGAGCTATTGGTCTTGTCAATCTCTTTTTTCTCTCCCTAGGTAAACATTTGAATTCCGGTCAACTGCTGCGCCTCAACGCATTTCGGGGATTCTTTCCTTATTGAGTTTGATAAAAAGACTAAAAAAACATTTCTAAAAAGTTGCAACAGTCCAAAACACCGCTAGTAGATATTGTACTCTTTGGGTTCTCCTTTCTGGGCTTCTCCTCAAGGTTTTTAAAACGCATATGTTAGGTTGGGTTTTCCTTTCTGGGCTTCTCCTCAAGGTTTTTAAAACGCATAGGTTAGGGAGAGGTTTTCACTCTTATAAATAATGTTTCGTTCCCCTCTCCAACCGATGTGGGATTCCATAATCTACTCTTTCAGGGCCTAGCGTTTTTGCTGGCACTCGTTCCTATCTCCAATCGATATGGGATCTCATGGCATAGAGTTCCCTCCAATTGGATACTCTGCTTATAAAAGAGGTTTTAGGTGTGATGTGATTTTTGTGCTTCTTTCAAACCTCATTAATAGAAGGCGTAAATAGTTTAATCAAGTAGTTATATTAAGGAGAATTTATGTGAGTGGTCTCTAATTCCTACAAATTGGTTCTACTGGACAGAATTGAACGTTTACAATTTTATTAGAAGAGATCAAATTTTTTAAAAAAATAAATAATTTTTTCAATAATTTATAAGTTTAGGAGATACTAAACTTATAATTTAATTTAACCCTAAAAAGGAAAATACACATTAACTAGCCTTTGTTTTAATTAGAAATAGGAATATTCTCATCAACCTTTCATAACAGTTTGAAACTACCTATGAGTAGAAATTCATCAAAATATAATATAAAAATTTGCACGTGAATAGTTAAAGAAGACAATTTCTGTCCAACTTTCTAACAAATTCTTATTCTAAGAGTAACTTGAAAGTTAATAATAATACTCCAACTTTACAAAATGGGAATATTTTTTTAACCAAATAACTGAATTCAAGTTTTTTTTTGTTTTTTTTTATTTATAAATTTATTCAAAAATAACAAAATAACAAAATTTTAAAATTGAGGTCAAATCTAGCAATAGCTCATGCCGTGATGTAGCGTGATAAAAAGAATATATTGTACATCACACCGTGTTTTATTTCCCGTCATTGCAATTTGTCTAGCAGCCATGATTGGTCTTACTACTACTATGTATAATAGTAGCATTCATATGACAAAGACAATGATAATTGATATGCACTCTTTCTTCTCCGAATGGTTAAAAGTTCAAATCTTTCGTACCAATAAAGAAAAATACTACTTAATACTTAATGATAATTAGAAGCCCACCAAAGAAAGTTACAACAAAAGCTTTCTGTACCGGTCTGCCTCTTCAGCCATCTCCTCTATGTTTCTATCTTTCCTCTCCTTGTCCAAATCAAGATGCTGCTTCATCTCTTTCTCCTTCTCATCAATCTATATCACAATACAAAACATGAATTAGATTTTTGCTTTCCTATCAGAACTCTAAAAGTATTGTGATATATAGAAATGGATTCATCATCATCTTACAGCATCATAAATCTCATCATTTTTCTCAAAGTCCCCACCCTTCCTTGGGAGAATATGAATGTGGACATGGGGTACAGTTTGTCCTGCCTGAGGACCATCCTACAAGATCACCCTCAACTAATTAGGAGGTTAGGAGAATAAAACACAAATCCGTAGAGCTCTGCCCAGTGCCACACCTACCCGCCGCTATCTTTCCAAAGACGACGCCACATTACAAAAACAAACAAATAAACCATGTTGATTCAACAGAGTTCAAGTCACCTCATTCTAAATATTAAAACTATTTGAACAACTATAAGACATTTCTTGAGAAAAGTACTTCTATAGACATCACAAATATGAAGTTTTTTAATGACTTTAGAAAATGTGCTTTTGAATGCCTTCCTAAACTATGGAACTAACCAAAAACTACGAATATTTGAAAAAACACTTTTCACCCAACTAAAAACACACTTCTTGCACCAAAACACATTGTGGTAGGCATCCAAGGTATCGAACAGAAAGAAAGGCATGGCAAGAATCCAGGTAGACAAAGGGCACATTATGACAGTACAAGAAAAATAGTAATCAACAATTTAACACCAATAGAAAGGTTATGATGCTAGGAAACTTCAAATTACGAAACTCCAAAAAATTATAACAGCAACTACAATGAAGGCTCTAGAAAGAAATTTATTTGAGTAAAATAAAACAGAACCCAACAAAAAAAGTTGGTTAAATATCAGGTGCATCGATCAAATGCCAGTCTACTAGCAATAAGTTGAAGACAAGTAAAGGAATCAATGTCTAAAAGAAATCTGTATTTATATATTCTTCAAAATGGCTTACTTGAATTGCAAATGTGAGTGATGAAGCTTCATGGTACGACTCTAACTGACGACCAACCCGTTGAGCAGCGAGCCATAGATCACAAGTCTCGTCAGGAGTGAGATCAGCAAAGCGCTGAACTTCACGCTTTGGGCAGACAAGCACGTGTATGAAATGTTAAGTCGAACTAAATCTGAGTGTTTAACAAATTGAACATAAATTCACATGTATCCTAATGAGAATGTAACTTACCGAAGACATTCAGGGAAATCTTGGCAGGAATCCATTATATAGGCATAAAATTTGCACATGCTTCCTATCTATTTGAACATATATAATCAACACAAATTGCATTGTTGAACTCCTAACTAACAATACCTGTATACCACCAACAAAATTCTTATATCTATACAAATGCATTTAACAATTATATTGGCATGAATATCTTTTGCAATCAAAACATTTGAAGTCACTCCACAAAGTAAACCTGTTAGGCTTTCCACTAATAAATATGAACAACCAAATGTGGGATGCTAGATTTTGTGCTAAGAATTTCCTTGTGTTGGAGAAAGATGAAATGGAAATAAGAGGTGCTGCTCATTATATTGAAAGATGAGTATAGAATAAATTAGAAGGATAATATTGAGAAAAGATAATACATGGGTTAGAAATCGAAACAGTTTTATCGTTGTTAGCTCAAATCTCAGGGTCATGATGAAATTTCTGATAAACGACTTGTAGAATCGTCATACAAGCACCTCCTAATATAGTCCAGTAAATTGTGCATCAAAAAGGATATGACCTGCAAAGCCAAAAGCAATTAATCAAACAAGAGTAAGAAGGAGAAGTTAGAACATTGAATATAAGAACAAAATTAAACAGGTGCAGTTCAACAAAGAGAGAAGCTCTTGCTCTAGAATACTTCACAAAAGTATCTTTTACATAAGATGCGCATACAAAAATGATTATTCCACTTTAATCATCTAAGAATTTCAGCCAAGCCAGGTTGATGCTATGTCCTCACGTTAAATATTTTTGCATAAAGTAGACATTTCTACCTACCAATACTACAACTGTACCATGATAAAATCTCATGAAACTTTCTTCCGAACAAGTCATAAAAACCAAAAAAGACAATTAGAGACCAAAAGGGCTGATAGGAACAACAGAAGAAAAGTATCAAATATGAAGCCTATAAAGAATGACATGAAGATAAGGCAAGATATGAGGTCTTAAAAGGGTTTAATACCGAGGAAATAGGGATGAAGACCAAACAGCATGAATGTGTAGAGTGTATAAGGAAATTGCAGGAGAAGAGAGAGAAGAATGGGCTGACAATTCAAACGTTCAGAATGGAGTTATCATCTGTGCATTAGTTTCTATGAGCAAACAAACTTATCAGTAAAGCTGGAGCTTCAAACAATTGGTGCCTATCGTGCCTTGCCAAAAGA
Source organism: Cucurbita ficifolia (assembly GCA_033971965.1). Lineage (NCBI taxonomy): Eukaryota > Viridiplantae > Streptophyta > Magnoliopsida > Cucurbitales > Cucurbitaceae > Cucurbita > Cucurbita ficifolia. Next base: position 10,833,498 of record CM066977.1, read on the forward strand.
TAGTTGGGTGTCTGCCTTCATTGGCCATTTGACCTAACCAAAGTGTAATATTTTCCTAACTTTTGATGGTTTAGATTGGACGGAATACTGAAATCCTAAGACAAATTCCATCTACTTAACTTGGAAATGAACTTAGTTTTGTGACAGAACAACTGATGCAGCAGTTTATTTGTAACGCAAATCCTAAAGTAGCTTACTTTCTCTATGGTACCTAAGTTCTCAATTCTACATTGCAGCACTCTCAACCTCCCTCAAACTTACCTCAGAAAACCTTTCTACTCCACTCCATCCACAATCCCGTACATTACTGAAGTTGTCCACCTCCAAAGAAAAACTACTCAGCATTTAGGAGCCTCACTACCCCCAAATATTCCAACAGAAAATTTGCAACCCTTTACCCAAAAAGGGGCTACAGTAGCGAACTCAAAGTTCTATAAGTCCGATGTTGTCATGTGAAACCATTGTCTAGTGAGATTAGTCAAATGCATGTAAACTAACCCGAACATTCACAATATCTGAGAAAATAAGAAAATATGAGCACATTTCGGTTTTGAATTCTTTGTTTGGAATGGTAGTCATCTAATTCTGAATATATCTGTTGAACTTCCCGTTACTCTTCAAGATTTCTAATGTATAATTGAAGAACATGTCTGATCAGAGCACAGATTTTTACTTAAATCTGCTCCAGATCTCGGTTTTACATTAATCAAGCTCCTTATATAAAAATAAACAGAAAATCATTGTCACTCAAACCGGTTAACTATAGAGAACTACACGATAACGGAAATGGCACTAAAGAAAACTAAAGTAGAGTACCAGGAACAAGAGGACGGAGGTTGACCATGGCGTAAGAGAGACTGGTGCAGTAGAATACTTCCTTCGGGTCAATCTTGTACCGCCCAAACGTGTAATTGTCTGATGCCATCTACGATTACGGAAATGGAGGATGAGAAAAATTCGACGAACTGAAAAGGAACTACATGTGATGAATTGAAAAGAATATTTGTGAAAATTAAGAAGAATTACCTTGGCGAAGGATTTCGTTGACGAAGAAGAAATGGAAGTAAACCCTAATTCTTTCGATGGGCCAAATTTCAGAAAACAAGAACTGGTAAGTGGAAGAAATGCACGCGATGCGTGGAAACGCAACACCATAATTTTTTTTAGTGAAAAAGTTCCAAATGAAGCTTCTTAAAATTCCTTCCAATATTTTTAGTTTTAAATTATAAATTTAGTTTCTAAAATTTATATTTTTAAAATTTTATTAATAAAATAAAAGTTAAAATTTAAAGATAAATTAGACATAAAAATTAAATTTATATAAAATACTTTTAAAATTTTCAAATTAAATTTGTAATCAGTTTGGTTTTAAATTTTAAATTTTAAAATCGGTCTACCGTATCAAAAAATTCTAAAAAAAAAAAAAACTTTCTTTTTATTGAAAATTGGATTAATCTTTAAAATTTTGTCTATTTGGTCTATAAATTTTAAAAAATATCTCATAAGTTCTTATATTTTTAATTTTATATCCGGTAGAACTATCTCTATTGAGTTTTATTACGAGACAGTCGTGATATTTTAAATAAAACAAACTGTATCGTTTGTTTTTTATAGACGTTTTTTTTATTTAAAGGGTATATATATTAATGAAATTTTTTAAATTTTAAACATTTTTCAAGTTTAAAGAGTATTATTTCAAATCATTTTGAAAGTTTATTTTTAAAAAGTACCAACAAATTTTCAAGTTCCGTTCAACCTTTAAAAAGTAACAAATAAATGTATTTTTTATTTTTTTAAAATTATTTTTAAGACTCCTTTAATATAAAAGTTTAGAAATATTATCGAAATTTTTAAAAATTTAGAGGTATTTTTATTATTTTAACCTTAAAAGTGTTGGGAAAAATTTGTAATTACCTAAAATTTGGTTAGCAAAATAGTGCAAAATTCCCTTCAAATCTAAAATTGTTGTTTAGGCAAGAAATCCCTTGAAAAGGCATTAAGAATTAAATTCTATCCAACAAACAAAGCAAAAGGCAAAGAAAAATAACACTAAAAAAACAAGCACAAAACCCTAATTTGTAATGTTGTCAAAGAAAGACAACATTAAATTTGACGGATTTTCGTTTTTTTAACTATTCGTTCTCAGATCGAAATCGTAAATGTTTTCCTTTGGGCATCGGTACTCCCTTCAAACTGAGGACGCTCGGTGACACCTCGTCATGACTCTCATCACTAACTTCTTCAATCAGTTCATCTTCGCTATCGTACACGAACCTCGTGTGCTTCCCTGTAAAATTCTCCGCTTTTCCCTTCTCGTTCACACTAATTTTACTAAGTCCCCAACATAGCCCGTCCACCAACCCGTCTTCGTTGTCTTCTTCCTCTTCCTCTTCCTCGTCCTCAATCAGTTCCTCTTCGCTATCATACACGAACCTTGTGTGCTTTCCTACAAAATTCTCCGCTTTCCCCTTCTCGTTCACACTAATTTTACGAAGTCCCCACTTTAGCTTGTCTACCGACTCATCTTCTTTGTCTTCTTCCTCTTCCTCGTCCTCGTGTTCTATCAGCTCTTCTTCATCCACGTCTTCGTCGTGGCTACTTGCGTTCACTTGAATCGACCACAGAGAAGAGACGTCGTCGTCTCGAGACAGCGACGGCGATAACGACGACAACTTCTCTTGACGGGCGATAACAGATGAGCAATCTGATGACATATCTTCATCGATGATTATCTCGGATTTCTCAGCAAAATCCAACAATAGAGACCGAGTAATCTGATTCTCTTCTTGTTTCTTTGCGTTAAACAGATCAACATCAATGGGATCATCGTTTGTGATATCGAAAAGATTTCCATCCCGAGACGTATCCAAGATCGGCGGCATGTTTGTCGGGATCGGGGCGAGAAGTCCCGCCGGCCAGCTATCTAAAGAAAGCTTAGAAATTTCAGCTTCTTCTTCCACTTTCTGCAAAAGGGTTTTCACTTGCCCTCTCAATAAGGCTTCCCCTGATCCGGGAGTCATCATCTTGGGCCGAAAACTCCTCTGTTTCGTCGCAGACGATATCGGTGTCGTCAAATTCCCCGCTGCCAAGCTGACAATGGGGGAATCATTGGTAATGTCGATAAGTGCCGATCGATCTTGCCCTTTCGCCCCGGCCAAATCTTGCAAATTTCGATTCCGCTGCCGGGATTTCGATAAGCCATTGCTGTCACAATCCTCAACCGTCCCTAAAAACACGACCAAAAGAACGCATTCATGTTAGAAAATCGAAGATTAAATTTATCATAACCCATCAATTTAAACCCGATTGAATCAATCTTTTAGTTCCTTCAAGAACGGGATTTCAAAGAACGTAGAAACGAGACTCACTGTTGTTGACGGAGTTTGTAGCAGCGAGAGTTTGGGATCGAGTTACGCGCCTGATCGATGACGGAGTCTCCATTGTAATCTCTGAGAAGGTGGTGGAGGAATTGGGATTCCGGTGAAGGAAACGGAGGAGGAGAGGGGGTTTTATAGGACACGGGAACGGAGTAGATGAAAATATGACCGTTGGAGCGTGAGAGTCCAGAGAAACGCGTTTTTGAAAAACTAGCCGTTTGAGCTTTCTATAACCAAAATATTTGTTAATTGGAACGGGGCCGGCCGGCGAATTGTATAACTTTGGGGGCATTTTGGTGATTTGAGAAAATTATTGGGCTCGAATTATGGGAATTTTTTTCTAATATAATTATATGGAGGGTATTGATGTAATTTTAAAATTTTCTCGCCCTATGATACATATTTGTGAAAATTGCTTAGCATTAGTTAAATAATTTATAATTAATTTCACTAATTTTAACAACAACAAAAAAAAAAGTAATATAAAAACTTTCCTAAATTAACTAACTAATTTTAATAAAAATACGTTTGAAATTAGTTTTAAAAATATCCATAATAAATTTTTAAAAAAATATCTTTTAATTTAAAAGATTTTATTAAGACTCTTTTTTTTTTTTAATAATATCTTTATTTTTTTTTTTTAAATAATTAAAAAATACCTGTTACAAAAACATTCATGAATTTTTAAAACATTAAAAATATTTAGAGATAACTAATGTGAGGTGTCAATAGACAATTTTTGTTTATATATTGATAGTAAGATTTTTTTTTTTATTTTTTATATAATTTTCTCTATAAACGTATATAGTGTTAATGTTACTTTTAAAATTTTATAAATATTTTGTAAATATTTATTAAGGGTAGCAACATTTTAAATTTTTTTAAAAAAATTAAAGGGAAATTAACAAAAAAAAAATTCAAAAGTATTTTTTTTTAAAGATTATTAAAAAATTAAGTGTATATTTTAAATATAAGAATATTTTTTAAAAATTTTTTTTAGTTTAAAGGTATTATTAATTTTTTTTAAAATTTAAAAGATTTTTTTAGACAAACTACTATTAATATTTTTATTAATTTAGTCTTTTAATAATATTACGTTTTACCAAAAAAAAAGAAACAAAATTAATATAATAATTAAGTAATAAAATTAGAAAAATAAAACGAGACAATTAAATGGGGATTCGAGAAATGGATGGTTGGTTTATTAGGTAGGTGACAGATCCTACCTTGACCTTCCGCCTCGCTGGGCCCACCTTTAACGGCCTATAAAAGCCACGCCCCACTTCACCTACACTGCAACGAAACCCGCCATTTTTGCACTCCCCAAACAAACTTTCTCCGAATCGAATGGAAGGCCGCTTAACTACCACTCTCACCGCTCTTGCCGATGAGCCAACTCTACAGCCCGATTTCATCCGCGACGAGGATGAGCGTTCCAAAGTCCCTTACAACCATTTCAGCAATGAAGTCCCGATCATCTCCCTCGCCGGAATCGACGACGTTGAAGGCGGCGGCAGGGCCGAGATCTGCCGGAAGATCGTTGACGCTTGCGAGGACTGGGGGATCTTCCAGATCGTCGACCATGGCGTCGATTCGGAAATTGTTTCCGATATGGCTCGTCTCGCTCGAGAGTTTTTTGCACTTCCGTCCGAGGAGAAGCTCCGTTACGATATGTCTGGCGGTAAGAAGGGCGGATTCATTGTCTCCAGCCATCTCAAGGTAATGATATTGAATAAACCTCCTCCGATTCTCCATTATTATGCTTGTGATTTTCAGATCTGTGGTTTTAATTTGTTAAAGTTAAATATCACAACATTTGGATGCATGAAATTTTTTTGAATCATTATAAAATTCAAAAAATAAAATAATTATTGAAATTAATAAATATACAGTTTATGAAATTTATATGAAATTCAAGTTGGTAATATGTTTCATGGATTCATGTCTCGATCTCATGAATATCGAGGAAATCGGCTTATTTATATAAAAATTAGGGCTAAATTATATGTAAATCAATTTCAAGCTCAATTTCAAAACTCTAAATCAGATGAGATGGATCATCGACATTATTTGAAAAGGAAGGACGTGTAGAATTTAATAGCTCGGTGTTGATCGTACTCCTAAACTTTCAAAATCATCTTAGCTTACTTTTAAAATGGTTGCTATTGAGCTAATAGGTTACTGTAAATGGTAAATTGACAGGGAGAGGTTGTTAAAGATTGGCGTGAGATAGTGACCTACTTTTCGTACCCGATTAGAAACAGAGACTATTCCCTGTGGCCAGACAAGCCAGAGGGGTGGGCGGCGAAGACGGCGGAGTACAGCGAGAAGATGATGGGATTGGGCCGTAAGATGTTGGTGGTTTTATCAGAAGCCATGGGGCTGGAGAAGGAGGCCATGGCAAAGGCCTGTGGGGACATGGACCAGAAGATTGTGGTGAATTTCTATCCCAAATGCCCTCAGCCGGACCTCACTTTGGGGCTGAAGCGCCACACTGACCCTGGAACCATAACGCTGCTGCTGCAGGACCAGGTCGGTGGGCTTCAGGCCACCAAGGACGGTGGCCGGACGTGGATCACTGTCCAGCCCGTCCAAGGCGCTTTCATCGTCAACTTGGGAGACCATAGCCATGTAAGTCTACTTTTTTTGTTCCTGCCTTTTAAAGTGCTCACCCATGATTAAAAGTTGCTAATCAACTTTGCACCATTATCTTTAAAATTTTAAAAATATTTTATTAATTTTGAATAGTTTCAAAAATATCTTTTTAGTTTAAAAAATTTCATTAATCCTAAACCTTTTTAAAAACCTAAAAAATACTCTTGGAAGTGTATAACAAAATTCTGATACCCAAATACACAATTTCTTTTAATTAATTATTTGAAGGGTATTTGAAGGGTAGATAAATGATTTACCTTCCATAAATAAATTTTAAATATTTTTTTATAAAAAAAATTAAGTAGGTTAATGCTCATTTTAAAAGTTTATAAATATATTTAAAACCTGATACTAATGGTTCGGTGTATATACGGAACATTTTTTAAAATTTTATAAAAGAAAAAAATGTTTAAGACTCCTTTTTTACATTTTAAATTAATGAAACAAGGTATTTTCATGTATAGAAAATTTTCATTTTGAATAGAGATTAAAAACTATTAATTTTGTGTCTAAATGTTCGTAAGCTTTAAAACTATTAATAATATTAAATATATATTAGACATAAAATTGAAGCTTTAGAAATCTATTAGATAACCTATTAAATAACTCTTAAGTGTTTAGAGACCAAAAGAAAAGAAAGGAAACAAAAATGAAAGTAGTAATTTTATCTTTTGGTTGAGAATACAAATCTTAAGGAAAAGACCATTTAAGTTGGAAAACGAGTAATTGAGATAATCTATAATTTTGAGATAATCTATAATTTTAGCATTACGACAAACAGATTTGGGCGCTCCAGCCAAAATGAATCCTATTTTTCAGTTATTTCTTCTACATTACTATATTCTCATCGGTATCTGACTTGCTTTGACCATATATTATTGATTGGTGCAACAGTATCTAAGCAATGGGAGGTTCAAGAATGCAGATCACCGAGCAGTAGTGAACTCAAACTCAAGCAGGCTATCAATAGCGACATTTCAAAACCCTGCGCCGGAGGCTATTGTGTATCCATTGAAGATCAGAGAAGGGGAGAAGCCTGTTCTTGAGAAGCCCATCACCTTCAGTGAGATGTATCAGACCAAGATGAGCAGGGACATTGAGCTTGCAAAGCTTAAGAAGCAGGCCCAACAACAACAACAAGTCCAAAAGCTTGTTGGATAAGAAGCCCCATTTGGTTGAAGCCCAAGCCCATTTACAAAAATCTTCTCTCATCTCTTTCGTATGTGCTTGGTTTGTGTTGTGAAGCTAATATATTGTAATAAATAACAACAAAACTATAGTAAAATGAATTTTAAATTGATATGCCTAAATACACTTTTTGAATCTGGATCCAATCAAAATAGAAAAAAAAAATGGCCATATCCAAAAACTAATGGCTAGAGATGATAAGGTTCGAAAACGTGATACTAATCGTATAAGATTATAAGATTAGACATGGTGTATATTAAATATTTCAATCATGAACATTATAACATTTGGATGCAGAGTTTGAAAATTTGATTGCCCATTGAGAAGAGTGATGCGGATTGGGAACGGAAAGAATCATGTCCCGACTATTCACAGAATGTGAGTGCTTCCAAAAGAAATCGAAGAATTTCTTGTTTAACTAAATACGAGTAGCTAAAACCTTGTAGCGTATATGAATTTGCTTACAAAAACTCAGTTATCTCAAAATTCAAACTTCTAAAAAACACGACAAAGTCTAATCTCAACATGGACAAAGGACTCACAGATTAACTCACCAAACAAACATATTGATCGCTCAGGATATTTATGAGCCCAAATCAATACTTACGGCTGGATAAGCTAGTACTCATGCGTCTCCCACGATGGTCTACTTTCATTTGATATATCACTTCTTATTGCTCGCTCAATAGGTTTAACAGCGAAGAGATACTGTCAATAACAAGCCAAAAAAAAAAAAGAAGAGGCAAACATATGGGGTCAGTCCCTAAATCGTAAGAGAAGAGGAAAATTATAGAATCGTTTAAGTTTCAGATGATGCATACTTGGAGTGCAACAATAAAAGGAATCAGCAACTTTCCCCTTTCATTGGGGTTTGGGCCTGCGATCAAATTTTTATCAACAAAAATTGACTTGGTTCCTTCTTTCAACACAACTGCGGTGATTGTCTCAACCAAGTGAGGAATCCAAGCAATCCCATTTGGAAGAACCTGTTGAGAAAAAGAATAGGCCAAACAATAAGTTGAAAAGATTCTAATGAAGATTTTTAAGAAAGAGAGAGAGAAGTAGAACCTTTTCATCTTTCTCGTTCTTACTGCACCGTCCACTGTTCTCAACCAAAACAACTGGAATATTCAACGCCTAGAAGGTATAGAATTTAGATAAATACTTTTATCATTCAATGAGCGACAAATAAATAAAGTAATCTAATCTTCTGTAGAACAAAAGGAAGACATGGATTTCATCTCATGCCGGATTTCTGATAGATTTTACTAAAAGAAAGATCAAAGACATGGGCAGGAAACCCTTGAATATCTTCAGTTGAAATCTATCAGTAACAATTTTTTTTACTGAAGATATTCAAGGATTTTCCCTGAAATCTATCAGTTTTTTGAATGATAAACCAAATTTTTATTGAGAAAAAATGAAAGAAAACAGGGGCAGGAAAGATCGAATGTGATATAACATGAGTATTATCAACTAAAAAGATGTTCACATAGACATATAGGCATACAACAAACAAGTGTACAAAAATCAAAACGGAACTCAAGATTTGCTCACAATGGCGAACAAAAATAGCAAAAGCCACCTGAATATCTTTTTTGTTGAAAGAGGCGCCGAATCGGACAGTTTTCAGTAGAGCTTCTGATCGTCTGGAGAAAAATTCTTCATATGGTACTCCATCTGGTGGGGAAAATTGAGCATGAGTGAGGACGACCAAAGCCCTATTCCATATTGCTTTACCAAAGCTGTTTGTTATGGCCTTAATAACCTGCTTTTCCAAGTTATCTACTCTATATGCATCCAAGCGGTCCACATAGAGAAGAATATCTATGGTCTTATTCAAAAGAAAGCTGCTCAAAAAAGAAAGATAAGGAAAGACAAAGACAAGAACCAGATAATTATCTCGTAAAAAATCAATCTGAAGTAAAAAAATAATATTAGATATTACCGTTTTATGATCTCAAGTGTCTGATCATTGATATAACCTCCTTCTATGATACCAGGTGTATCAATGATGTTTAATGTAAATCCAGCCCTTGAGCGAGAAACCATCACAGGCCTTGCCACTTCTGACTATAAACATTTCATTTCTTAAATCAAATCATGAACCTTCTGTGCACTTCAATCAACCAAAATTCAAGTGAAGTGAATAACTAAAGTACCTGAAAAGGACTAACAGAAACAGCTCTTTCACCAATAATGGAATTCACAGTGGATGACTTTCCAACGCCACCCTTTCCCATTACAAGTATGGTCAAGGTGCTGACGTTCTGTAGAAAGATATCAACAGTCAATGAATCCTTAGAGATAGTGAAAAATGCAGTGCAAAGGCTTAAATGGAAATATAAATCACATAGATACGGATTCGTGATCACGACATATGGGTAAAAATGAATATATGACCTCCAGCTTCAGTCTTCCCAGCAACTCAAGTAATTTGACTTGTGTGGCCATTGCAAAGTTGTTAATCCCAATCCACTCACGGACAACCTGGGATGCCATGAAGCTGTGTGTGCCTGTCATATAATTTCATGAAGAAAAAAAGAAGCATTAGTTATAGCTCAGAAATAGACTCCAAGAAGAGGAAACAAATTCGACTATCAAGTTGTATGTGTATACGTATGTATATGTACAACAGTTGAAAGGATAACCTTTTTTAACAAACAGAACAGCCATAGATATAGTATCATAGATTGAGCGTCTCAAATCACCCCAAGAAAAGGACCCTCACAGTTCTCAAGGAACAACAAATGCAAGAATATGAGTGGACATTGTCAATGAAACTCAATGCAAAATTCAAAGAATGCCAAATTTTAAATTTACATGAGACTGTACAAAACAACTATATGCAACCGGGAATGAATTTTCACGACAAAGAGAAGTCAAACTTCAACAATTCGGCAATAGATGAACAAGATGACCACATGAAAATTAAGGTAAAGCTGCATGATAAGTCGAATAGGTAACGAATTTATACATAATGATTTTATTCGTGAATTAAGTCGAATACAAGCTTGTTCAATGCCAGCAACCTATTCGAAAGAGGATAATACACATGAATCTAACGTTTAGGAAAATAGGAAAACGTAATTTAGTTACTAAGATTATATATACGAGCAAGAAATGTTCACAAACGGAGAAATGCAAGGCCTAAATTTACATCAATACGCACAATTTAGACCGGAAATGAACAAAAGAAAAATTGATTCATGCAGCAACCGAGAGAGGGAGAGGTTTCGGAAGACGGAGTGTAAACCTCGGTCGACGAGCAGTTGAAGATGGAGTCGTGCCGCAGACGACTGCGACGGAGAGGGTGTGCCGCCGTGGGTCGTAGCGGAGAGGGAAAAGGAGAAAGAAGGCGGGAGGATAAGATTTATAGTTTATTATTTAATAAAAACTTATTTATATTTAATAAATGCTGGAAGAGTTTAAACTCGCAGATAGTGAGCCACTTTTTTTTAAGTCACGTTCAACACGACTCTCTAGAATTGTATGATATTGTACAATTCTAGTGGATTTGCTACGGATTTTCCAAAAAAATCTCATACCAATAGAGATAGTATTATTTGATTATAAACCCATGATCATTCCTTAAATTAACGGATGTAGGACTTTCATCTAACAGGAGACCAAAAAAATTTGAACTCGCAAGCGTTCAAATTTTCAAAAATTCAACTCAACTTAAATCGAAAAAAAATTCAATCCAACCTAATCAGTCGTACCAAGCTACACGATGTTGACGATAAAGTGGGTCAGAGTTCAGTCATGTGTGAAATGTTTGATCCATATGACATGTTTTTTTTTTCTTTCTACCAAATCACATGTAATGTGTTTCAAATAAATAATTAATTAAGTCGGTTTAGTTTGTAGTCTCAAAACATAAATGTTTGTTTACGGTAAATATTTGATATTTTAATAAAATTTCTAGATTTTATTATATTTTAGTCTATATATTTTAATTAAATTTAATTTTAGTCCGAACTTACTACTTTTATAAATTTCATTATCGTAGTAATTATACAAATTTATAACATCAAATATGTTAAAAATATTTTTTAAAAAGTAAAATTTATTAGCAAAATTTATATTATAGCAAGTATAATGTAATTAATTAAGATAAATATTCAGATATCACATGTTATAATGCTAAAGTCGTTAGAAATATTACGAATTAAATTTATTTTAATTTAGGTAATAATTTCGTAAATAGAGAATCTAAATTTCTATTATTTTATTTATAGTTAAAAAAAATAGAGAATTTTTTAAAAAAAATAAATTAGTTATAAATTATTTTTTAATTTTACTTTTTATTTTTAAAATTAAATGTTTTTTCACCCAAATTAATTTTACCAAATAAATGATTATATGATGAAAAGTTATTTAATATTTTTGATATCGCACCTCCATATTCATGAATCTAAATATTTTTAAATACGGAAATTAATTAATTGAAAAAAAAGTTTTTTTTTATTTATTTAAAAAAAGATAAATTAATTAAAAGCACCAAAATGGGGGAATTAGGGTTTTGGAAACGCTAGAAATACCGTAGATCTCATTTTCTTTCGCCTTCTATATATTACGAAACCCTTTTTCTCTTTTGCTTCGTCACCATTTGTGCAGAGAAATTTCTTCCTAACCTTGAAGATGGCGGAAGAGAGATTGACTGGAGTGGTTCAGTGGTTTAACGATTCCAAGGGGTTTGGCTTTATCAAGCCAGATGTGGAAGGCCCGGATCTGTTTGTTCATCAATCCTCCATTAAATCCGATGGCTACCGGAGCCTTGTCGTCGGAGATCATGTTGAGTTTCAGATCGCCCCTGGTGATGATGGGAAATCGAAAGCCATTGAGGTCGTTGCGCTCGATGGATCTTCGGGAAATCGGAGGGATAACTTTGGGGGTGGTGGTGGAAGGGGTGGCCGCGGCGGTGGCGGTGGAGGTTATGGGTTTGGTGGTTGGAGGGGTGGCGATAGGCGTAATGGGAGCAGTGGAGCCGGTGGGGGTGGGTGTTATCAATGTGGTGAGCAAGGGCATTTGGCTAGGGATTGTACTCGTGCTAGTAACCGCGGTGGTGGTGGTGGTGGTGGTGGTGGTGGCTGTTTTACTTGCGGTGAAGTCGGCCACTTAGCGAGGGATTGTCCACGAGGAAACAGCGGCGGCGGTGGGGGCGGTGCCGGTGGTGGGGCTTGCTATAATTGTGGTGGTTTTGGGCATTTGGCTAGGGATTGCAATAGGGGTGGAGCTGGAGGTGGAAGTGGAGGTGGGGGTGGTGGTTGTTTTAACTGTGGAGAATATGGGCATTTAGCTAGAGATTGCCAGAATGAAAGCCGTGGCAGCGGCGGCGGCGGCGGCGGCGGAAGATTTGGTGGCGGTGGTGCAAACACTTGCTTCAATTGTGGGAAATCCGGGCATTTTGCTAGGGAGTGTCCTGATGTAAGGAGTGAGACAGAGTAATAGTATATAATTTTTCCTTTAACCTCAATATTACCCTCGAACTATGTTCTTCTTTTGGTGTGGATGTTGGCTATACGTAGCTTACTTTAGAGGTTTTTTTCTTTTTAATATTCCATGGTGGTTTCGCTCTTCAGGGGCAAATTTTATTGTTCACACGCGATGTGGTAATTTGGTTGAATGAGGCATTTTGATCTTCTTTTCTTGTTTCATTACTTTTTATATCTCAGTTTCATGTTGTGCGATGTCTGCTTCAATTGTAATTATCCATGTCAACATCTAATAGCCCATTGACATGAATTGTGACTAATTTCGATTGATAATATACGTTGTTGGCATGTTCTTTGTTTTAGCAATACCATACTAGGCCTTCATTTTGTTTACTTCTTCATCATGAATAATGGATTTACTTTAGATATCATTTACTCTGATACTCGAAATGTTGCTAGCATGTTTGGGTGTACTCTGCTCTGTTTTGCTGACCTTACGTTCTGTTATAAGATCTGTTATGGAAGTGTTTTAGAAGTTGTTTTAGGGTAGTGGTTCTAATCCTGTTTGTCATTTATACTTTCAAGTTTCATAGATTTGACTTCCTAGCACAATTTCGTAACTTGTCCAAAAGATTTAACAGAAGAACATGGTAGTACATTGAAGGTTTTAAACAATTGAATTAAAAGAAGGCTAATAATGCATCCTTCTTGACGCTTTTATGCTGAAAGATGCAAATAAATGAATGCTTGTTAGTGTTAAGTTACTTCCTTTTTCTTGTAAAGGTGGTGTGTGTATTTGAGAGGGATGCCTTCTATTTATCCATCCCAGCCTCTTTTTTTCTCGTCTTCCTTAGGAGTTGGTGTTGGTTTATGCAGGGAAGTTGGTGTGGAACGGTCGTCTGAACTCTTATTTATAAGTGATATTATGTATAATTATCAATTTATAAGCATGTCTTGGAGAATGTATTTAGGTAAAGAAATACTAGGAAGTAACTTCTTTTATTTGTTTGAATTGCTAGATTAATGCAAGTGTATTAAATTTCCATCAATATGTAGTATGTGACAAGAACACTACAAGTAAATAGCAGTACTTTTGGTCTAGGGCTCAAAACTTTTCTCTACCACTATCCATGAAATGAAACTGGTAAAGACTTTATTCTCTCCCTCCTTGTCCTTGTCCTTGTCCTTGCCCTTGCCCTTGCATTTGTGTGATATGTAAGGTTTTTTTTCCATGGTAGATAGTGGCCATTTTGAATTGGTTATGAGGATTGCATGATGCACTTGATCTGTTATGAGTTTTCCTTTGTGGTTTTTTTAATAAAGAAAATGAGTACTCAGGAGGGTCAGGAAGGAGTTGAAAACTCTAGTAGTATCCTCCTCCAAATTGTTCCTTAGCGATGCGATTGCTTGAACAAACCCCTTTAGAACGGAACATCGTATTATGCTTGTACATTTTAGCGAAGATGCTCTTTTAGTCTTGCATTCTTCTGCTTAATTTTGATATGTTGTGCATTTTTTGACCATTATAGTTCAGTTCAAAAAGTTGTCATTATGATATTTGAAACTTCGTTTGTTTCTGCCTATCTGTGAGAGGCTGATGAAGCTTCTCTCGTTGCTATTGTTTTATTTCCATTATCCTTCTGCTTCTTTTCCTCATTGCCATTTGTATTAGAGTAACATGAAAAGCTTGCTGCTATTGAATTATGCTTGGAGAATTTGGGAGGTTTTTAACTTGAATCGATATCTTACTATGGTTGGATGAGATGATTCAACCTTTTCTCTGAAATTGAAACATCTAGGAACAAAGTTATTACTGGTGCTCTGAACATGATTTTTTAACCAAGCAGTATGAGTTTCATTCTCATTTGATAATTGTTTGTTTAGTTAAAGTTTGTGGATCATACCCTCAGCATTTAGCTTAGGAATATCACAATCTAGACTCTTTATTTGTCTTCTTCTTCATCTTCAGGAACAGGCTAAGGCTAAATGAAACATTGTTTATTCAATGTGTGTGTGTGGGGGTAGGATATGGTCTTTAAACTTTCAAATGTGTTCGATACAACTTAGAAATTTCTGTTTTATATCTAATAAGTTATTGAATGTTCAAGGATTATAACTTTGTTGGGGTGAACTTATTTGCTACTAGCTTTTCTCTAAGGGGTAGATACACATCTTTTTTGGTTCTCGAGGTAAACGACTGATTCTCAAAGTAAACTTTTTTAGTTTTGGCGTGAAATCATAGATAAGCTCTACCAAGGATTGCTGAACGTTTGGTAGACTTTCCTTTGTTTTTAGTAACAAAATGAACTAGAAGTAGGACCAAACTGAGAGTTAGCAGCCTAAACACATGTACTCGTTACCTGTTTATGCGTTCATATCTCACGACTTTACTAGATGTGTTATATTCCCATGAATTCATAATGACATGAGCTTTTGCTCATGAAGCGATATTTTTTATTAGAGATTACAATCTAGAATAGAATGTGGATAATGTATTGACAAGACTCTTAGACCATAAAGAAGCCATCATATCTCATTTAAATTGAGTGATGGGGTTCCATACTTCGGGGCTTTAATGAAGTTTTAAACTTTATGGGGAGGATAAGCTATCTTCTTTTCTTTCCTTGTTTCCTTTTAAATTTGGGTTTTATATTACAAAAGAGTGTTATTGAAACTTTTAGAGTCTAAATGTATTTTTTAGACAAAGTATAATGATTAGTTGTATTTTTGGTATATTAAAGGTGAGTACAACAATAGTAACTAAGAATCCAATGCATAACAAGCCATCCAAATTCTAAAGAGAAATCTAGAAATGTGTTCGGGTTTAGTTCCCTAATTCCCATATCCCATAAACCTAAAAAATTGGAGCCACCCGACCATCCTCTCATGGATCTCTACAATCATGTGACTCTTCGTTTTAATGTATCCTACCTTCTTCCATAGATTCTTTTTGTTATCAATGAGTCCGTTCATAACTTATGGGACGTTTTTTAAATTTAATTTTTTTTATTAAAAGTCATTAAAAGAACCTTAGATCTAAAGACAAATATATATATATATATATATATATATGAGATTCCTTTTTAAATTGTATAATAGATTTGAATGGCTCTATCTTCAATACAATTTAATCACCGTCCAAAGCAACATTATGGCTCATTTGTGATGGGGAGACCCTAATCTTCAGCTCTTTCATCGTGTGCCTCTGCCTTCCCCACATGCCCATTGCTTCCCCTTCCCCTCTTCTATAAATCCCTTTTTCTTCCTCCTCTAACACCATACATCTCCTCCCATGGCTTCCATTTCTTCTCCTCCTCTTCCCTTCTTCCTCCTCTTCTTCTTCTTCTCTTGTGTAAATTCAGCTACTTTCACCATTTTAAACCAATGTGATTACCCAATTTGGCCCGGAGTTTTGTCGGGTGCTGGAACGTCACAACTTTCGACCACCGGTTTCGTCCTGCAACCAGGACAGTCCAACGCCCTTTCCATGCCTCCGTCGTGGTCTGGCCGGATTTGGGGTCGCACTTATTGCTCCCAAGACAATGCTGGTAGATTCTCCTGTGCCACTGCCGACTGCGGCTCGGGCACCGTTGAATGCAATGGTAGTGGCGCTGCCCCGCCTGCTACCCTCGCTGAGTTCACACTCAATGGTGCTGGTGGACTTGATTTCTATGATGTTAGTCTCGTCGATGGCTATAATGTACCCATGTTAATCACCCCACAAACGGGCTCAGGTAATACAAATGTCAAAACACGACATTCATTTTTGTTTATGTTTTTAAAAGGTTAAATTATAAGTTTAGTTGAAAGCAGGTGGAGGTAATTGCACGACGATCGGGTGTGCAGCGAACTTAAACACAGAGTGTCCAATGGAGCTAAGAGTGGCAGTGGATGGGCAGAGCGTGGCGTGCAAGAGCGCATGTGGGGCATTTGGTGAGCCGCAATATTGCTGCAATGGCGAATATGGGAGCCCAACCACTTGTCGACCCACGTCTTACTCAGAGTTCTTCAAGTCGGCATGTCCGCAAGCTTATAGTTATGCCTATGATGATGGAACTAGCACCTTCACTTGCGCCGCCGCCAATTACCTTATCACTTTCTGTCCTTCTCTTTCAACTAGGTAACTCTCATATACTTTACTCGAGCATAATTTGATCTTGATTGTTAATATTTTGAAATTTCACGCTACATATAGTTGATTTCAATAAAAAAAAATGATATCGTACATTCGAAATCGTCGTTTACTTAAGTTTAGAAAGTCGATACAAAGATTTGTTCAGGAATAGTAAGTTTATATTCGCTGATATGCTTAGTGAGAACAACTAGATCGTTGCCTACCAATATCAAGTTATACGTTCCATTGTTCTAAGATGTGAGGATCTGGTGGTGATGATCACACCTGACCCTATTCGAACTCAAGAATTTGGGTGACCGGTATTCCACCCTGATATGGATCCCTACCTCCCACAACCGACGCATTATTTCTCAAACTGGTTTTTTAGGCAGGCACAAGTGGAGACACAAACAAAGGCAGATCTTGTTGTCACTTAATAATCCCGAAATTCCTTCCTATTATTTTTTGAGCTTGTGAAAATAAGTTAGAAGTTCAAAATATTAGATGACCTACGGTCTTTGTTCTATGTCTTACCCTTCGTTCTCCTCTCCAACCTTTAAAATAATCTAGACATCAAGCGGTGTGTCAGCGAGGACATTGGACTTCCAAGGGAGTGAATTGTGAGATCTCACATTAGTTGGAGAGGAGAAACTTCTCCCTAAACAACTTCTTCCTACCCGATAGTTATATGCTGCAAGCCGTTGTTGTTGCTTTTTTGCTTGCATCACATCTAACACCAATTTTCGAAATCTCTCTGTCCCGTTTTCTAAAACTTTCTCTTGAACTGGGGCCAGAGGCTCGAGCATACGTAGGCAATGCAAGAATGAATTGGCTTAACTTACTTGTTGCTGGGAAGTGAGTGCCGCACAATCGTAAGTCCGCTGCCATCAAAAGTGCGATTGTGACAAGTGCAAAGACTGACAGCAACAACGATACGTAACGGGCTTAGGAGGATAGTCATATGAATATTAATATGACTTCCTTTAATATAAGAAGATGAAAATAGAAAAAATTAGATCTGTTTTTATTTTATTTTATAAGTTTTAGGGATTTGTAAAATTGTTTTAAATTTTGATTGAAATTTTGTGGGTGATGAGATGACTATGAATATGCAGTGTGAAATCATCAAACGGGCAGTATCCGCGGGCAGTGGATGTCTCAACAGCCGAGTATTCGGGCAGGCCGTTAGCGTCAGTAGCCGTTATCTTCACCGTGACGGCAGCTCTTAGTCGGCGATTTTTGCGTCTCCTTTAAGCCTTCACCATCGGCCATTTGGGCCATCTTTACAAATGGGCCGCTTGGCCCATCTTCACAAATGGGCCGCTTGGCCCATCATTGAGCCCATTCAACGGAATTTTCTATAGATTCTTGCACATATTTTAATTTTAATTTTGTTGTATAGTATTAGATTTTGAGGGGTTTTTTTTTCTTTTTCTTTTTTATTTGGGAAAAATTCCATTTTTTTTGGGTATCAAAATTGGGTTGTGCCTTCTCAAGATGAGAATTCCAGAGTTTTTCTCGGAATGATTCTTAGAAGAAAAAAGACCGTTTACGAGTTAAATCAAATAATTCTATTTCTCGATCTTTCTAACTTATTTTTATAGAACTAATATTAAAATAATTGAAAAAACTCATTTACCTGTAATTTTTTCAATTTAGGGTATTGGTAGACGGTAATGAATTGAGTGGTAGGGTTGGAATCTCGATGACATCCATTTGAGCTAGAATTTTCAAGGATATTTTCGTAACAAAATTTTAATGTTGAAGTGTGTAAAAATTGAAAATTTTCGAAGTCTAAAGCGTCATAATTGAAAATCTACACTAAAGTTTATGAACAATGTATAATTAACTTTACATATTTGATTCTCTCAAATCTATGGATATGAAGGAAATATATTGGTCGGGAAAAAAGTGGATGTCATTGGAATTTCTCGACCTCTATTATACGGGAAGAACGTGGTTTTAGATAGCTGTTGATGCATAAATGAAAATTTTTTGGCTCGAGAATATGGAGTGTATAATATCATAATTTTTTTTGACCTCGATTGGAGTAAGCATTATTAGGATGGACTCATCCACGTTTATACTACTCTTATTATGTGAGATCTTATCTTAGTTTGAGAGAGAAACGAAACATTCCTGGTGTGAAAATCTCTCCGTAACAGATCATTTTAAAAATCGTGAAATTGACGACAATACGTAACCGGCCAAAATAGACAATATCTACTAGTGGTGGACTCTGAGCTATTACAACACGAAATTGACGACAATACGTAACAGGCCAAAATAGACAATATCTACTAGTGGTGGACTCGAGCTATTACGAAACGAAATTGACGACAATACGTAACAGGCCAAAATAGACAATATCTACTAGTGGTGAACTCGAGCTATTACAAAAAGAATCTTCCGAGCTGGGATTCATAAACTTTTACTTCTCAGCCAGAAAACATACCAAAAACTCGACCTAAATGAATAGAATCAAACCTACCATATATATATAATAGAGGCGTGTGGGGTTGGATTTATAGTTAAAAGATGAAGAATTAAATGTTAGTAAAAAGTTTGGTAAAGAAAAAGAAAAAAAAGATGGAAATTAAATACTATTGTATTCAATAATTCATCCTTCAAGATAATAGAAACACTTATTTTTTCTTTTCCAAGAACATAGCCCTTTTGCAATTACCAGTCACTCACAAGCGGAGCTGGATTCTTTTGGTTCTTTTGTTTTCTTTCTGATATGATTTCTTTCACTTTCTTCCATGCAGATCGGAAAACGACAGCGACACCACATTTCTGAGCGCCATGGAGTGGAACCCACTTTGTTCCTTGGCTTTGGAACAACTAATGTTCGGCTTCTTAAATTCTTGACCCATAATGGTCTCTGTTTACGCTATATTATAGCCCACCATTTCGTTGCTGTTATTAATGCGATTCATTCCGTTGAAATGGTTATTTTCAGATGATGAACTGATCGATCGGGCTGCGCTGCGGAAATGGGAGAGGAGGGACGATCCTTGGCCGTGACTCCGACATGGTCGTTTGCAACAGTGGTAACTATCATGGTTTCGCTTGGATTCTTCTTTCAAGGCACGTTGAAACGGATTAAAAAGGTATGATCGGGTCCGATTCTGTTTGGGTTTTTGATGGAATCTCGTTTTTGATTCATTTTGATTGTGAGACGCTTTTGTTGTTCCAGTGGTTGGATAGGACGAAGAGGAAATCGTTGCTTGCTGCGTTGGAAAAGATTAAAGAAGGTGAGGAATCTGATGAGTGTTTGATTTTGGTTGTTCTTTTTGGGTTGATTTGTTTCTTGATTTGGTTTAGATTTGTGGGTTTTGTTTGTGAGCAGAATTGATGCTCTTTGGACTTCTGTCGTTGTTGATGGGTCATTGGATTGTTTTTGTGGCAAGAATTTGTGTTAAGTCATCTGTGTTGAGCAGCCGTTTCTATCCATGTGCGTTGGAGATTGATCTGAAACGAGTTAGACATATTTCTATTGCAAGTGAAAATATGAACAGTTCTAATGCTGGGATACGAGAGTATTGTCCTGAGGTACTTCTTATGCTTTGCTGAAGAAGTTCCTGAACTTTGAAGTATTATCACTTAAATTCACGTTAGGATAACAGTAACGGACCAAGTCCACCGCTAGCAGATATTGTTCTCTTTGAGCTTTCCCTTTCGAGCTCCCACTCAAGGTTTTTAAAACGCGTCTTCTAAGGAGAGGTTTCCACACCTTTATAAGGATGCTTCGTTCTCCTCCCCAACTGATGTGGGATCTCACAATCCATCCCCTTCGGGACCCTCGTTCCCTTCTCCAATCAATGTGGGACCCCCAATTCACCCCCCTTCGGGGCCCAATGTCCTTATTGGAACACCGCCTTGTGTCCACCCCCCTTCGGAGCTCAGCCTCCTCGCTGGCACATCACCAGGTGTCTGGCTTTGATACCATTTGTAATGCCCCAAGCCTACCACTAGTAGATATTGTCCTCTTTGAGCTTTCCCTTTTGGGCTTCCCCTCAAGGTTTTTAAAACGCATCTACTAGGGAGAGATTTCCACTCCCTTATAAAGGATGCTTCGTTCTCCTCCACAACCGATGTAGGATCTCACAATAACTATTTGGAGTTTTTGCTTGTTGTGTCTAGCAGTGAAAATATGATGTTTGAGCACAAGATTCGAGTCGGAATGAATTGAATAGTTCATCATATCATTCAATATGTTGTTATTTTGCTTTCCAGGGTCGTGAATCGTTTGCTTCATATGAAAGTTTAGAGCAGCTTCATCGATTAATATTCGTTCTCGGTATCACTCATGTTTCGTATAGCTTCATTGCCATTGCCTTGGCTATGATTAAGGTTGGTGTATCTCATATCAGTCTGCTTTCAAGTTCTTCTGCCTTGATCTCCATGACATCTTGAAGCTTGCTTCTTTTTGTTCAGATATATGGCTGGAGAGCGTGGGAAAATGAAGCTAAGGCTTTGGCCCTTGGGAATGCACAAGGTAAATAAAATTGCACCAAATTGTTGTTCTAGTTTCTAAGCTTTGGAACTTGTTTGAGTCATTATAGACGCCTTTAAGAATTTGCATCGAGCGTTTTTTGACCTTCGATTTTCATTACTCGAATGTAGAAGAATCTGTACAAGCTTCGTCGACCAGGCCAAAAATAGGGCGACTGTCAACTTTTGTCTTTCACCATACTTCTCACCCATGGAGTCGGAATAGAGTTCTCGTTTGGCTGGTAGTTTCTTTGTTTCCTTTGAGCTCTTGATAAAGAAAGAATTCAAATTTCATGGCTTTTTTTAACCGTTTGATTATTCTCAAGAGGCTTATAAAGCTTCACAAGCAACCATTTGATCACTTTTTTATGTTCTGGAGAACTCAAAACATATTATACCAACTTGCAGCTCTGTTTCAGCCGCCAGTTTTGGAGCTCTATCAATCGATCTGATTACATGGCTTTGCGGTTGGGCTTCATCAGTGTATGTTCATTCTGATACTAAGTAGCTTTGGTGTTCTTTTGCTTTCATTCCAAAAACAATTACAATAATAAGTAAGTTGATGCTAGGAAGCATAAGATAAATCCCATGGAGAGCTGTAGATATTTGAAGTACTTTTTCCCTTTCGGGTTTCTACTTTAAGAATCGGTGTGAGATCCCACGTCGGTTGGAGAGGGGAACGAAACATTTCTTATAAGGGTGTAGAAACCTCTCCCTAGTAGATGCGTTTTAAAATTGTGAGGCTGACGGCGATACGTAACGGGCCAAAGCAGACAATATCTGCTAGCGGTGGACTTGGGCTGTTACAAATGGTATCAGAGCTAGACACTAGGCGATGTGTTGCGAGGACGCTGGGCCTCCAAAGGGGATGGATTGTGAGATCCCACATCAGTTGGAGAGGGGAACGAAGCATTCCTTATAAGGGTGTAGAAACCTCTTTCTAGTAGATGCGTTTTCAAACCGTGAGGCTGATGACGATACATAACGGGCCAAAGCGGACAATATTTGCTAACGGTGGATTTGGGCTGTTACAATCGGTGTTGGTCCTTACAAGGAAGATTGAATAATCACAAGGAAAAAGAAAAAAGAAAAAAAAAACGTCATTGCATGCGAGTATAAGAGGATGAAAGTAACACAAAGGAACAAATATATATATGAGCATTAGATCAACATGCCCGGTAATTTGTTCTTGAATTCCCTTTGTACGTGCCTGTTTACTTAATTTAATAGCTTTTTTCATTGCTTTGTGAAATGAAACTCAATTATTTAATTGTCCCGCTTAACATGCCTTTACCTATATTCTAACTTTACTCTTTCCTTCTTTATAATTTTTTTTTCGTGTTCGTTTTCTTTTGGAATGTAGACTCATCAACTCCCTATATCATATGACTTCCATAATTATATGCTTCGAAGCATGGAGGATGAATTTCGTGATATGGTTGGTATAAGGTCGTATATCGTAACTCTATGCTAGACTTCATTATGTAATGGCTCAATAGTTCTTCTTTCCTAAATCATGTTTGCCAAAAACGTTCTTAAAATCTTGACCCGACTTTGAAAAACTAAAAAAAGCGGTTCTTACAATCTGTTTTTTTGTCTCAGATTTTGATCCTTTAGTGTTAGTCTATTGCCTGGTTTACCGTGGGCGTTCTTGCTTCTGATGAACTAACCAGTACCGTTGTTTCGTCTGCATGTGCAGTGTGCCACTCTGGATATATGCCATAGCTTGCATCTTCCTCAACTTCCATGGTAATATTTGATCTCCCAAATCCTTAACTGAAAAGCTTTAAAATGTTTCGATCCGTTTCATAAAGTAAATTCCTTCTTGTTGCACCTGCATGCTTCGGTTTCGTGAAAAACTTGATATGAATTCCTTCTTGTTCATGATGAAATATGATTTATGACCGAACCATCCTTATTCAGGAAGCAATATTTACTTTTGGGTTTCCTTCCTCCCTGCAATTGTAAGTTCTTTCTGTGAATCTCTGTCTGGTTTCTATGTTCCCATACTCGCAATGGTTAAACCATCCATGTTTTTATTTTGCCTTTGTTAACCAAAACTGATAGTTGATTCTGCTAATCGGGACGAAACTGCACCGGGTAGTCGTAAAGCTGGCTGTAGAAGTTGTGGATACGTCTGCACGGGGATGTTACCGTTTTAACTTAAGGGATGAGCTGTTTTGGTTTGGGAAACCTAAGCTTCTTTTGTGGTTGATACAGTTCATATCTTTCCAGGTTAGTACATAAAAGATAAGCCAGTTGCTTTTACAGTAGTAGTTCATCCTGCATATGTATGTTTCTTAGTATCATTTCTTTTTGCAGAATGCTTTTGAGATGGCTACATTTATTTGGTCCCTGGTAAGTGTTCAATAAGTATGTTGTTTCTCTCAAACTCGAGCCCGAAATACCCTACAATTAGAAACTATAGCTGGTTCGGTTTCCCTTATCTGAAACCATTTGAAGCCACTTCCCCAACTTCATATCTGTGAGATCCCACATTGGTTGGAGAAGGGAACAAAACATTCCTTATAAGGGTCGGGAAGCCTCTCCCTAGCAGACACGTTTTAAAACCTTGAGAGGGAGCCCGGAAGGGAAAACCCAAAGAGGACAATATCTGTTAGCGGTGGGTACAAATGATATCAGAGCTACGTTCCGAATGGTGTGCCAACGGGGATGCTGAGCCCCCCAAGGGGGTGGATTGTGAGATCCCACAGTAGTTGGAGAGGAGAACGGAGCATTCCTTATAAGGGTGTGGAAACCTCTCCCTAGCAGATGCGTTTTAAAACCTTGAGGGGAAACCCAGAAGGGAAAGCCCAAAGAGGACTATCTGCTAGTGGTAGGCTTGGGCGGTTACAAATGGTATCAGAGCCAGGTTTCGAATGGTGTGCCAGCGGGGATGCTGGCCTCCAAAGGGGATAGATTGTGAGATCCCTCATTGATTGGAAAGGGGAACGAAGCATTCATTATAAGGGTGTGGAAACCTTTCCCTAGTAGACAGTTTTAAAACCTTGAGGGGAATCTCCAAAGTCCAAAGAGAACAATATCTGCTAGTAGTAGTAGTGACATTGTTTGAAATACATTAGGCTCGTGTTTTGTTCTTTGATTTGGTATTGTAATTTTGTTCTTTTTTCTTTCTTACTGACTGAAATCTTAGCTTTCAGTGGGAAATTAGGGAGCCCTCTTGTTTCATGGAGAACCAAACATACGTTGGTATCCGCTTGGCCTTCGGGTATGTGATGTCCTCGTCCCGAACGAAACTTATGTCGTAACGGGCGTATATGCCATGCATTTTCTTTACTAAAGACGATGAATCCATTTGGAGATCAGACACAACTTCATTGTTGTTCATTGCAGGGTCATCACTCAGTTTTGCAGTAGCTTCATTACATTCCCACTCTATGTTATAGTAACTCAGGTATGATTGTTTTATCTCGCATCTCTCCGTTTTCATCAAACTCGTCCCAACTTGAAGTAGCGTTAATCCGGTTCTTGTAGATGGGGTCGAGGTTCAAGAAATCACTCGTGTCGGAGAACGTCCGAAACTCGCTTCAACAATGGAAAAAAAGAGTGAAGACAAGGTCAGGTTCTGCTTCCTCGGTGGCAGTTGTGGGTGCAACATCACTTTCGTCCTCTGTTTGTACAATGGAGGACGACGACGACGACGACGATGATGGTGAGGTGAACGACGACGACTTTATCGCAAACTGCTCGGAAGGAAGCACGTCAAACGCTGCCCAATCCACTCGTTCCTCTCAGGTCCTTCAGCATGCTTCGTCGGACGACACGGACATACGAATATCTGTTAGTTCTAGTCATCCTCACATTACATCCAATGACAACAGAGATGAAGGGAATGAGGATCATTGAGGGCAGTGATCAATAGCACAACTACTTAGTCTCTTGTTTGGCCTACTTTTGAGCTTATATTTAGTGAAACTGAAAGAGATTTGGCTCTCTTTTCTAGTGTTGAGAGTTTAGAAATTTATGTTCAATTAAAATGCATTATGAATTTTAGATGTCAATGACAAACGTTTACACAATTATGCTAGCCAAAAGCATCTCATTTGGCCTACCTATCGCGAAATCTAAACATAGACAATCTAAACATAGACATTGTCCGCTTTGGCCCGTTACGTATCGTCGTCAGTCTCACGATTTTCAAATGCGTCTACTAAGGAGAGGCTCCTACACCTTTAATAAGGAGTGTTTCATTTCACTCTCCAATCGATGTGGGATCTCACAATCTACCTCAAGGGACAGCATCCTGGCACATCACCTGGTGTTTGGCTCTGATACTATTTGTAACAGCTCAAGCCTACTGCTAGTAGATATTGCCCGCTTTGGCCTGTTACATATCACCATCACTTTTAAAATGCGTTTACTAGGGAGAGGTTTCCACACCCTTATGAGGAGGAGTGTTTTGTTTCACTCTCTAATCGATGTGTGATCTCACAATTCACTCCCTGGAGGCCCAACGTCCTCGTTGGCACACCGCCCGGTGTTTGCCTATATACCATTTGTAACTGTCCACGCTCACCGCTAGCAGATATTGTTCGTTTTGACCAGTTACATATCGTCGTCAATCAGTTTTAAAATGCGTCTACTTTCCACACCCCTATAAAGAGTGCTTCATTTCGCTGTCTACTTTCCACACTCCATAAAAAAGAGTTTCATTTCACTCTCCAATTTATGTGGGATCTCAAAAAAATTGGACTATTTCTCAATTTATAATATATTTAAAATTAAAAAAATCAATAAAAATACAGCAATTTATTTAAAAAAATACCCTTGATTTTTTTTTTAAAGAAAATGCAAAACTACTCTTAAAACTTTAAAAAATATACTTAATTTTAGATAGAACTGGTTAATAATTTTTTTAATTAAAAAATATACTTAATTTTAAATAGAACTGGTTAATAATTTTTTTAAAAAAAATAAAGTTTCTTTTAATATTTCATTAATATCCATAAAACTTTTTCAAAAACTTAAAAAAAAAAAAAAATTTACTTTTCTTTTATTAAAAAATACCTTTACTCTTAAGATAGAAACAGTTAGTACTTATCTCTTTTTTTAATTTTTTTAATTTTAAATTTATTTTTAAAAAATAAAATATTAACGATTTTGGTATTTTTTAAAAAAAAGAATCAAACTTTAAATTATTAAAAATTTTGATAGCTTAGAGTTTAAATTTATAATTTAATTTATTATTATTTAACGAAAGACATATCTTTAAATCGAGTTTTCCCTGTTAAAGCAGTTCTTCAATTCCAGACCTTCCGGCTTATGCTGCAAGAAACCTCAGCCTTCTGCCTTCTCTGCGATTCTCTCTTACTCCTTCGATTTCTCGGTGTTTTCAGTCTCTCAACATGGTGCTCGAGGTAGTCACTGATCACTAATCTCTTTTTCCAGATTCCTAATTTCATTCAATTTTCCTCATTTACTTGGAATTCCATTTTTCTCCACTTGGTTTAAACGATCTAGGGTTCTTATGGATATGAAACTATTTTTTGTTTCTTTTGGGTAGGCGACGATGATCTGCATCGATAATTCGGAATGGATGAGGAACGGCGATTATGCTCCTTCGAGATTCCAAGCTCAAGCGGATGCCGTCAATCTCATTTGCGGAGCTAAAACCCAGGTGATTGATCGCTTTATCTTGTTCCATTATGTTTTCCTTGTCTGTGTGATGGAAAGAGAAGAAGGAATATGTCTCCTGGTTTTAGATTTTATGTCATGTTTCGAGTAATATAATTTCTTCTTCATTGCCTTTTGGGTTGGCTTTTTTCTATTGCGTTGCAGTTTGGGTCATTTGGGCGGGGATGATTTTGATTACGAACAAAGCCATATTGCCTACTTGATTAAAGTGAAATTAGTAAATTAGTTTCTTGGAACTATCTGGTAGTCTCGCATTTTTCTTTCTTAACATATGATTCTGAAGTTTTGATGAAAGTGTTTCATCGTTTCCATTTCTCTAACAGTCCAACCCGGAGAATACGGTAGGAGTTCTTACGATGGCCGGAAAAGGGGTTCGGGTTTTGGTAACTCCTACCAGTGATCTTGGCAAGATTCTAGCGTGCATGCATGGTTAGTTCATCTACTTGCCTTTTCGATGAAGTTACCCCCCTTTCTTATTATATAAGTTTGAGGCTTCTTAAAATGTTATGAGAGGTTTATTGCATTTTCTGCACCTCATAAAGAGGATTTTTTTGGGTTTTCTTTTAAACGTAGTAGTTGAAAATTTAGGTACTAAGATATTTTGATGTGATCGTTTCTGTATTTGGTTGTCATTTCTTCAGCATCTTAGTATCCAAGTATTAGAAAATAGTGAAAATTTGGCGAATTTTTGAATCAGCCCTTTTGTTCTGTCACTTATTCTGGAGGGTGACATTCTATGTTATGACTGATGATGTTTTGGACACTTTAGAGTGCATTTTATTCGAGATTGTTTCTCAACAGAAACAGCATTAATATATGTTTGTATATATATAGAAGTTGACTGATTATGTAAATATTTTACGTGTAATTTCTGTAAAAAAAACAACAAAATCTGATAGAGTTCTTGTTTTGACTATTCAAGGTATTATAAATTAAAACATTGGGAATAATTTTTGTGTTAATTATAGAAGGTGTCATAAGTTAGAATATAGAGAATAGTTTTTGGGATAATTCTGAAAGCTTAATGGTCTATTCTCACTCATTAGATGTATGAGATGTCACGCATGATAACTCTTACTTTGATCCCTATTGAAGTCGATGAGTTTATTTTTGTTACTGCTGTTCGTTCATTTCTCATTGTACTTCGGTCATTTGTTCTGAATATTGACATTTTAGATGACTGTTGATATCGATGTTTCTATTTAAATGTTTTTCCCAAAGGAAAACGTATATCCCCAAATATTCTTAGGGGTGAGTGCTGTTCAGTTTCAAGATGGTATGTACAACATTTTAGTCATTAGAAATTCATGGGTCCTTACTCTCTAGATGCATTGGATTAGGTGTATAGTGAGTTCTACAATAAGCCCCAGTGAAGTGCTGCTGATCTTTTTTGCTAGTTTTCCCACTTTGCTTTCTCTATAGTACTTAACATCTTTCTTGTTTACACAATAGGTTTAGAGTTGGGTGGAGAGACAAACTTGGCTGCAGGGATTCAGGTGGCACAGTTGGCTCTGAAGCATCGTCAAAATAAGAAACAGCAACAAAGAATTATTGTTTTTGCGGGAAGGTAGGCACTTCTTGACATTTCTTTTATGCATTTCTTATCATGCCGTTCCAGTTATTAATTGTTCTCAAGCCATCTACCTTATGTCATCTTAGTCCTGCCAATCATGACAAAAAGTTGTTGGAGACGATAGGAAAGAAATTAAAGAAGAATAATGTGGCACTTGATATTATTGATTTTGGTGAAGAAGATGATGGTAAGCCAGAGAAGCTGGAAGCCCTTCTTTCGGCTGTAAATAGTAATGACTCCAGTCACATTGTTCACGTTCCCTCCGGTCCAAATGCACTTTCCGATGTACTTATTAGGTCAGTTGCTCTCTCTCTCTCTCTCTCTATGTGGTTGGAGGATACTGATTCTTATTGCTTCCGTTTGTTTCATATTCTTTGACCTAGTAAAAAAAAATCGCTCTATATGTTTTCACAATGTCTCCTATGTCAGTACTCCAATCTTCACCGGTGATGGGGAGGGAGGAAGTGGATTTGCAGCAGCTGCTGCTGCAGCTTCAGCTGGTGGGGCTGGTTTTGATTTTGGTGTGGATCCCAACCTAGACCCTGAACTAGCACTTGCATTACGAGTCTCAATGGAAGAGGAAAGGGCCAGACAGGAGACAGCTGCTAAGAAAGCTGCTGAGGAGACTTCAAAGCAGGAAAAAGGAGAGGAACAACCATCTGGCTCACAGGATACAACTATGAACGAACGTGCTAGTGCTGAAACTTCTGATGCTCAAAAGACAAGTGATCCAATGGTTGGTTTATCTTAAATTAAATAAGTTCAAATGCTGCTATAGACATAGAATGTCCATGACTTCAAATATTTCCTTCAACGCTCGCTTCATTTCTCAGCTTGCTTTCTCCCACCCTTTTGGGGGGGGGGGGGGGGGGGGGGGGGGGGGGGAATGTTAATACGTATCTTCTACTTCGTTCTTGGTGGCATTTTTTCATTGCCTTCACAACTTTAATGAAAGTAGAAGTTTATGCGATGTTTTGATATTCAATCTGGATTTGGGATTTGGTTACAGGACGATGATAATGCTCTCCTACAACAAGCCCTTGCAATGTCAATGGAAGATCCTGCCTCAAGTCATGACGTGCGGGATACAGAAATGTCAGATGCAGCTATAGATCCGGAGTTAGCTCTTGGTAAGGTTCTTTGTTTCAATTTAACCATTCTTGGTTTGTGATGGGTACTTTTCTTCCTTCATCTCATGGTTGGCTGTTTGTCTCTTGAGTAATTCAGATTTTAACTTTATGATTATTTCAAAGGCATATAATTACTGCCGTTGAATCAAGCTTTATGAAAGTTTCTATCATAGGTTCAGAGAATACGCTGCACTAATTTGCTTGTTTGGTTTGCATGAATACCGTACCTGCTAATCTTCGATAGACCTAAATCATTTGCAAGTTGTAATAGCTCTACCCCACCGCTAGCAGATATTGTCCTCTTTGGGCTTTCCCTTTTGGGCTTTGGGAGAGGTTTTCACACCCTTATAAAGAATGTTTTGTTCTCCTCCCCATCCGATGTGGGATCTCACAATCCACCCCCTTCGGTGCTCAGCGTCCTTGCTGGCACACTGCCTCGTGTCCACCTCCTTTGGGGCTCAGCCTTCTTGCTGGCACATTGCCCGGTGTCTAGCTCTGATATCATTTGTAATAGCCCAAGCCCACCGCTAGTAGATATTGTCCTCTTCGAGCTTTCCCTCTCAAGTTTCCCTCAAGGTTTTTAAAACACATATGCTAGGGAGAGGTTTCCACACCCTTATAATAAAATGCTTCGTTCTCCTCCCCAACTAACGTGGAATCTCAATTGAATCTCAGTTGCAAGTAGTGTGCAATAAAACAAAACAATATCTCCATGAAATTTGACTTCCATCAATATGGACTGTTCAGGCCAGTTTGGAAAAAAAATAAATAAATACTGCACTTGAATTGAATGTGCATTCTAACTATCTTTTCCATCTTCGTCTATTGCTTGTTGGATGCAGCACTTCAGTTGTCCGTGCAGGAGGATGCTAAAGACTCAACAAGCCAACCTGATATGAGCAAATTACTGGCAGACCAGTCATTCGTGTCGTCCATTCTTGCATCGGTACGAATTCTACAACCTGTAAATACTCCCCCACAGATCTAGAAAAAGGTGCCTCCAAATATCAGGTTTATGTTTAATTGACTCAAATGGAAAAAAATGTTCTACAGCTTCCAGGGGTTGATCCAAATGATCCATCGGTTAAAGATTTACTGGCTTCCATGCAAAGTCAGTCAAAGCCAGAGGTTAGTTGGCTAAAGATCCAAATGATCCATCACTTAAAGATTGTATAATTAATTTTGAACGTTGTTTCAGGACAAGAAGAACGAAGAAAACCCGCCCAAGGAAGACGACAACAACAACAAATGATCCATCCATATTCCGAAGTTGAATAATTCTGCTAGGTAATTCGTATTTCCCTCGTAAAAGCGTTGCATCGTGTTCATCTGCAGAAGTTAGTCACTCTTGTTTTTGCTTTTGATTTGGCTGAAAACAAGAATATGCTTCACTCTGATGTCTAAAAAAGTCTGTTCTATGATATCATACTCTTGATCTTAAATCAACTCTTGTTTTCTTTCTCTTAATCTGTTTAGTTTCTTTTTATTTTCTTTGAAGAACATCCCTCCCAAGCTTACTATGATATAGACTTTCCCTTTTGAGCTTGTTTTCAAGGTTTTTAAAACGCGTTTGCTAGGGAGAGGTTTTCACACCCTTATAAACAATGCTTCGTTCTCTTCCCCAACAAATGTGGGATCTCAAAATTTTTCCATATCATTGAGGTTTTGAATATTACAGGGAGTAATTTAAGAATGTTTAGGCCTGATCTATGAAAAAAGAATTACCTTTTTAAATTTTAAGGACTAAATTAGTAATTTTGATAAGTTTTAAGGACTAAACCTATATTTTTATTCAAACAACGGCCGAGTTGTCTTCATTGTCTTCATCTTGATTTGTTTAAATTTTATGAGTTTTAATTCTTAGATCTCAGGTTTATATTATCATATTTTAAATTATTAAGCTAACATTCCAATTTAGCAATATTATGTCATTTTCCTAATTTTTGGTAATAAAATATCTCCTTTAAAGCGTTGGGCCAAATCAACACGAACTTCAGATTTTTAAGTACTAAAAATGTATTTTAAATTATTTAACGACTTTGTCATTCATTTTTAAAATTTATTAGGCAAAATATTAACTTTTGTTTCTAATACTTTACTTTCAATTAAAAATGCATAGTTAAGAATTTATTAAATATTTTAAGATTTTTAAATTTATTTTATATAAAATTAAAAATTTAATGATTTATTTAAGGTGCAACTTGGAAATTAAATTTGTAATTTGTATTTTTTTAAAATTTAATAGTTGGTTAAATTTTAAATTAATAAACAAGTTTTGAAAAACTATTTTTTTAAGTTTGCAAAACTATTTGAATTTTGAAAATATTTCAAAAAAGTTTTATAACACAACACCACCCTATCAAATTTGAGTATTATTATAAGTTCAGTTTTTAAAATAAAAAATTAAGTAGTTATTAGTAAAAATTAAACGAGCTACGGGACTTTAGAGCGTAACTCACATGTCAATGTTTCTACCGACACGTAATGTTTATAAGTTCTATAAATGATAAATTAATATTTAAATTATATTTAGAAAAATTGACAAATATAATTAAATTATACTAAACTCAATAATAGTAATAATAAATTAAAAAGTGTGAAATGCTTACCTAAAAATTAAATATATTTTAAAAATTATTTATATCGAAAATCATTATCATTTTTGTCAACATTTTCTATAAAAATATAAATTGAGATATTGACATTTTAAACATTAACATATTTGTAAAATAGTCCAAGCAAAAATGAGAGTAAATTATATAAAAGAGAGTTCGTTTCAATTGTACGGATAAATTTTATTTTTTCTTCCCGTAAAGTAACACGATATTATTTATAATTATATAGAAAATTAAGATGGTTATTACTATTTATTTAATTTTAAAAAATATAGCTAAAATGATTCAAATAATTAATTTTCACTGAGATTGTATATTGACTAATATTTTTTAAATAATAATTAAATAAAAGTCCAAACTTTAGTCATTATATATAATTTAACTAAAAAAATATAGTTTCAAGTTGTTGTTTGTCTTCCTCATAATTATCCTCCAACCATGGCGACGGAGCTTCGACAGCTAAAAGAGATTGTCGATGATTGTACGAGCTATGAAATGGTCCGACTTGGCCTTTTTTGATCATGATTAGTCAACAAATTGGTCTTTTCACATGATCTTGACGCGGGAAAGTTTCTCGATTACTGTTGAAATGAACCCTTAAATTCATTTATGTGATCGCATTGGAATTCGTTTTTTGATCCATTCTTGTTCTTACCAATTTCCCCCGGTTGTCTCTCCTCTCCGATTCTGCCCCCATACTTTGAAGCTCCAAATCTCTGTTTCCCCCCTTCCGCAGCAATGGATTCACAGTACCCATATCGCAACTCTCTTTACCCTCAAGTGAATCATTCGAATCCCGATGCGCCTTCATCTTCCTTTGTGAATACTAATCCATCGTCGAGTTCGAATCTTTACCCCACTCTCGATATGAAGGATTTGGTGGAGAATCTGTTTCCCGACGACGTGGATTACCGCCATCCTCCTTCGGCTCCGGCTTCGGCTCCTCCCCTTGCGGCGGAAGAGGTTCTCATCAGAGTCCCAGGCGCCATTCTCAACTTGATTGATCAACACTACAGTGTCGAGCTTGCTTGCGGCGATTTGACCATTGTCCTTATTCGCCAAGGGGAGAGTATTGTTACGGTGCTAGCGCGTGTTGCCGATGAGATTCAATGGCCATTGGCGAAGGATTTGGCGTCTGTGAAGCTCGATGATTCGCATTACTTCTTCTCTTTTCGGGCTCTTAAGGAACGTGGATCGGACACCGATTCGAGTGACGAGGAAGACCGGAAGAAGAATGGGTTGGATGATTATTTGAGTTACGGGTTGACGATTGTTTCGAAAGGTCAAGAGGGATTGTTGAAGAAACTGGATGGAATTTTGCAGAATTACAGTAGTTTTACAATGCAGAAGGTATCGGAGAGTGCCAAGAAAGTGGAGATTCTGGATGAATCTCTGGCCAAAGAGATGTCGCCGGCGGATTTGAAGACGGAGAAGAAGAAGAAAGAAGAAATGGAGGGGAAATGTGCGGCGTATTGGACAACATTGGCTCCTAATGTGGAAGATTACAATCGAACGGCTGCAAAGTTGATTGCAGCGGGATCAGGGCAATTGATTAAAGGGATTTTGTGGTGCGGTGATGTGACTGTAGAAAGGTTGAAACAGGGGAATGATGTTATGCAGAAGAGGATGGGCCCCTGTTCTAACACAGAGATCAGCCCTGAAACCCTCGAGAGGATTAAAAGGTTCTTTTCTTTCAAGTTGAATCTGTTTTCTTGCACTCATTTCTGTGTTGATAGCATTTGGTTTGAGCTTACTGGTATCCTATTATTGTTGGCAATTGTGTATCACTCTATTCGTAGCGGAGGTAATGAGTTCAAGTCATAGTAATCGCCTAAGATTTAATATCTTACTAGGTTTCGTGACAATCAAATGTAGTTTATCGCACGAGAATAGCCGATGAACTAGCAGATTGTCCCGAACCCTTGCGGATATTAAGAAAGACTATGCAATAATATGCAGTTCTACAGCCTAAACCAAGGAGTTATTGTGCTTAAGCCTTGTACCTTTTTTTTGAAAAAACTTTAGAAATATCCTCTAGAAGCCCTCATTTTTATGAACAATCTCTTACACTTGAACCCCAATGCTTTAAGAAACACTCTAGGTGCATTACGTTTGTAGCCACCTCTGAAATTTCAACGGGAACTTGATGAGTCGATCACCAGGGTACGCAGCGGTATAGGAACCACGAGCTTACGGGCTTGAAGAGGTTATTGCCAACACTCTAGGTGCATTACGTTTGTAGCCACCTCTGGAATTAAGAGCTACATAAAAAGTAGATATTTGAGCATTATTCTGAAATGAATTTCATATTGCATTTATGGGGGTAGCTTGGATTTTCTTTGAGCTGTGAAATTCTTGAGCAAACTGCATGAAAACACCTCTCAAGTACATTTTTGGTCTGATTTTTTGTTTAGGGTCAAGAGGGTGACAAGGATGTCGGAGAAAGTAGCAACTGGAGTACTCTCTGGAGTTGTTAAAGTTTCTGGATTCCTTACAAGTTCAGTGGCGAATTCGAAAGTTGGCAAGAAGTTTTTTGGAATGCTTCCCGGAGAAATTGTAGTAGCTTCTCTTGATGGCTTTGGTTCGTCGTCAACTCTACTTTGTTTTTCGATCTCCTTTCCTTTTCTCTGTATCGATCTATCGACTCGATTTTGCTTATATACACACTGAACTATTTAAAAATAACTTTAAAATGTTTGAGAAACTTGTTAACTTCAGTATGCTGGACACATGAAAAATCCGAACTTATGTTGTTATTTGAGAATATTTCATGGTGTTGATGAAAAGCTTTCTTAAGCTCGAAACTGCGATGAGAATATAGTTATGTTCGACTTTTACATTATTTGTATGAGAAAGCATGTCATTCCAAAATTTTAAAAATAGCATGTCATGGTGTTAATGAAAAGCTTTCTTAAGCTCGAAACTGCGATGAGAATATAGTTATGTTCGACTTTTACATTATTTGTATGAGAAAGCATGTCATTCCAAAATTTTAAAAATAGCATGTGGTTCGTGTATATATCTTTTGTCCAAATTCAGTCCTTAGATATTTAACAGCTCAATCATGATAGGTTTTAAATTTCATGTTGTTTGTTTCATCCTTCAACTAGTCTTGTGGTTAGCTCTACTTAGGATCATAGATATACTTTAGTTGCTGAATTTTCACTTTATGGATCATTCCCTTCAAGAACGCATTCCTTCTGTAGCTTAGTTGATTACTGATTTCATCTTCTGATAATCAGGCAAAGTTTTTGATGCTGTTGAAGTTGCTGGAAAGAATGTCATGGCTACATCTTCCACTGTGACAACTGAACTTGTGACCACAAGGTAAACTGTCACCGGCTGCACGTGTCTTACTATGGATAGGTAAAAAGAACCAGAGAGTATCAAGAATACAGCTGAAGGGAAGTTCAGAGAGTTCCTTTGTAACAGCCCAAGCCCACCGCTAGCAGATATTGTACTCTTTGCTTCCCCTCAAGTCCTCAAGTTTTTAAAACACGTCTACTAGGGAGAGGTTTCCACACCTTTATAAAGAATGCTTCGTTCTCCTCTCCAACCGATGTGGGATCTCACAATCCACCCCCATTTGGGGCCCAGCGTCCTTGCTGGCGCACCGCCTGGTGTCTGGCTCTAATACCATTTGTAACAGTCCAAGCCCACCGCTAGCAGATATTGTCCTCTTTGGATTTTCCCTTTCGGGCTTCCCCTCAAGGTTTTAAAACGCATCTACTAGAGAGAGGTTTCCACACCCTTATAAAGAATGCTTCGTTCTCCTCCCCAACCGATATGAGATCTCGCATCCTTATATCTCCCTACCTACCAAACTACTGTACAAGTAAAACCATAAGTTTTCCATTCATAAATCCCGCCTCCATCTTTTATTGACTCAACTAAGGGCCTTCACATAACATCACACTACATTACATAATACTTCAGTTCCTGTCCCGAACACGTACTCTTCTATACTATTAACTGGGGTGAGGGTCTATGACAGGACAGAACGAAGCCTTAAATGTGATACACTCTTATGTTAAGAGTCTGGTTTAAATACTGGAGATATTTTCAGTATACTTGCTATACAGATTTCTGGATATCTTTCTGCTGCTTGACCAAATGTTGAAAGAATTTCAATTTTTGCATGCTTTTATATTCTTTTCCTTATTTTGTTGTTGCAGGTATGGGGAGCAAGCTGCGACTGCAACCAATGAAGGCCTTGAGGCTGCTGGACACGCTGTTGGGACGGCATGGGCTGCTTTGAAGTTACGAAAAGCTCTGAATCCAAAAAGTGCTCTTAAGCCAACAGCTCTAGCAAAATCCGCTGTTAAAGCCGCAGCTGCAGAGGCGAAGGCTAAGAACTCCAAGTAAATTGTTGGAATTATTTAATATTTAGCTAATAGTAGGTATGGCTTATGAGCTGCTGTCATAAATTAAGTTGAGCTATTAAAGATGTGAGCCACTTCATCTCAATGCCCTCTCTTGGTTTCTTTATCAAAAATATTGTTGTTTAGAATTCCTGTATATACAATTACTTGGATCATGAAAAGAATGACATGATTGGTTTCTGTTTCCTTTCAATAATGGCTCTCTTCCCCCCATCAAGATCCCAAAAGCTCAAAACTTTGTCCCTCCTTGATATAAGGCTGTAAATCTTGGTCACAAGCTACCAGTTTCTAACCAACTGTCTGCAGGATATTCAATCCCCATTTTGTTCTCATTGATAAATGTCGAAAAGCAGAAACTATGTTTGAGATGACTTCAAAAAAATTGGTCCACGTTCTCTGTTCATAACAAGTGTTTGAGGTATTTTTCACTAACTCTATATCATATGATCAAATTAACTCTATATCATATGATCAAATCAATGTTTGAGACTAGTAGCTGTTCTGATCGAATTAATGTTTAAGATTGGTGACTATCATATGATCCAATCAATGTTTGAGACTGATAGCTGAGACCGGTAGCTATTCAATGTTTGAGATTGGTAGCTATTCTATTATGATCGAATCAATGTTTAAGATTGATGACTATTAATTGATCAAATCAGTGTTTGAGATGGGTAGCTATTCTGTTCTAATTGAATCAATGTTTAAGATTGGTGACCATCATATGATCTGTTCTGATTGAATCAATGTTTAAGATCGGTGACTATCATATGATCAAATCAATATTTGAGACTGGTAGCTATTCTGTTATGATCAAATCACTGTGTAAGATTGGTAACTATCATATGATCAAATCAATGTTTGAGACCGGTAGCTATTCTGTTATGATCGAATCAATGTTTAAGATAGATGACTATCATATGATCAAATCAAGATTTGAGACTCGTAGCTATTCTGTTATGATCAAATCAATGTTTAAGATTGGTGACTATCATATGATCAAATCAATATTTGAGACTGGTAGCTATCCTGTTATGATCGAATCCATGTTTAAGATAGATGACTATCATATGATCAAATCAATGTTTGAGACTGGTAGCTATCCTGTTATGATTGAATCCATGTTTAAGATAGATGACTATCATATGATCAAATCAATGTTTGAGACGGGTAGCTATTCTGTTTTGATCAAATCAATGTTTAAGATTATAACTATCATATGATCACATCAATGTTTGAAACTGATAGCTATTCTATTCTGATCGAATCAATATTTAAGATCGGTGATTATCATGATTTGGACTTGTTAACTTTAGAAATATTTGATTCCACAATGTTTATAAGAAGATTGGTGAGTATCATGATTTGAACTTATTAGCTTCAGAAATATTTGATTCCACTGATTGTTCCATTGATTATTAGGCCAACTTTATGATGGGCAGCCCACTGTATAGGCAGGACAAAAGAATTCCAAATCAATTTCTTGAAGATAAACATCTCTCAGGATCCTCCTCCATCAGCAGGTACGATTCTTGGCTTTAATATCTTTATTATTGTTTCATAAACATAAAGAATTGAGTTTCTTGTCTTCTTGTGCCAACAACTTGATATGGGATGGCTGAATGCTTGCTAATATAGAATATTTTTCTACATGATTGTGGCATAATATTATAAGATAGTGGGTTTGGACATCTAGCCAAAGTCTAACACAGCTAATAAAAATAGTATAAAAAGTTGGTAATGCAGCAAAACCAGCCAATTACTAAGCCAAATTCTGTAGAAAATTGGAGTGCTCCTCCATTGCTTTATTTCTTTGTTTCTGGTGAAGAACTTTACCTTATCTTTCTGTTTCTGAAAACGATTACACCAAAACTCTCTTGGTTAACTGGACCACTTTATCCTAATGTGCTTCTATCTATCTCTCTTAATTGTACACCACAAGTTTTTCTTTTTCTTTTTCCTTTTCTTTTTTCCCCCTTAAGTTCATATTAGCTTATGTCGATTTCAACTAGCCTTACCGACCAATTGTTCCGTAGATATTTAATATCATAGGTGGGTGGGTCTGGCCTTTGAACTTTTAAGATTGTGTTTATTTAGTTCATATATTAAAAAAAAAAGTAGATTCTTAAACTTTTTATGTGTGTCTATTTAGATTCTATAGTTTAAAAGTGTGAGATCCCACATCGGTTGAGGAGTAGAACGAAACACCCTTTATAAGGGTGTGGAAACCTCTCTCTAGTAGATGCGTTTTAAAAACCTTGAGGGGAAGCCCGAAAGAGAAAGTCCAAAAAGGACAATATATTTGCTAGCGGTGGGTCTGGGCCGTTACAAAAAGTTTCAAATTGATCTATGAATTTTTATCACTAAGGCTTTGTTTGATAATCATTTGGTTTTAAAAAATTGTGCCCGTTTTTATATTTTCTAATATGAATATTTGAATTTTTAGTCAAATTCTATAAATAAAAACAAGTTTTTAAAAGCTTTCAAAAGTTGACAGATTTCGAAAACACTCCGAAAATGTAGATAAAAAACAAAGAAACCAACAAAGAAACTAGTGTTTATAAGCTCAATTCTAACTCAAAAACAAGAAACGAGATGGTTATCAACCGGGACCTAAATGTTTAACCTTGACCTGAGTTAATGACAGTGACGTATTAGACAAAGAGTGAAGATTAGAGGCTTACTAAAAATTAAAGTAGGACTAGTTGTCTAACCTGGACTCAAATGATAGACGATGACGTTTTAGACACAAGATTAAAAGTTTAGAGGCTTGTTTAAAACT
This sequence comes from Cucurbita ficifolia, assembly GCA_033971965.1. Lineage (NCBI taxonomy): Eukaryota > Viridiplantae > Streptophyta > Magnoliopsida > Cucurbitales > Cucurbitaceae > Cucurbita > Cucurbita ficifolia. The sequence goes on from CM066977.1 coordinate 10,872,904, forward strand.
CAAGTAGGATCCAAATGTTTGACCTTAACCCGACAGTTACCTATTAGACATAAGAGTAAAAGTTCAAAGACTTGTTAAAAACTAAAGTCGAACCAAACGAGCACGATCTTAAGAGTTCAAACACGTGTAAGAATTTTTTTAAAGCGACTATACTTATTTGAGAATGAATTAGCTACTAGTTGTATCAAATTCTGATTGGTTAATTTTATTGCATCTTATAACCCTTTGCTTTATACAATACTTTAAGTATCGAATCAAATGCTCCTTTCCACAAGAGGGAAACAACCAACACAGAGACTATTCTTAGCCACTAAAGAGCTAAGATTCTTTTTCTTTATTTCTTGTTTGATTAGTTACTTTTGTTCTTCCTGTAATGTGAAGAGTTTGGGTTAGAAATGAAGTTATCCCTTTAGGATTTGTGTAATCTCTTCCAAATCAAATCAACTTATAGGGTATTTGGAATCATATCTCTTGATGTTACTGTCATACATTTGGTGAAATGAACCTTAAGGTGCCCCTTTTTCTCATTCTCCTGTCTTTATTCACTTTTTTACCAAGTTTTTAATGGAGATTTATTCTTATAAAACGATTGTTATATATATTATATATGCATACATTCATGCATATACAAACAGGTGAACCAGGAGCTTACTATTTCAAGGTGGACCCATATAGTAAATCATTGATTGGTAATAGATGTTAATGATTGGTAATAGATGTTCATCATGGTTGATCACAAGTGAACCAATCATACAATTTCATTTGGCACAATCTAGCTCAACCATACCAATTTGTTACCTGACTTTATCATGGGAGCCAACTTGATGAATGCTAGAATGATCTATGTTAAAAGGTTCAAATGATCTCTCTTTATTTTGTAGGTTACACTCAATTTCTAGCTTTGTCATAAATTCATAAATTCTATACGTGAGATCCCACATCGGTGGGGGAGAAGAACGAAACATTATTTTTTAGGGTGTGGAAACTTCTACCTAGCAGATGCATTTAAATTTTTTGAGGGAAAGCTCGAAAGGGAAAACCCAAAGAAGACAATATCTGCTAGCGGTGGGCTTGAGCAGTTACAAATGGTATTAGAGTTAGACACCGGACGATGTGCCAGCGAGGGAGGCTGAGCCCTGAAAGGGGTGGACACAATGCAGTGTGTTAGCAAGAATGCTGGCCCCTAAGAGAACGAGTGCCAGCAAGGATGCTGGGCCTCGAAGGGGGATGGATTGTGAGATCCCACATCGGTTGGGGAGGAGAACGAAGCATTCTTTATAAGGGTGTAGAAACCTCTCCCTAGCATACACATTTTAAAAATCTTGAGGGGAAGACTGAAAGGGAAAGTCCAAAGAAGACAATATCTACAAGCGGTGGGCTTGGGATGTTACATTATACATATCGTTCTTTAAGAATTAAGCTGGGATAATGTTGCCAAAATAATAGTAATTAACCGATACTCTTTCTCTTCTCTTGTGACGGGAGGTTCAAATACTCATGCTCCACATCTATTGTCTTAAAAAGAAATCATGGCTCTTAGAACATGACATGTGTCGTGTTTGGAAAGAGAGAAGTCAAAGACTTTACGAGCATCTCCTCTACCTATAGTAAAGATATATAGAGTCTTTGAATTTTCAATTTTGTGTCTAAAAGGTCCCGAGTTTTCAATTTTGATATACCAAGTATAAATCTGAATTTTATGTTTAATAAGACTAAACTTTCAATTTTATGTTAGTATATCAGGTCAGTGACCTATTCGACACAAGACAGAAATTTCAGGAATTTATTAAACACAAATTTGAAACATAAGAGATTTATTAAGCATAAACTTAAAACCTTTATCGATTTAACTTTTATTAAAATATAAAAATGATTATATAAAAAAAGTTGTAAAAGGTATAGGAATGGTACTAAACATGCACCATAGTCCTTTCATTATCCAACATTGCCCACTTCCCTTTTTCTTAAACATCACATATCTTATTCTAAACCTTAACATAGTTGTGTGCCATTATATCTCAACATCACTAATCTTTTGATTAAACCCTAAGATCATAATTAATATTTCTTATAGTAATGTCGAGCCCATCGACTCCAAAAGGACGATTTTAAAATATTTTAAAATGTATTTTAAGGCTTATTTACATAGTGGCTAATTATGGTCATCAGGTATGAAAGTTAGGACTCTTGGAAAGCCTCAATGTAAGGTTAAGAGTTTTCATGCTGAGGCTATATATTGTCATATATGTTATCAGAAGTATTTGTGCTTTCTTTAGCCAATGATTAAGTTTCTTTGCAATTCTATATAGTTTAGGTTGCATGTAGAATCATTCAAGCTAGACATGATCGATCTTACTTGTGGAGTGATTCGAATCTCAAACAAGTGTTCTTGCCTTGAGATATTCGATCAACAAGAATCATTCGAGCTAGACATGATCGATCTTGCTTGTGGAGTGATTCGAATCTCAAACAAGTGTTCTTGCCTTGAGATATTTAATAAACAAGAATCATTCAAGCTAAACATGATCAATCTTACTTGTGGAGTGATTCGAATCTCAAACAAGTGTTCTTGCCTAAGATATTCGATCAACAAGATAATCCGAATCTTACTCCCCTTATAGTGATTTCCTTATCATTTGACATCAGACCTTTCCCTATAGTTGATTTCCATATCAGCATATATAAAAGATAGCCACGTTACTCATCGACAAGTATAGTACTAGGTTAGAAAGAGCATTAATAGGTATCATCTTGTATTTTCTGTACGGATGATCAAGTAAAGATGAATGAATCTGTAAATTCAACCATTAATAACGGTTTCTAATCCATCAATTCATGCATATTAAGAAAAAGTTAGACGAGCAAACAAGAAATCGTGTCGAATCATGGATTTTATGTAATGTTGTGGGTAGTGGAGAAAGATAAGATAAGAAAAAACTGAGTGAGTCATAAGCAAAATGGCAAGAGGATTAAAAAGGTATGAAATTAAAGAATAGAAGTGGAGCACAAAAATGGAGTTCTAGAGGCTCAGCTTTTCCTAGTCAAGCCACCTAAATAGTGCACTCCCACATACCATCAAATTCTTTAATACAAATTTTAATCATATGTCTATGTCAATACTATGAATGCATTACTTCCAAAAGTTATGAGTAAGCTCATTAATTACTCACAAAAAAAAGTGTGTTAATTCTTTGTGTTATTTTTTTCTTAAAAAATTATACGAGCAAAGGTGAAAAATTATTCAAATACTCTCGTCGTTGCCAGCAACTACGAGATAAGGTATTTTTGCATTTTCTTTTAGCTAAATTAATAAAAATACTCATAAAGTTTGTACTGTCTCAAAAATACTCTTAAACTTTTATGGTTAGTTATTTTGTTTAAAAAATACACTTTGGACTTTCAAAAGTTTCATTAATACCTTTTAAAAAATTTAAATCAATGTGTGAGGGACGAGAGTTTCTATACCTTGCACTTGCTTTTTACTTTCAAGACAACGATTTCTCTCTTTTATAAATATAACGCAAAACAAAGTGCATGGCGCTGGAGTGAAGAAAGCTCAATGAACATAGACGAACACAATGCAGGGTCTCCTCCTCTTCGAGTTGAGCTACACTCATCTACCCGGATCTTACAGAAAGAAGTCCCGTTACAACTAAATACCTTGATGGACAATCCTTGATCCCCGTTGAAAAAATTTTAAAATTTCAAAAATACTTTTAAACTTTTAAGGTTAAGGGTTAATGCTACATTTAAAATTTTATGGGTATTTTTTAAATCGGTAATGGTATTTTTGAACTTTTTAAAAATTGAAGAGTATTTTTTTTTAAATTTAAAAATATTTTTGTGACAGGGTACAGATATTTTTATTAATTAATTTTTTCTTTTTCATACATCAAATAATGCTCAATTGTTAGCTATATTGTAAAAGTTGGTGATATAATTTCTCAACAATAACTCTTCAAAAAAATGTTACTAATATATTTATCAAATAAACCATACACTAAGAATTTTAAAAAACCTAAAAAATTAGGTCATAAAGGACCATCCATTGTCATTCTCAACCTATATTGAATAATGGGTATTATTCAAAAAGTTGGCTTCTTTTATTAATAATTTTTCGGGATCGATTTAGACAATTTTTTAAAAATTTCATTTTCAAATAATTAATATTGGATGAAAGTCTCACATCAGCTAATTTAGATAATGATCTTGGGTTTATAATCGAGAATTTATGCTCAAAGTGGACAATGTCATATTAGAAGAGTCGTGTTCATCCAATCGCATTTAAGCACATGACAAATTGATGCATTGTTTTATTTCAAATTATTCCTCACAAACGAATTGCCGCAGTGACAGAATCGAAAGCATTATTGGGCCTTACAAAAAGGGAGAGGAAAATGTGAAGAAATCTCGATCATCATCTTAGGTAAAAAGTGATCGGGTTTCCTTTTTCTTTTTTCTTTACTTCATTATGATTCTAGATTGCTCAAAGTTCTTCCCCAAGTATGATCCAACGGCGATTCTTAAGCATGACGGTGCGATCCTTATCTTTTCCTTTAAAGTCTAAAGTTGTGCGACTGAATCAAGCAATTTTGAACCCTTCTTTGATGATCTCTTTTTGTGGGTTTAAAGGGTAGATTGATAATCGGACACGTATGTTGTTTGATATTCCAGAATCTGATAAATGCCAATGGCTAATTTGGTTTCAAACAGGGAACGTCCTTTTTGGGCTGTAGAGAATCATTTCAATGAATGCTATTCCTTTTTTCTTCATTGTTTATTTGAATGGAGATCTTCTGCTTTATCTTCTTCACTTTGTGGCCATTAATTGCAATTTTGTCAAGTTTTTTCGGTTTTAGAAATGTGAGATCCCAAGGTCGATTGGAGAGGGGAATGAAACATTTTTTATAAGGGTGTGTAAACCTCTCCCTAACAGATGCATTTTAAAACCATGAGGCTGACGGTGATATGTAACGGGCTAAAACGGACAATATTTGCTAGCGGTGTGCTTGGACTGTTACAAATGGTACTAGAGCTAGACACTGGGCGGTGTGCGGGCGGTGTGCCAGCGAGGATGCTGGGCTCCCAAGAGGGGTGGATTGTGAGATCCCATATTGGTTGGAGAGAGGAATGAAACATTCCTTTTATAAGGGTGTGAAAACCTCTCCTTGACGCGTTTTGAAACGCGTTTTAAAACCGTGAGGCTAACGGCGATATGTAACGGGCTAAAACGGACAATATTTGTTAGCGGTGTGCTTGGGCGGTTACAAATAGTATCAGAACTAGACACCGGGTGGTGTGCCAGCGACGACACTAGGACTCCAAGGGGGTGGATTGTGAGATCCCACATTGGTTGGAGAGGGGAATGAAGCATTACAAGGGTGTGGAAACCTCTCCCTAACAGATGCGTTTGAAAACCGTGAGGCTGACGGCGATACGTAACGGGCTAAAGCGGACAATATCTACTAGCGGTGTGCTTGGGAGCTAGACACCGAGTAGCGTGCCAACGAGGACGCTGGCCTCTAAGGGGGGTGGATTGTGAGATCCCACATTGGTTGGAGAGGGGAACGAAGCATTCCTTATAAGGGTATGGAAACCTCTTCTTAACAGACGCGTTTTAAAATCGTGAGGCTGACGGCGATACGTAACAGACTAAAACAAACAATATCCACTAGCGGTGTGCTGGGGCTATTACAAATGGTATCAGAGCTAGAAATCGGGCGGTGTGCCAGCGAGAACGCTGGGCCCCCAAGAGGGTGGATTGTGAGATCCCACATTGGTTGGAGAGGAGAACGAAACATTCCTTATAACGGTGTGGAATCTCTCCCTAACATATGTGTTTTAAAACTATGAGGTTGACGGCGATGCGTAACGGGCTAAAGCAGACAAAGTTAATGAGGTGTGTGATTTTGAAATATAGTAATTGGATAAAGGAGAAGAGATAAGTGGCAGTGGAAACTGTGGGATGAGGAATAGAACCCACCACCTGCTTTGCCACTTTGTAGCTGATAGATATGCCTCTTGCCTTGAAAAAGTGGGAGATGACAATGGGAGCAGTATATTTAAAAACCTCCACCCATTTGCACACATTCTCTTCTTGATTTACAACAAAACCAGACCCCTTTCTGCAAAAAAATGTATATTTCTGTAAAGTTTCAGTATTAATGGCAGAAGAGGATACCCCCTCTGAACCTTCTTCGTCTTCTTCTTCTTCTTCTTCTTCTTCTTCTTCTTCTTCTTCTTCTTCAGCTCTCACCTCTACAATGTCCACTCCATTGCGGAAGGTGTTCTGTAGAATTTCAGGCCTTGCAACTTCTCTGAGAAGAAACACAGCCCCTCACAGCAGAAGAATCTTTCACAGAGATGTTGAACAACAAGAGTTTCAATATGCAAGCTCTCATTGCCTTTCTTCTTATTACAGTGTCTTTGTTGCTCGTCTTGCCATAATGGTTAGTCTTTGGGAATGATCTGATACTCATTCAAGTTCAAAATTAATACCACCCACTTGTGAAATGATATCACTGCCATTCAGTTTGATATACATCTTGACACTGCACTGATATTGGCTTATTACATTGAAATACAGGTGATGCTAGCTATTTTGATTGGGATGCTGACAATACTCACATGGCACTTCACTAAGAGCTACACGGCACAGTCGCTCGACAGCTTAGCGTATGGTCTTCGTCATGAACTGCTACAGCGCCCGATCTTACGGATGTGGAGTGTCTTGAATTCCACAGCTGAAATAACCACAGCTCAGGTTAAGCTTTCAGAATATGTAATGAGGAAGTACAGCAAGCCTGTGAATCAAGCAGAGCAAGTTGAGGTTATTTTCTTATCCTTGTCTGATTTACCTTTCATACTGTGATATCCCACATTGGTTGGGGGAGGAGAACGAAACACCCTTTATAAGGGTGTGGAAACCTTTCCCTAGCAGACGCGTTTTAAGGCCTTGAGGGGAAGCCCGAAAGGGAAAGCCCAAAGAGGACAATATCTGCTAGCGGTGGGCTTGGACCGTCATAAATGGTATAAGAGTCAAACACCGGGGCGATGTGCTAGCGAGGAGGCCGTTTCTCGAAGGGGGTAGAACGAGGCGGTGTGCCAGTAAGGACGTTGGGCCCCGAAGGGGGGGTGGATTTGGTGGGGTCTCACATCGATCGGAGAAAGGAACAAGTGCCAGCGAGGATGCTAGGCCCTGAAGGGGGGTGGATGGTGATATCTCACATTGGTTGTGGGGAGGAGAACGTAACACCCTTTATAAGGGTGTGGAAACCTTTCCCTAGCAGACGTGTTTTAAAGCCTTGAGGGGAAGCCTGAAAGGGAAAGCCCAAAGAGGACAATATCTGCTAGCGGTGGGCCTAGGCCGTTACACATACTTTTAGCTTTGAATTCATGTTTCATGTTTGTGCTTTTCTGTAGTTGTATGAAGCAATGAGAGACGTTACGTGGGCGATGTTTGCAAGTCGAAAAGCTCTTAATGCCATAACAATCAATTACAAGAATGGTTTTGTCCAAGCGTTCCATCGAGATCATAGAAGCAACAACACGTTTTATATTTACTCGGATCTTGCAAACTATTCCATCACTGCCACTCAATCATATAATATAAATCGACTTTCGTCGGGTGAAGGGTGGTCCGAACCACCCATACATGGGAATGTTTCAGCAAAATGGTACCGGGAACCGCTTGATCCGATCAGTGGTGAGAAGATGGGGAAAGCAAGGCAAATCCCACCGGAGGACTTGATTAATATCCCTGGCATTTCACAGGTAGCTGATGGTGTTGCCTCATGGCATGTTACTGTCAGCAAGTACATGGACACACCATTGCTTTCAGCAGCCCTGCCTGTTTCGGACGCTTCAAATGAAAGCATAGTTGCGGTGGTCGGCGTCACGACCGCACTTTCGAGCGTCGGTCAACTTATGAAGGAGCTTGTTGAGTTCCATAGTGGACATATTTATCTAACCTCTCAAGAAGGCTACTTGCTTGCTACTTCAGCCAATGCTCCCTTGTTAAGAAATACATCGACCGGTCCGAAGCTTATGATGGCTGTCGATTCCCAAGATGACGTGATTCGATTAGGAGCCGAGTGGTTAAACAAAACCTATGGAAACAACTTTCCTCCTGGTCATGAGGTCCATGAAGAGAACGTCAAGCTTGGTGGCCAGCAGTATTACATCGACTCGTTTTTTCTTAATCTAAAGAAGCTTCCCATTGTAAGTTTCGTCATCGATCCATTGACTTTCTTTTTATCTAATCGTTACGAACATAACATGATCCTTTCGGTTTGTAGGTGGGGGTTGTCATCATTCCTAGGCAATACATAATGGGAAAGGTAGATGAGAGAGCTTACAAAACATTGGTTATACTCATTTCTGCCTCTTTGTGCATCTTAGTTGTTGGATGTCTATTCATTTTGATTCTGACAAAAGGAGTATCTAAGGAAATGAAACTAAGAGCTGAACTAATAAGCCATCTTGATGCAAGAAGAAGAGCAGAGGCATCTAGTAATTACAAGAGTCAGTTTCTAGCGAATATGAGGTGAGTTCATTTAAAACGATGGACGAACAACGTAACGACTTGGCGTGTGTGTTAAGAACAATGTTAGTTTATACTTTATTGATATTGCAGTCATGAGCTGAGGACACCAATGGCTGCGGTGATTGGACTGCTCGACATTCTAATGTGCGATGATTGTCTTAATAACGAACAGTTTGCGACAGTCACTCAGATTCGAAAGTGCTCGACAGCTCTACTCCGACTTCTTAACAACATTCTAGATCTAAGCAAGGTATAACGAGCTCGCTTCATTGGTTCTATGAAATTTTGTTCTGTTTTTTCGGTTATGGCGTGAAAGATCATAGGCTAATTGTTATCATTTGAATTATCACTTAGGTTGAATCTGGTAAGCTAGTTTTGGAAGATGCGGAGTTCGACCTGGGACGAGAACTCGAAGGGCTTGTTGATATGTTTTCCGTGCAATGCATTGATCATAATGTGGAAACTGTATTGGATCTCTCTGGTACGTTTTCCGATCACGAATTGATTACACTACAATTTATGCAATGATCAAATACGATGCTATTGTTGTAGATGATATGCCGAGATTAGTTCGAGGAGACTCCGGTCGGGTTGTTCAAATATTCACGAACTTGATTAGCAATTCTATCAAATTCACAACTAGTAAGTGAGCTTATTTGTCACCAGTGTTGCTTATCGAACAATTGATTAACCGTTTCGAATGGCTTGCAGCTGGTCACATCATTCTTCGAGGGTGGTGCGAGACTTCGAATACGCTCAAAGAAATGGGAAAGTCTTGTATGGATCAGAAGAAAATACGGTTTCCTAATCGGACAAAGATGAAACAACATGGAGACCACACGAAGAACGCGTTCAAGAAAGATAACAAAATGACCTTATGGTTTGAACTTGATGACACTGGCTGTGGTATGTCAAAAGCCAATCATAAGATAATTCCCTTCGCTTTCTAGATGCTAAGAAGTATCGTTTTCTCCGCTCGTTACAGGGATTGATCCTAGCAAATGGGAGTCCGTTTTCGAAAGCTTTGAGCAAGCAGATCCCTCGACAACCCGAACGTACGTAGTTAAAACGGTTAAACATGCTGTCAAGAGTTTTCATAGCTCAATATCTAGTATAACGATATGTTACATTTTTCAGGCACGGTGGCACAGGTCTTGGACTATGCATTGTACGTACCTTGGTAAGTTCGACCAATCCTTTCCCACCACCGCCCCCCGCTCGAAGCTTAGAGCGTTTCTATAAGCATCTCATTAACCGAGGCTAATAACAGGTTAACAAGATGGGCGGTGAAATCAAGGTTGTAAAGAAAAACGGCCCGGGAACGCTAATGCGACTTTATTTGGTTCTCAGCACACCTTTAGACTCCACAGATCATCACTCTCAGTTTGATTTTGCAAAACATAATGCAGTGGTAAGTGAAGAAATGAAGCCTTGAGTTTGTTTTCAGACATGGCTCATTTCTTAAGACAAAAGTCCCGAGCTCGTTAATATCGATGTTTTTGTGTGAAAATGCAGGTACTTCTTGCACTCCGTGGCAGCACGAGTCGATTAATCACGTCGCAGTGGCTTCGTAAGATCGGACTATTCACTTTAGAGGCTTCAGAATGGAATGAACTAACTCTAATCCTTCAAGAACTCTTTCAAGCCAGAAAGTTCGAAAACAAAAAGGGATTTAGTCCACAGGATTCCCTAGGTGAACCGTTACGAGCTGAGTTAACGAGAATTAAGGACATGAAAAGCCAAACGTTCATCGTCGTTGCCGATATCGGGATACTGGACTTGAGCACGGATATTTGGAAGGATCAACTTTACTTCCTTGACAAGTACTCTGGAAAAGTGAAGTTTGCGTGGATGTTAAACCACGATACATCCAACGCCATGAAGACGGAGCTTCGGGGAAAAGGACACTTTATAGTGAACAATAAGCCACTTTACAGAGCTAAAATGATTCATATTTTGGAAGCTGTTATGAAGGACAGAAATCTTGAGATTCAGAGGAAAAATGCTTTAAGAACTTTTGAATGCCTTGAAATTGATTCAACTCAGTTTGAAACTGCTAGCTCTGATGATTCTGATTTAGCTGAACTTGACAAGTCCAAGTCTCAGTGTGCAACATTTCAAGAAGAAACAATGCCGAAACCTTGTCAGTCGCCATTTTTGTCCCTTAACGATAGCTTAGTTGAGTTAACTCGTGTACGTTCGACTGCGAGTAACGCAGGGACCGGCGGTTCATGTGACATGAGACAAGACTCATCCAATGGACTGAACTTAGGAGGCAACTATCCTAAAAGCCAAGAAGAATCAGATTCTAAGAATGTTCATGGTAAGAAATCTCTTGAAGGGCTACGCATTTTGCTTGCGGAAGATACACCGGTTCTGCAAAGAGTAACGACGATAATGCTCGAAAGAATGGGAGCCAAGGTGATCGCTGTCGGAGATGGGCTGCTGGCTGTTGAAGCTCTGACTGCAATGCTTAGTGCTGAAGAGCAAAGAAGAGAATGCCCCACGAGATATGATTTGGTCTTGATGGATTGCCAAGTAAGTGCCACCTTAACGTTACACTCCATGAGCCAAATTTGAGATGATACTGTCTTTGTGCTTTAGAGTTGCTTTCATTGATATATAATGAACCTAAATCACTCCGGAACTAGAACTGCCCAAGCCCACAGCTAATCGATATTGTTATCTTTGGGCTTTTCCTTTCGGGTTTCCCCTCAAGGTTTTTAAAATGCGTCTGCTATGGAGAGGTTTCCACACCCTTATCAAAGACGAGGTTTCCACACGCGTCTTTGGGGCTCAGTGTTCTCGCTGGCATTCGTTCCTCCCTCCAATCAATGTGGGATCTCATGATCCACCCCCCTTGGGGGCCCAGCGTCCTCGTTGGCCCTCGTTCTTCTCTCCAATCGATGTGGGATCTCACAATTCACCTCTTTTCGGGGTTCAGTGTCCTCGTTGGCACTCGTTCCTCTCTCCAATCGATGTGGGATCTCGCAATCCACACCCCTTTGGGGCCAGCGTCCTTCCTGATACACTGCCCGATGTCTATTGTGAGATCTCACATCGGTTGGAGAGGGGAACGAAACATTCCTTAAAAGGGTGTGGAAACCTCTCCCTAGCAGACACGTTTTAAAAACCTTGAGGGGAAACTCGAAAGGGAAAGTCTAAAGAGGATAATATATGCTAGCGGTGAGCTTAGGCTGGCACACAAACCAACTGCTAACTTTAAATCACGTCTTTGATAGTTGAAAATGAAACACGATGCAAAGTTGTATATACTTACGAAGCGTACAAAACTTTCTTAATGTTTGAAACAGATGCCAAAGATGGACGGTTACGAAGCAACAAAAGCGATTAGAAAGCTAGAATTGGGAACGAGCCTTCACGTTCCGATCGTAGCATTGACAGCCCATGCAATGTCGTCGGATGAAGCCAAATGCTTGGAGGTAGGAATGGATGCATACCTAACAAAGCCAATTGACTATAAGCTGATGGTATCCACCATACTTTCCCTCACTCAGAGAAAAGTCTAAGAAACGTTGCTTACGATTCTCGAGCTACACTACGTGCTAATGTTTTCGGTTTTGCAAATCAAAACGGTCACTTTTTAATCGAACAAAAAGGAGACGAGAAGGCATTTAAGGGTTGGAACGGGGCGTATATTCAAGAGCGGGGTTAATGCTGAAGAGTGTAAATTTGCTGCCAAAGTAGGTAGGTTCTTTGTGTCCATTGAGCTTTGTATATATTGTTGTAGGGCAGATGAAAGGCTGCTTAAGTTTTCCCACTTTTTGTAATTAGTAGTGAGATAACAAAGTTAGGTATTATGATGTAAAGAACATTCTAAAAGTGCAAGTAAAGTAAGAATAAGAGGGGAAACAAGCTCTTCTCTTCGTAATCATTTAGCTGGTGTAAGGCATATATACTCGACCACTCCTCGGTCCTAGGATCTAAGCAAGCTGCCTGTGGCACATGCGTGTGTCACAGCGTGGGCGAGCATCACGAGATGAGTGTCTCGAGCGTCTTCCTTTGAAAACTGTCTTTCAAAGACAGAATCAAACAGTACGGGTGTGCCGGTATTGCGTCCCAACCCATGTGTCGAAGGTTGGATTATGCACCTGCTATCTGAAATGTATGTCGTAAATGGTTTAGCATGGACAAGGGAGAGTCCGATGCTTGAGAGAACCTAAATGGATGGATGTTCGGGATGTCCTAATGAGATGATCGACACATGGGTCAGTTTCCAACGGATGTGTCCGAGCAAGCCTAGATGGTCGATGTGTCCCGAGACATGGGATGACATCACGATGCATGAGTTGTGTTGTTGGGAACCGAGATGACAATGATAGACGTGATTGTGTTGCACCGATTGTCTCGGGCGTCTTCATTTGAAAAGGGTCTTTCAAGGACAGTATTGGACGACATGGGTGTGCCGGTATTGCGCCTTAGCCTATGTGTCGGAGGTTAGATTATGCACCTGCTATTTGGAACGTATGTCGTAAATGGTTTAACATAGACACAGGAGAGTCAAATGTTCAAGAGAACTCGGGTTGATAGATGTTCAGGATGTCCCGATGAGATGATTGACACATGGGTCAGTTTCCAACGGATGTGTCCGAATAAGCCTAGATGGTCGATGTGTTCCGAGACATGGGATGACATCACGATGCATGAATCGTATTGTTGGGAACCGAGATGACAATGAGATGCGACGTGTCACACACGATTGAATATGCACGCATGAACGGCGTGTGTGGCCGAACAAGCTTGGATTCCACACAAGCTATGTTCGGTTGGTGAAGGTAAAGACTAAAAAAATTAAAAAGAAAAAAAAAACACTTTATATATATATATATATATATATATATATATAACAACATTAACTTGTTGAGAAAGAAAAAGAAAGTGCAAAAGGAAGTGAGATCTCTTCCAAATGCAAAGAAACCCAAAAGGGCAGCTGAGAGCTTAAACAACTTGTTCATCAAGTTCCGAACTTTCTTCACAGAGAAAATCAGAGCTAAAACACAAGGAAAATGGCGAGATACGATAGAGCCATTACGGTATTCTCACCGGACGGTCATCTCTTCCAAGTAGAATACGCTCTCGAGGCCGTCCGTAAGGGCAACGCCGCCGTCGGGGTTCGCGGTTCCGACACCGTCGTCCTTGGCGTCGAGAAGAAATCCACCCCCAAGCTCCAAGATTCCAGGTCACTCTCACAATTTCTTTTCCTCTTTAATGAATTCATCCTACTTCAAGGTTGTTAGAATCAGGATATTGAGTTACTGTCAGAACCTCGTATCGAGTTTGATTTGATTTGACTTGACCTAATTTTTGGGTTGGAAGTTTCTTGTTGGTGATCGAATTTTAGGGTTATTGAAATGGCGATTGTTCTTTCTATTTGTTTCATATCTGATTTACTATCTGCAGATCGGTTCGGAAAATTGTGAATCTCGATGATCATATTGCACTTGCTTGTGCTGGACTCAAAGCAGATGCACGAGTTCTGATAAACAGGGCTCGTGTTGAGTGTCAAAGCCATAGGCTTACAGTTGAGGATCCAGTGACTGTTGAGTATATAACTCGATACATTGCAGGGCTTCAGCAGAAGTACACACAGAGTGGTGGAGTGAGGCCATTTGGGCTATCCACTTTGATTATTGGGTTTGATCCTTACACTGGTACTCCATCATTGTATCAGACAGATCCTTCTGGGACTTTTTCCTCATGGAAAGCAAATGCAACCGGGAGAAATTCAAATTCGATTAGGGAATTTCTTGAGAAGAACTACAAGGAGACTTCTGGGCAAGAAACTGTGAAGCTTGCTATCCGTGCATTGCTCGAGGCAAGTTGTTATAGCTTTTCTTGTTTTCTTTACTTGCACTTTGTAAATAGGGCTTTCTTCTTCAAGGTTGTTCTTTACTCGTGAGATTTCAAGCATTTTTGTGAGATCCCACGTTGGTTGGAGATGAAAATGAAACATTCCTTATAAGAGTGTGGAAAAACTCTCCCTAGTAGACGCGCTTTAAAACCGTGAAGCTGACGACGATACGTAACGGGCCAAAGTGGACAATATCTGCTAGCGGTGGGCTTGGGCTGTTACAAATGGTATCAGAGCCAGACATCGGGCGATGTGCTAGCGAGGACGCTGGCCTCCAAGGAGGGTGGATTGTGAGATCCCACATTAGTTGGAGAGGAGAACGAAGCATTCCTTATAAGAGTGGAAATCTGGTGGATTATGAGATCCCACATTAGTTGGAGAGGAGAACGAAGCATTCATAATAGTGGAAATCTCTCCCTAGTAAATGCATTTTAAAACCGTAAGGGTGACATTCCTTATAATAGTGGAAATCTCTCCCTAGTAAATGCATTTTAAAACCGTAAGGGTGACGGCGATATAACGGGCCAAAGCGGACAATATCTGCTAGCAGTGAGCTTGGGTTGTTACAAATGGTATCAGAGCCAGACACCGGGCAGTGTGCCAACGAGGACGTTGGCCCTCAAGGGGGGTGGATTGTGAGATCCCACATTGGTTGGAGAGGAGAATGAAGCATTCCTCACAAGAGTGTGGAAATCTCTCCCTAGTAGACGCGTTTTAAAACCGTGAGGCTGACTGACGGCGATACGTAACATGCCAAAGCAATAGCCTAATAGAACCTTTGATGGTTACTGAACTCAAGTAGTTGTTTGATCATGTCTTGAAATGGGTGTTTGGTATTCCTTGATTGAATACAGTAGTTTGTTTACATGAAGCTACTTTAGTATTTGGTGTGGTGACGGGTTTTGAATCATCTGATACTGATTACATGAGACTTTTGACAATCAGCAGGATTTGAAATCTACAAAAACTAATTAGTCTGCAATTGTCTTATGAACTTTGTGGCTTTTATTGGTCTGACAAACCGATGAAATTAGTATACGATAAAAATAGCGAATTCTAAAAATAACAAATTAACAACCCTTTAGTGGTCCTACCATCCCTAAAGAAATGGTCTAATCTAACCATTTCAACCCTAATGAAATGGTCTAACAATTTATCTCCTAAACTGATTGTGGTATTACACACTCATTGACTCACGCAGTTTTATGAACGCATCCAGCTTGAGTGGTTTTGTCATAATATATGAACGTATCCAGCTTGAGTGGTTTTGTCATAATATATGAACGTATCCAGCTTGAGTGGTTTTGTCATAATATATGAACGTATCCAGCTTGAGTGGTTTTGTCATAATATCTGCAACTTGTTTTTGTAAGACACAATGCTTCAGCTCAATAACTCCGTCTCTGATCAAAACACGCAAGAAATGAAACCTCACATCAATGTGTTTTTTTCCGTGATGGAGTCAGTGATGGAGTTGTGTCTTGGTCCTCAAGAGAAATTGTTAAAGATGGTCATATTAGACCGTTTATTTAGGGTTGTTAATTTATTATTTTTAGAGTTTACAATTTTTATCGTTTACGAATTTCATTTGTTTGTAAGGCCTATAAAAGTCACCGAGATGTTTTGTTTTTCAATGCAATTGATTTCAGGGTTTCATTTTGAGTTAGTTTGTGTGTGTTCACAACATTTGGTATCAGAGTCATGCCCTTAATTTAGTTATGTCAATAGAATCCTCAAATGTCGAATAAAGAAGTTGTGAGCCTCGAAGGTCTAGTCAAAAGTGACTCAAGTATCGAACAAAGGGTGTACTTTGTTCGAGGGCTCCATAAAAGGAGTCGAGCCTTGATTAAGGGGAGGTTGTTCAACATTTGGTATCAGAGTCGAGCCTTGACAAAGGCTCTATGGCGTACTTTGTTCGAGGAGAGGATTGTTGGGAGGGAGTCCTACATTGGCTAATTAAGGGGAAGATCATGGGTTTATAAGTAAGGAATACTATCTTCATTGATAGGAGGCCTTTTGGAAAAACCAAAAGCAAAGTCATGAGAGCTTAGGCTCAAAGTCGAGAATGTCATACTATTGTGGAGAGGTTTCCATAATAGTATGATATTGTCTACTTTGGTAGGGAGAGGTTTTTACACCCTTATAAATAATGTTTCGTTCTCCTCCCCAATCGATGTGGGATCTCACACTATTCTACTAATAAGGATACAGTGTTACAACACGCTTCCCTTTGGTTTGTATACCCAATCCTTTACTCGAAAGTTTCTTTGGATCATTGTTTAATCTTCAGAGGGCTTAAAACATTAGACGGCAAATGGAAAAGTGGAAAAAATAGGTCACTTGTGAGAATGAGAACAAACCCGAAAAAAGAAACAACCTTAAAAAATTAGTACAAAAACACCTTCCAAATCCAAACAACTAGAAATGCCAAAATAGATATAACCATTGCTTTGTGTTGACCTCTTCTTGGTTAACTTCGCTGATCTTGAGTAATCGAGCTAAAGGCTGTTATGAATATTGGTTTTTGATTTAATGTCCTAAGTTAACATATCTGAGTTTACAATGTGAGATCCCACATCGATTTAAAAGGTGTGGAAACCTCTCCCTAGCAGATGCGTTTTAAAACCTTGAGGGGAAGTCCAAGGAAAAGTCCAAAAAGGACAATATCGGCGAGCGGTGGGCTTGGGATGTTACATTCATTCTTTAGGGTTATTGCCATAAATATACCAAATGTTTGAGTTGAGTGAATTTCTTGAATGTTCATCTGTGGTACTTAGCGATTTACTTCCATCGACTCGACTCAAATTGTAGGTTGTCGAGAGCGGAGGAAAGAACATAGAGGTTGCTGTGATGACAAAGGAACATGGTTTGAAACAATTGGAGGAAGCTGAAATTGATGCCATTGTTGCTGAGATTGAAGCAGAAAAAGCAGCGGCAGAGGCTGCCAAGAAGTCCCGGCCGAAGGAAACATGATCAGTTCTCTTGTAGTCCTTGACTTTGTCTGGTTAAGTTTATATCTTTTGCAATGTGCTTAAACTTCGAACCTGGAAAGATTGTCATGGAATTGGACCCACCATTGAAGCATTGCACTCAGCTTCATGCACCCAAAGAACATCAAATTGAGTTTCCTTATAGTGATTTGCTATAAATTATCTTGTGGTTGTAGGGAACGAGACTTATAAAGTGAATGTTATTTTAGCCATCTTCCTTCGGGGCTCCTTGAAATTAGGTGTACACAGATCGAGTTAGGTTGGAAATATTTTTAGACCAACTCAAAATTTTGAGTTGATTGGATTGGTGATTCGAACCACTTGAATAGAGTTTTGAATAGAGTTCATAGCTCAGCTCAACATTCGCAAGTCATAATGCATCACTAACATCAATTACCAATATCAAATATTTTTAATCTTCATAAATTTAAAATATAGGGTTGTAATTCTATTTTTGGGTTGGTCCTAAACCCTAGACCCTAAACACATGTATATATATATATAACTCAATCTTACGTTTAACGGTAGTTTGGGTTGGAGAATTCTTGAGTTTTTTAATTATTTAAACATTTAATAATCAAAATTTAGGGAAAAAAAATTAATTTTACCAATTTTTTAGAAATTTGGAGGATTTTTTTTTATAGTATCTATTTTTTTCTATTAAATTATTGTCCGTTTCACTGGTTGAAACTAATTTTAAAACGTTAAAATATATATTTTTTGGAATAAATATTTCAAAGTATTATAATTTTATCATTATTATTACATCCTCCTCCAAATAATCAAAATTATAATTATTTTTTTTAGTGATTAAATTTGTAATATAATTTATTGAAGAATATACCACGTCATACATAATTATTTTTTTAATTAGAAGTCAAAGCATCTTTTATCTTTAAGATAATTCCAAGAAGAAAATGACAAAATTAAGCTTTTTAAGTTAATAATCCATAGAAAGAGACAAATTTATAGGCAAATTAAGCCCGTTTAAATCATCTCTTAATTACGGATTATACTTATATTTTCGATTATCATAATAATAATTGAACGGATAAACTTATCAACTAAAAATATTAATTAATCATTTTTTTATAATTTGTTAATAAAATGCTTTCATAAATTTTATCGATAAAATGTCATGTCGATAAAATGTCAAATTTCTATAAAATTGGGATCCCAACATTTCAATCAACATCGATGTTTAAATAAACTCGTGTTACAGACGAGCCGAACAACCGGTTTGTCTTTTTAAAATTTAATTATAAAATATGATGATAAATAATTTATAGACATCATCCATGGTTTATATTTATAATAAATGGGCACTAATTAATTAAGTCAATGATCAGTACTTAAGGGAGAGATTAAATAAGAGAATCTCGATAATCACTACAGAGCATAGAGTTTCGAATCAATGGCGGAAATCCAGAATTTGGAAACGCCAAAAATTCTCACAATGAACCAAGGAATCGGCGACCAAAGCTACGCCACAAACTCAATCTCACAGAGCAAATACCAGTCCGGATCCCGGCCTCTGCTCCGCCGCGCCATTGCCGCCTTATGCGCAGCCGATTTGCCGTCCGCCATTGCCGTTGCCGACCTCGGCTGCTCTTCAGGACCGAACGCGCTCTTCGCGATTTCCGAGATCGTCGGCGTGATCCGCGGCTGTTGCGGCGGTGAAGCGCCGGAGTTGACTGTGTTTCTGAACGATCTGGCGGAGAACGATTTCAACTCTGTTTTCAGAGGATTGTCGAACAAGAAGAACGGCGGATCGTCGGTTATGGATGAGTGTTTCATCGCTGGAGTTCCGGGATCTTTCTATGGAAGATTGTTTGCTTCTAACAGTCTTCATTTTGTGCATTCTTCTTCCAGTCTCCATTGGCTTTCTCAGGTTAGTCTCTATTCAAATCTTCATAATAGGTTACATTCATGTAATTAACACAAAATAAATTTAAATTTGAAATTTAAAGATTAAAATAAGCCATTTGAATTTTACGCTTTAAACCCTTTTTGAATCTTCTCCCACAGAACTCCACCATTAATAAATATTTTCTGGTTTGGACTTTTACTTAGAACTTCCCTTCAAGGTTTTAAAACATTTAGAGAGATGTTTTCACACTCATATAAAGGATGATTTGTTTCCCTCTCCAATCGACGTGGGATCTCACAATCCACCTCTCTTCGGGGCCAGCGTTCTTGCTAGCACTCGTTCCCCTCTCCAATTATGTGAGATCTCACAATCCACCCCCCTCGGAGAGCTCAGCATCCTCACTGGCATACTAGTCAGTGTCCTATTGTGAAATCCCATATTGGTTGGAGAAGGGTATAAAGCATTCTTTATAAGGGTGTGGAAACCTCTCCCAAATAGACGCGTTTTAAAATCTTGAGGAAAAATCCAGACCAGAAAGGAGGACAATGTCTACAAACAGCAATGGGCTTGAACTGTTACACAAATAGACACAAAATCTCAAAATTTAGAGGATTTAACCTTCATTCCATATATCAAATCGAACAGAAAGTATTGATGAATGAATGAAACATGAAAGTTGAAAACAGGTACCTCAAGAGCTGAGTGAGAAAGGGAAGGGAATAAGAAACAAAGGGAAGATTTTCATATCAAAGACAAGCTCAAGTGAAGTAATAGAAGCATATTATGGTCAGTTCAAGAAGGATTTCAGTTGTTTTTTGAAGTCAAGATCAAAAGAAGTGGTGGGTGGAGGGAGAATGGTTTTAACTTTCAGAGGAAGAAGGCAGCCAGATCCATGCCCTGATGAAACCTGCCTTCTTTGGGACTACTTGGGGCTAGCCTTCCAAGCTTTGGTCCATGAGGTATATATATTCAACCCATCTTTTTTATAATTTCGAGACTTATTCTTGCACCCGAGGTAAGTCGGAGAACGGAAAGAGGGGAGCCAGTGTCCCGGCCCCTCTCTGGTTGTCTTAGATAGTCGTCTTTGAACTTTCAAGTTTATGTTCATTTGGTTACTGAATTTTTTAAAACATCACAGAACTACTCCTCTGACCTTCATTTGTTCGTTAACTTAAAAATTGTCGGTAAGTAAGTGTTTAGTCGTGTTTATGTATAATAGAACCGTTAATTTTTAAAAATTCTGAAAAAAAATGTCAAAGACTAGACAGAAAATTGAAAGTTTTAGGGATTTATTAGACATTTTTAGAAACTCCAGGAACCGAAATAAGATACTTTTCTTCGTCGGATAACCGAAGATATTTATATACTTATTGCATAGTAGGGGCTTATTGAGGAGGAAGAACTAGAGAGATACAACACTCCTTATTATGAACCATATGTGGAGGATGTGAGAAGGGAGATAGAGGAAGAAGGGTCCTTCAAAATAGAGAATTTGGAGATAATTGCTTTGGCATGGGATGGTGTGAATAGAGATGGGGAAAGCTATGAACGATCAAAGACAACCCAACAAATGGCGAAGGCCATTCAAGCAGTGAATGAATGTATGATAAGAGCCCATTTTGGAGGACATATTATAGAGCCATTGTTTAAGAGATTTGAAGAAATCATGGAGGCTGATACTAGAGAGGTGGAGCATGTTAGTTTGGTTGTTTCTTTGCTTAGAAAATAATGATAATATTCTTCATTAACGTTACCATCTTGTTTGCGTTTTAGGGTTTCGATGGGTATAAACAAGTTGTCGAGTTTGGGAGTTTGGTTGGATTTCGATGGGTATAAACGAGTTGTCGAGTCTGGAAGTTTTGTTGGATTTCAGTGGGTATAAATGAGTTGTTGAGTCTGAGAATTTTGTTGGGTTTCAATGGGTGGTATAAACGAGTTGTTGAATATGAGAGTTTTGTTGGGTTTCAATGGGTATAAACGAGTTATTGAGTATGGGAGTTTTGTTGGTTCGATGGATATAAACAAGTTGTTGAGTCTGGGAGTTTTGCTGAGTACAAACGGATGGTCGAGTCTGGGAGTTTTGTTGGGTTGAGTAGTTGAGTTTGGGAGTTTTGTTGGGATTTGATGGGTATAAACGAGTTGTCGAGTCTAGGAGTTATGTTGGATTTCAATGGGTATAAACGAGTTGTCGAGTCTAGGAGTTTTGTTGGATTTCAATGGGTATAAATGAGTGGTCGAGCCTGAGAGTTTTGTTGGGTTCCAATGGGTATAAACAAGTTGTCGAGTCTGAGACTTTTGTTGGGTTTTGATGAGTATAAATGAGTTGTCGAGTCTGAGACTTTTGCTGAATTTCGATGGGTATAAACGAGTTGTCAAGTCTAAAAGTTTTGTTGGGTCGAGTTGTTGCGCATGAGAGTTTCGAGATCATTTTCTTTTGAACGACAATTGAAACGAGAACTTATTAAAATTTGTTATGTGGGCCCATTCTGTTTTATTTTATTCTCCAACTACCCATTCTTAAATATTTTCCAATTTATCTTCCAATAATAATAATAATAACAATTGTCAATGTTTTTTTATTACTAAATTTGTTTGTTTCTAAAAATGAAATATTTAACCTTTATTCAAATTTTAAAAACAAAAAAAAATTAATTTTTTTTTTAATTTTCAAAATTTGACTTAAATTATAAAAATATTTATCTCAACAAATAAGTTAAATTTATAAAGCAAAATAAATATTTAAAATCAACTAAATTACATAAATAATTTTTTATTCCAAAAACTAAAATAAATATTTAAAAGCTCATCACCAATTTTGAAATTTGAGAAACCAAAATTAAGAACCGAAACCAATTTTATTCACATTTCTTCGGTTTCGGTCAAATTCTCATTAATATCTCACGATACATCCATCATAATCATTAAATTATCGCGAGATATTGGTAACTTCCTTACCAACCTCGACCCGCCCCCACCTAACCCGCCCGCCACCACTGAATCGAACGACGCCCGCCCCCCTCTCTCTTCCCCTTCTTCTTCGTCCCAATGCCTCAACTCTCCACCAACTCTTTCCATTTCTCCGCCGCCGTAAATCTCTTCCAACACGACCTAGGTATTCTGATTCATGGATACCATCCCAAATTCTCTCTGTCTTTCTCCCGCCTCTGACCTCACTGTCAAATCCTCCCCCGTCCGCTGCTTTTTCCCGATCCGCAATCGCAATTCTGTCCATTTCCGTTCGTCTCCAACTCGGATTGAGTTGAATCGAAATGGATTTTCTGGTTTGAGTTTGAGGCCGATGAGAGGGAAGAGTTGGGCGAGATCTGCTCAGATTATGGATCAGTCAGCGATTAAAACTGGTTCCTCTGCTCCGACGATTGTTGAGGTGGATTTGGGTGACCGGAGCTATCCGATTTACATTGGATCCGGTCTTCTCGATCAGCCTGAGATTCTCCAGAGGTATGCTAATTAAAATGAATTTGTGTTTGTCACGTAAGAACTCGAAGTTAATTAGTGGAAATGAATTGTTTGATGGTTCAATGGCTTCTCTCCTTATCTGTGCTGGTCTTACTAAATTTACAGGCATGTTCATGGGAAGAGAGTGCTTATAGTCACGAATGATACTGTTGGACCATTGTATTTAGATAAAGTTGCTGAAGCTTTAACTGTTGGGAATCCTAATGTTTCAATTGAAAGTGTGATTTTACCAGATGGTGAGAAGTACAAGGATATGGTGAGTAGTTTAAGTTAGCTTCCTCTGCTCCCTAAATGTCATTGTTAAAACTGAAAGATTGCATGTTTAAGAAATTGGAATGTAAAAGCTTCCCCTTCCCTGTAAAACTTGTTGGCTCTTCCACTTTCTCCCAAGAATTGAAACTAATCACTATCTTGAATTAGTAGAACACACTCATGAAAGTCTTTGACAAGGCTATCGAGTCGCGGCTCGATCGACGATGTACATTTGTAGCCCTTGGAGGTGGTGTCATTGGCGATATGTGTGGTTATGCTGCTGCTTCTTTCCTCCGAGGGGTTAACTTCATTCAGATTCCCACGACTGTTATGGCACAAGTATGCAGCTTTTCTGAAGTGTGTTTTTTAGCTTTTTCGTTATTAACTTGAGATGATCCTTTGTTTAACATTTCTTGTTCTTGTACCTGTGTGTTCTAGGTGGACTCTTCAGTTGGGGGAAAGACAGGGATAAATCACCGTCTGGGGAAGAACTTGATTGGTGCGTTTTATCAACCTCAATGTGTCGTTGTAGATACCGATACATTAAACACACTACCTGAAAGGGAACTGGCTTCTGGTTTTGCGGAGGTCATCAAGTATGGGCTTATTAGGGATGCCGAGTTTTTTGAATGGCAGGAGAAGAACATGCCTTCATTGATGGCAAGGTGCGTGTGTAAAATGTTATTGATTTATGTCCAATATGCTTCTATTCTGCTAAAGCATTTAAATGAAGTTAAATTGACTGTCATATATGAAAATTGCACTATTAGTGTCAAAAGTTTGAGTTGTTAGTAGGCGACTCAGATATTATTTTCATTCATGAGGCTTCAATATATGTGCTATTAATATCAAATGAAAGAGAAGGAGATATCATAGTAGGAATTTGAACATTGAGGACCTCATGCTCCTAAACCATGTCAAATCAACACGGAACTCAAAATTTCGATTTGTTACATTTTGGGTAAATTTAATCATCTTAATCTATTTTTTAACTGAAGCTGAATTTTTATATGTTCTCCTATTATTCTGTATTTTAGTTTGATATCTAAAAGACTATAAATTTCATTTAGGCTCTATGGAGTCCTTCCACTCGTGGTGTTTTCGTTAGATATAGACTAGTTTTCCTTGTAAGAAGGGCATTTTTTCTTATTCAATAACTATTTTGTTCATCTTGTGTTTTGTTAAGCTGCGTCTCTTTCTATCTCCTGATATTTATTGATAGGAACGTTGTTTGGATAGAATTAGAGTATTAAGGATATAATGGTAATCAGTTAGAGAAGTTGTCATTAGGTATTTGGTTATAAATAAAGGGAGTGAGAAAGTAGGAAGGTACCCAATTCTTAATTGGATTAGGGCTTGAGTCATTCTACTCGAGAAAGGGCGTCCAAGTACATCAAATATACTTGGGTTATCTTGTAGTTTTGTTGTTATTTACATGGATATTTGATTGAATTTTTTTAAATCTGTTGGCTCGTTGTAGGGACCCAGCCGCCTTAGCGTATGCGATAAAACGCTCATGTGAGAACAAGGCGGAGGTTGTATCGTTGGATGAGAAGGAAAGCGGACTAAGGGCAACTCTAAACTTGGGCCACACATTTGGACATGTAAGATGGATTCTTTCACTCTGTTTGCTGTTCGACTTGATTGTGAGGCAGTGAAGAATATATTGTTTGGTATCGTCAAATATTTTTCATTCCCCTTCTTACTTTAGACACTAGACACTAACTGTAACGGCCCAAGCCCACCGCTAGCAGATATTGTTTTTTTTGGATTTTCCTTTTCGGACTTTCCTTCAAGGTTTTTAAAACTCGTTTGCTAGGGAGAGGTTTTCACACCCTTATAAAGAATACTTCGTTCTCCTCCCCAACCGATGTGGGATCTTACACTAACTCGTCATACTGTAGAAACATATATTTCTAATATGATTTGTTTCTCAATTCCAATCCTTTCTGTTTGTGCTGGGCCGAATCATACCTTGGCCATTCCCGCAGTCTGCAATCGCAGAAATCATCTCATGGCTTGCTTGCTCAAAGAATGTATTTTTTTTGTCCATGAATCATGTGTCGCTTTTGTCGTGGAGTACTTTTCCTTTCTTATTAGCTTCTCATTCTGTGCAATGTTCTATAGGCAATAGAAACTGGGTTCGGGTACGGTCAGTGGCTCCATGGAGAAGCTGTTGCAGTTGGCACGGTATTGCATCATTGAGTTCAAATGTATCTTCATTCTACTTCATATATACGTATTCTAAATGTTGGGTTTCTTTGCCAATTTTCAGGTAATGGCAGTTGACATGTCATATCGTCTCGGATGGATTGATGATACGATTGTGAGCAGAGTTCTTGCCATTCTAAACCAGGCAAAGTTGCCTACTGCACCTCCCGACAGCATGACGGTGGAGATGTTTAAATCGATAATGGCAGTAAGTGATTTAGGGTGTTCCTCTCTACTTTCATGTTATTGTCTCTCAGGTATTCTAAGCTCGATTTGCATGGCAGGTCGACAAGAAGGTTGCTGATGGGCTACTAAGGCTAATTCTCCTGAAAGGTCCTCTAGGAAACTGCGTTTTCACGGGCGATTATGACAGGAAGGCGTTGGACGAGACGCTTCATTCATTTTGCAAGTCTTGATTCAATGATCTAGAAGAGATCGTTCCGAGGTGTGTGTAAGTTCTGTACCATATCGTTTATGATATTGCATTGGCTCTCTGCTTCTTCCCTTTAGCCTTAAGTTTTTCTTTATATTCATTAGAAAATCCATGTGATGAGTGATCTGTAATCTGATAATGCTATGTTTTTTTAACACCTGATCCACCATTCTAGAGCTGTGAATGAACTACTGAGAGAAATAAAGTTTTATCTCTTTTATCTTTTATTTGGTTAGAAATTGAACGTCTAGTCGAGAGAGCTAGTCGAGAGTATATTTGAACTAGTCGAGCTATGTTCAGGTTGCCCCAAACAGCTCAATTAAAGGTTTTCAATGAGTTTTTATTTTATTTTATTTTATTTAAATGAAGCTAAAGTTTCATATATGTTTTTCTAGACTGAACAAATGGTTATGGAAAATAGAATTGAAATGCAATTTGTATTTTTTTTTTATTTAATTGAAAAAATAATGTTATTTAAGGAAAGAAAAATAATATTTTTCTCAGTTAATTATTGTTTTAGCTGTCTTTCAAATTTTTTAAAAGAACAATGATAAGATTAAAAATTCATCCTCCAATATCCAGTCCACTAATAAATTAAAAAAGAACCCCACTTTATGACCTTAAAATTTTTAATTTAGTTTTTATATTGAGTTAGGTTTGATTTTTTTAATCGAGTCAGTCCAACCCAACCCTATATGAAAATAGATGGTTGAGTTAGTTTTATTTGAGTGGCTCATGTCACCAACTCAACTAACTTAAAATTTCGAGTTGGTCCAAAAGATTTTTTCAGTTCAACCCGTATATTATTGTTACAATATTCCATATGTGACGCATTTTAATTTAAGGTATATAAAGCATTTTCTATTTTGGTAAGTTGATTGTATAAAAGTGTAAAAAATAAAGTGCAAATGTACTAAATTAAAACTAAATTCAATCAATCAGGTTCTCCACCATCAAACTTATTTGATTCCTTAACTTTTAAAAGTCACAATCAATTATTTGTTCTGTCTTCTTAAACTTTAAAGTTTATTATTATTATTATTATTTGTTTTTTTGTTTTTTTGAATTTATACCTAACAAGTGATCGGATTATTTGTTTTTAAAAATCCATTAATCTTTTAAACAAAAATTTATAAATTTATTAGACGCTAAACTAAACTTAAACTAAACTTGTAATTTAATTTAATTTAATTAAAAAAAAACACCAACCCCATAAAAAAATTTAAAGAAAAAAAAAGAAGAGAACCAAGGAAGGTTTGTTGGCGAAGATTGGTTTGGTGAAGGAACGCTTCATCGGCAATATTTCCCGGCGTCAAAGGTTTCTCTCTCATCCTTCTCTGCAACCATTCCCCCATTGATTCTCTATCAATTTCTTCCTTTGTTACTCTCTTTCCCTCTTTCTCCAACCCTTACCCCTTTTCCTTCTTCTCTTCCCCCCCCTTTTAGGGTTTTCTCCATTTGCCCCTCTTCTCTTGTGTTTTTCCCCCCCTTTCAGAACCGCCGGAGCACGGAGGAACTGGAGGAGCTCAACCACGGCGTTTTTAGTTTAGCAGAGGGGTTCCTTTCTTTTGTCCTCAGGTTCACGATCTGAGGCCGGCCACCCCCTTTTTCTGGCTTCTCAACAATGAGCGCTTCAAGGTTCATCAAGTGCGTCACCGTTGGAGACGGAGCTGTTGGCAAGACTTGTCTCCTTATCTCCTATACCAGCAACACTTTCCCCACTGTCAGTCTCTCTCTCTCTCTCTTTTGTTCCATTTATGTTGCTGTTGGCTAGATTGTGTGATGAGGTGCTTGGCTTGATTTGCCTCATTCATTATCCATTTTGCTTTCTATTGCTAGGATCCACGTATATGTCTGAGAATGTTTCATGATAATGCCTCGCATTGTATAAACAATTGGCTTCATTGAGGCAAATCATGGTGAATATGGGATCTATAATTTCTTGTTTTATGTTTTTGTTTGATGTTAGAACTCTGGTCTATGATTGCGTTGCAGAAATTGAATCCATGTCTTCGTTTTTCAAATTTTAAGTTGATATGGTCTTTCCATTCTTTCTTTCTCAAGCAATGTTTTCTTGGTTTTTTCCTGTTGTAAGAAACTCACATTTTGTTATTCTGTGCTGGAATGTAGGATTATGTGCCTACAGTTTTTGACAATTTCAGTGCAAATGTGGTTGTAAATGGGAGCACTGTTAACCTAGGATTGTGGGATACTGCTGGTATTTTGCTGATCTTAATCTATTCTCTTTCATTTTTTGAGCTACTACATTCTTTCGAGGTTGAATTTGTTGTTGTGTGTAACAGGACAGGAGGATTATAACCGGCTAAGACCTTTGAGTTATCGTGGGGCAGATGTTTTTATATTGGCATTCTCTCTCATTAGCAAGGCCAGTTATGAAAATGTTTCTAAAAAGGTAGAATAACAGATGTTTTTCCCTGGTTTTGAACATTTATTAGTTCCGGAATCATAGTTACTAAAGATTTGTTTCAATCTTTTTGGCATAATTCAGTGGATCCCAGAGTTGAAGCATTATGCACCAGGAGTACCTATTGTTCTGGTTGGAACTAAGCTTGGTAAACTATTTTTCTTATGTTCTTTGAATCTTTTCGTTATATGCTTCTTGATAGGCTTTGGCTTATTTGTCGTAGTTTCGATAATGTATGTTTAGGCCGTGCCATCATTTCTCATTTTGAAATCTTAGAAAGTATTATCTGACTGATGA
The DNA here is from genome assembly GCA_033971965.1 of Cucurbita ficifolia. NCBI lineage: Eukaryota > Viridiplantae > Streptophyta > Magnoliopsida > Cucurbitales > Cucurbitaceae > Cucurbita > Cucurbita ficifolia. The sequence goes on from CM066977.1 coordinate 10,901,276, forward strand.
ATACCTGCCTTGATAAGTGAAGTATGCTGTTAACTAATAACACTTAATCTTGATTGCTCACTCAGATAACTATTATAAATAATTGGATTTGATGGGAGTAGGAAGATTATAGGCAAGTGTAAACGAAATATACTGCTAGAAAGAGCGGCCAGAGGAGCCAACACACCAAAAAAAAAAAAAAAAAAACAAACCCACCCTCAAAGATGAAAGGCCTGCATGCAAGAAATTTGACTACTAGTCAACAATTTTGGCAATGAGAGGAAAAAATGTGTAAAAATGTCAGTTAGTGGTACTCTAGAATGAATAAATCAAGTTCATATAACTTCAAACCTCAGACCCATCCACCACCGTATCACAAGAAAATCTCTTGTTACGCTCCAACACACTATAGTATGATCAAGAGTGAAATTGTGAGATCTCACATCGGTTGGATAGGAGAACGAAACATTCTTTATAAGGGTGTGGAAACCTCTCCCTAGTAGACGCGTTTTAAAAACCTTGAGGGGAAGCTCGAAAGGGAAAGCTCAAAGAGGACAATATCTGCTAGCGGTGTGCTTGGGCTGTTATAGAAATTGCCCATGGAGTCCTCAGTTTAACAACGAAGGAGATGCAACAATGCCTCCAAAATCCTCAATCCTTTGGTGATTGGCTGTAAAGCTCATATGGAACAATCTGCACCAAGTACTTCACGAAATTGAGAAACGTAGTAAAGTATAATCCATATCCTTGAGGCCTTAGTTTATCTCACATATGTAAAAGAAGAATGTGAGTCAAGTGTTGGGGGAGCATTTGCTCATTTTAGGAATCTGCCCTTCATATGCATTTACATTATCTTTGGGCTTTCTACCCAGTATTTTTGTTTTTCTTCATTGTTATTATATATTGCGCATTTAAACAATCTTCCCTTCTTGTGCTTATTATTAATTTGGGATGGTGTTTATTGCCTAGTATCTTCATGCGTATTTTCAGCAAGCTTTCAACGCTTGTTAGTATAGCACGAGTATAGCACCGGTCAATGTGATCAAAACAGCATAAACACTGCTGGTGCTATCTTGTAGAACAGTTTGTTGGTATACTGTCTTCTCTATTGAGATATATTTAGGATCCTTCTGCTCTTCTTTTCACAATTTCTAGTGTCAAGTTATAAGGATAGTGTATTTTTAACCCCCTTCTTTTTATTGATTGTCTTGAAAAAGTCGTGTTGTTCACACTAAAAGGAGAACCCTAGAAAGGATACACCATATTGAGACTTAAAAGCACCATTTTTGTGAGGTTTTATTATAAAGAAAACCCTATAAATGACACTGCTGCCCTGCTGTCTAAGTTGTGTGGTTCGTCTTGTTGACAAGTAACACGGAAGAGTTCGGTCACTGGATTTCATTTATTAGCTCAGAGCAAGCCTAGATTTCACTTGCTGCAGAGAAGAAAGAAAAACTTTCATTAAAACTTGTAGGCTGGAAGGTGAAATGGAATTTAGACTTGTGTTTCCTTTTACTTTGGTGCAAGCCTGCATGTACAATTCCTGCTTAATTAGATTGTGATATCCATAACTAAGTTACATAGTACAGCTAATTGGGATGGATTCTACAAGTTAATGGTATTGATCTTGTCTGTTGTCTTCTCCAATTCGGTGACGTGATCTATTTTTGTGATATTCATATTTATGCTTAATGTGTTAACGTGCGGTGCCATCGTCGACTGCCCTGGATTACTTCTCACTGATGTTGATTTTTTACAAGCTAGATCTTCGAGATGATAAGCAGTTCTTTATTGACCATCCTGGCGCAGTTCCTATTTCAACAGCTCAGGTAAATGATTATCTTTATTGGTTTTTTATTTTCAAGCTGTTCTTGCTGTGACAATATAATTACCTTTCATGTCAATGTCAAGGGAGAGGAGCTTCAAAAGCTGATTGGTGCTCCTGAATACATCGAATGCAGCTCAAAAACTCAGCAGGTATTGTGTTCGTAGTACGAGTGAACTAGTGTTATGGAATTGCAGTTGTGGATTATTAATGTGCTTTTGAACATGATATAACCACAGAATGTGAAGGGAGTTTTTGATGCAGCAATTAAGGTTGTACTTCAACCTCCAAAGCAGAAGAAAAAGAAGGCCAAAGGTCAGAGAGCGTGCTCGATATTATGAGCAAAGCTGTAGTTGTGGAAACATGACACCACCCTTTGTCTGCCTGTATTCTCTCATTCTTCTTTTTTCTTTCTTTCTTTCTTTCCTTTTGATTCTGTAGTGGCCTAAAAGTCTGATTTATTTTTCTGTCCCGGAATACTCGCAATCTCTGTGAAGCATCATCGGGTAGTTACTGCTTTTCCTGGAAATCACGTGGTATCGAATTAAAAGACGACATGCTCCTCAGTCCTCACCTTATACTAGCCATTGGTTCTAAATATGTACTGATGATAGAGATATGGATACTGGAATGTGGGAAGGGTTAGTAGGAAGAAGCGATTTGGTTGGAAAGGGCATTAGGAGTATGGTTGAAAAGTGTATGTATGGAGGGAAGAAGTGGATGCTTCAAAGAGGAACGAACATTGGTGGATTCTTTTATTTATGAATTTGCATTCTGACTTTGACAATAGTGGTTTTGTTTGTAGCATAGAGCATAAATAGTTCTTTGGAGTTGTTTTTACTTCAAATGAAGCTGCCAAGCTTGAGTTGCTTGACCTTTTTTAAGTTCCAATTCTTCTCATGTTCTTAGTTATTAAAGAAAACTTGGTTTTTTTTTTTTTTTTTTTTTTTTTTTTTTACAATAGTTATCAAAACCTTCCTCGCAAGCTTAATGCTTTTAAGATGGTTATTCAATAAAAGCAATGAATAAGATAATATATTATAAGGTTTGAGGAAATGACAATATTTTAGTTCCATCAATTTGAACTTCAAAAATAATTAACATTTCAGTTGCATATTTGATATCAATCTAAATAATAAGAATAAGATAGAGTAAAGTGTGAAGTTGTGAAAATAGTGAGATATAGTCCATACAAATACATCAGAAAAGTTTTAGATGGGCGATAAGATATGTGTGAGCCCAAACCCACCATTAGCAGATATTGTTCTTTTGGGCTTCCCATCCACTCCCTCCTCTTTAGGGCCAAGCACTCGTTTCTCTCTCCAATCGATGTGAGAGCTCACAATACACCTCCCTTCAGGGCTCGTTCCTCTCTCTAATCGATGTAAGAGCTCACAATACACCCCCCTTCACCGGCTCATTGGCACTCGTTCCTCTCTCCAATCGATATAAGATCTCACAACACACAACATAAGTTGATAAAATGTATGATGCCTATTTGATGTTCTATAAGTTAAACTAATTAGATTTGCTTGTGATGATATAAGTTGGTTCAATTAGATTCATTAGATAAACCTAAAGCTAATCTGAGACCAATGAAAAACTCTATTTCAAGACAAATATGGAGGGCATAGCTCATCAAAGACTAGTCAACTGCAAATGGAAAGGCAAGTTCTAGGGAAAACCAGCATCAATAATGGTGTATCAAAAGACATTATACTTTCAGGAATGCTAGATTTCCAAAACGTAGACCAGTCTGGAATTTATTGTTACTGTTCGACAGAAGTCGAAACTGAAGCTTAGTTCAAAAATATGCACAAATGCCTCGACGGGTCGAGCACGCCAAGTGTATATCAGTCTCACATTACAGAATAGAGAAGTGATGAAAGTCCTTTTTTACTATTGTCTCACATCCTACAGAACAGGGAAGCTTTTACTCTTTAACTAGAATCTTGGGACATTTAGTGTAACAAAGAAGCAAGACGCTAACTGGAACCGAGCAGAATCCAGCTAACTGGTTCCTTCAGATAAAAAAAAAAACCAGACTGAATTAACCATCAACCTATATATATGGTGAGAAACTGGTCGTAATACTGTCGATCTCGGCAACAATCAACTATGCATCCAATTTAAGTTACTACACTTTTATGGGCTCATATTTCTCACCCACTGCACCACCTTTCTGCTTTTGGAACTCAATGTACCGGAGAGTGCTGGCAAAGAATGCATCTGCCGATGAATCTGGACTAGTAGTGTCGCTTTGCATTTCAGTTGTGATCAATTCAATTAGGCCCTGGATGGTAGCTACCGTGATCTGCGGGTTGCCCTTCTCGAAAAAATACAAGTATCTGCGAGCGAACGAAACAAAAATGATCCATCAACCAGGAGAAAATCACACTTTTATAAGTCTCAGAACAATCTCAGAATACAGAAATTACTTGTTCAGTATCTCAATGAAAAGCGACACTGGCCCGGTGCTACCCCTCGTTGCATTCGACATTTGCTGAGCAGCATTTGCTATTCTTAATGCACGCTTTAGGCAAAGCATCACCCTGGTTCATCAGGAGGAAAAAACGTTCAATATTTTGAAAGTTCATTATAGGAAGTGCCTAGCTATAAAATCCACAACCAACAAACACGCATAAAACCATTAACGAAAACTTGCAGTAGTGTCGTAACTCACCTCTCACCATCCTTCATATTATCATGATCGTCAAGCCAGAAGAGATGCGAGCAAGCATAAACAGCTCGGCATTGATCAGACTTTCTTAAAAGCTTTGCGGAGTACTGCACCATAAGGTAGCTTTGTTAGGGTCTTTGCCACAAAATATTCATATTTATGAAGCCGTTCGCATGCCATCTTGCAGGCGGATATAGTATAAACATATAAACATGAAAAGGACGTGAAAATAAAGAGTCAAAATTGAGTAGATGTAAACATCTGGAGTGGACATACAAGCATTTTCATTTGAAAGGTTTGCAATGTAGAGACTTAAGAAGAGGTTGCAATCATAAGCACAAAAAACGCACTTGCAAAACAATGCAACATTCTATCTTTGATAGTCCAACACAGTCTAATACAAACAATATAATGCCAGGACTTTGTAGAAAGTACCCCAGTGGCTTTGTGGGTTAAAGTATCCCTGTTTTCAACACCAAAAACGTGCATCTTCTGAAGAGTGCCTATTATTAAATGTAATGCAGTAACTTGAGCTTTTGAATCCTGTAAAAGAAAAGTTGCACGACATCATAAGCGACAAACCTTAGTGATAGAAGAAACAATTAACACGAGCAAAAAAGATCCAACTTACTGAAATTTCTTCTTCATAAAGAATGTATGCTTGGGTAAAAAATTCGTAAGCAACAGGTTCTAAATCACAATCATTTGCAGCCTGATCAATTACAATGCGCATTAAAAATTACAGCTACATATCATAATATTCCAAATTACAAACCAAATTTCTTGGCATACCTCAGCACATTGTAGATACAACCGAAACGCCAATTCTGGAGCAGGAACACTTGAAAGGATCTCAATGGTCTGAGGCAACACATTGGAACATTACAAATAATCAATTCAATATGAATAAGATAATACAAGTTCTTTGAAACATGCATAATCCATCGGTAACATATTAGGGCCACAGAAAAGCAAGCTAGAGGAGCAAATATATTTAGAGAAAAGAACCGCCAAGTTAATCACGATTTGACAATGCAGACACGTTTGCAATTGCAACCGACTATATATTGCAGTTAAAACAATCTTGAAGGATGGACACCATGCTTACACAAGGAATACAATCTTCCACTCCATTTATACAAGTACCTGAGTTAATAGCTGAAAAATTTTCTTCGGGTTAGTTGCTGTCTCATCTCCAAAAGGATTTTCTTCCTGGCCTTGCAATTGCCTAACCAACTGCAATTAATAAGCAATTCACAGTTACTACATTTCCAAAACATGATATCGCCTAACGAGACCATAGCAATCATCACTGTCATAATCATTCCTACTTAACCCATAAATAAATAATCTTTTTATGATTCACTCCAGCAATTTTCTTCTCTATCTTCACACCTAGTGATTGTCAGGGATGAAGTCTTCAATACTCGAACACTTCAAAACCTCCACTATATTGGACGGGACAAAAACCCACTTACTCCAGTAGCTCAAAAGGACAAGTTTATGACACCAACTACTATGAAAAAGCTTTAATACTCACAGTAACTGATCTCATATTATTAAAACAACAATAAACTCATAACTATAAGTTACAACAAAAAAACGTTATTTTAAGAATAAAAAAAGAATCGACAAAAGAGTAAAAATCAAGAGAGACAAACCTTGAGAGATGAAAAAACAAGGGCAGGAACAGTAAATGGCAGACGCTTTATTCCTCCAGTCAGGATATGCTTCTTGACAGTACAGATTATCTGCAATTAATTAGAGTAAACTACAGGTTAGGTTTCCTCGTGAACATCACCCATCCAGAAGAAACCAGAGAACACCTTCCTCTTAAAATGATCTTACAAAGTATGCAGCTACTAATAATTATTCAGCTTTTCTTCATCCCTAAGGATGAATCCATCAAGCTATGAATGGTGGCTACCAATGGTTAGCCAACCCCATAGTAATAGTTGGCTCAAGATGTGAAACGTAGAAGTTAGACATCAACCTTAGTTTGGTGCTCGGGATAGAATTTTATAAATGGATCGATCTCAAGTCAGATCCACCCTCGCAATTTCTAATGAGAGAAGATAACAAGCCAAATAATACACTATGGACCCACAGCCAACTCAAAGTGGTCCTCAAAGGCACACTACTACTACCATTGACGATAACAAGTCATCAGCAAAGAATGGACCTCACATATCCATGAGATAAAACTTGTATATATAATCTATAGCACCCCAGTACCTTAAACATTTCATCTGGGTCATCATTATACAACATCTGAATAAGACGCGCAACAGAACTTTGCTCCTCCTTGAAATCATCTTCATCAACCTAAAGAATTGAAGTGGAGGAGAAAAAAGGAATAGATAAAGCAACCTCATCATGAAACATTTTGGCTTAAATTTAAGAAAAGAAAAGAATGATAGCGAAAAGGATTTAAGATTATCTAAATAAAGGTATAAACCATTATAAGAAACGAGGGATTACAGAAAAGGAAAGAGAGAGAAAGAGAACCTCATCAGGAGGAGACCCATCTAAATCCTTGATAAGCCCTCTTATCAATTCAAATAATGCCTCAACCTACATAAAAGTAATCCATATAACTAGAAAGCATAATTAATATTAAGGACAAAACAACAAAAGGGCTCGTACATTTTCGGCAGTAGATATTTGAGTTTTATTCTTCGTTATGCTTTGTACAATAACTGTTGCCATCACTTTGATCGTTTCACCATCAAGGTACTCCATGACATGTGAATAGTTTGATAGCTTCAATGTAGTGACAATGTCATTATATTTTTCCAATGGCGCACTCAAAAGGGCAACAATCTGCTTTGTTGCCTTGCTGTCTTCAATTTTCCCTTTACCAGAGAGTTTCTTCACACATGCTCCCTGAAAAACAGATGATAACCCTAACTTATTATTATGAAAGTCATCCTGCAAGAAAATTCAGCTAGGAAATTTGATTGCCAGAAAATCCAGGGTTTAGCCCTTCACTTTACAGCACAGTTTCAAACAGCCATTCTGTAGAGGTGTGATCAAAAGGCTTATGAGGTTGAGGTGATAGGTATTTGTAAACATACAAGTCTGTAACCTCAATAAATTAATAGAAAGCAACTTGTCGAGTACAATTGTTTCAACATGTTTTTACTAGTTTTTTTTTTTTTTACCTCTAAAAGATTTCAAACCAACTTCCAAACAGATCCCTAGTTTCTTACCTAGAATTACATGGATTAAAAACTTCAAAAAAAGCAATTTATTTTTTAATCCATTGCCTTAGCTACATTCAGATGATTGATATAGAATAGTTGTGATTAATTTTGAAGTGGGTGGCAATTTCGATTATCTTTTCACAAAATAGCAGGCTTTACATCAAAACATTTAAAAGTCAAATATTACCAAAACAAGATCTGCATAGTCAAGACGATCTGGATGAACATGAAGTGTAAATGTGAGAAGTGCCGAGTATAAAGTTACAACTCCCACTGTAGGCATATCAGCCTGTGCTTCTATCACCTGCAAAGTGAATATTGCACATATATCAAATTTAACAAATTAAGTGATCTTAAGAAAATTATGAACTATAGACTATTTTTCAGAGACAAACTTAAGATACTATTTTACGACCACCAAAAAACAGGTCTCTAAGTAAAATGATAGAGATGACAATAAAATTTATTTGAAAGGGGAAAGAAAAAAACAAAAGAAGAAACTGAGGATATCACATATAGAAGAAATAAAGTAAATGTCAACTAAATCGCCAACCTAGAAGATGTCAATGTCATGAAGCAATATCTTTTTTTTTTCCGTAAGAAACAAATACATATATTCCTCAAAAGAGATTTCTTTGGTTTCTAACTTTAATCCATCCTTCATAAGAAGGGAGGAGCACATCCTTATGAAAAAAGATAGTTAACTATTTTGGGAAACAATTCTTAACGGAAGTTTGGTTTCTTATATAAAATATCTGTGTGTGTGTGCGTTAGAAATTTCATTGATGAAATAAATAAATCCTTTAGTTGAGCATACAATTAATGTCTGGAGTTTGGTTTATTTTGATTAAAAATGTGTTGCTTTCAACATTTTTTTGTTTTGTTTCCCAGAATAAAAGGTTGAAAAAAGTAGCAAATTGTTGATCAAAAGAAACCCAACTCCAGAAAGTAGTTGTATACTCAAACTAAAGAATTTATATATTTCATCTAATTTCTAACTACGAATCTCTAAGGCTAAAAGAAAAGAATTACCTTCCCAATGGCTTTGCTCAGTTTTGAGAAAGCTTCGACTTGCAAGAATTCTGGTAACACTTCTGCACTTGAAGCAGCATAATTTGAAAGCCTTTCCATTAGTTGGGACAACACAGTCTTGATATCAACAGATGGCTGAGAAATAAAATCATGAAAGGGACGTATAAGGCTGAATAACTTCCAAAAATATAAAGTGAAACAAACTACATTTTCTATTATAAGAATAATATAAAGCACTTGTAAAATCCAAATGCTGAATGAGTTGCTTCTTCTCGATATAACTGAGTAAGAACAAGCCCATCTAAATCTTAGCTCTAAACAATGCCTAAAAATGTGTGGTATGCCTTAGTATGCCTCAATGTGCTCTTAGTAGCACAACTACCTGCTTGTTGATGGATGGCGATGCCTTCCAAGAGGCTCAAAACATCCTACAAATTAGATGCATTGCAAATAACGTCCTCACAATTAGATGTGTTACAAAGAAAAGTCTCCATGTATGCATTAAAGAAACCAAGATTTTCGCTTTTTTGGTAAGAAACCAACCTTTTGTTGAGAAGATGAAAGAATATACAAGGACATGCAAAGAAACAAGCTCGACAAAAAGGGAGATGCAGAAAAGCTACAATAAGGATCTCCAATCCAAGCAATCAAACTAAGATCATAATTACAAAGCCCTAATTAAACCTCATCACACAACCTCTCCATCACTCTAAAAATCTTATCAAAATTTTATTGTTTCTCTACAACCAAACTCTCCACAAAATAGCAAAGAAACTAGTGTGCCATAAAACTCTCTTCTCCGGAGAAGGCAAGCTCAGGAGCACCTCCTCAATCATTGTGTAACTATCTCGATTCCGCGAGAAACTAATAATCAAAGCATGTCCCATAAACCTAACCAAGCCATTTTGCATATAGCATTCATGATGATAGAACATTGATAGATAGCCCCAACTAACACCCAAAACAAAGTTGAAGTTGCACCAGTATAGAGAATACACTTGATCTTAAAGTGCCTTCATCCCGACAATGAGAGTAAGAACAAAATTGTCAACGTTGATGAGAAAACCAAAAACAAGAGGAGATAAACATGAAAACAAGCCTTCCCTGGCAACTTCCAATGGAAAAGGCATCCAGTCTCACATCAGCTTTTGAGAAGCAAATAAAAAATTAAATAAATAAGCTCCAGATGATACATGTAAAATAGCCCACCAAACTACTACATCAAAATAAAAAAGTCTAGAAAATGAAGCTCATCATTCAGTACTGGAAAAAAACTTTAAAACATTTGCAGTACCATATAAGAAAATGGATTTTTAAGCAGTAACTCAAGTGATGGTATTGTACCCCACCTGAAGCTGGGGGCAGGCACCCAACAAAATATCCAGGGTTTGTAAGTGATACTCATCAGGAAATACTTGAATAATGCATTCCATCAAATAAAATTGAGCAATTTCATCTTTACAATTAACAACCTGTGAAACATAGGAATGATCATTAGAGTGACAGTGACAAAGTGAGGGACTCGAAAAATAGTAAAAGAAAATTGAACAATTAACACCTGCTCTAAGACTCTAGGAAGTACAATATCCTTGTACATATCAAGGTCAACACCCTCCACCTGACTGAGAATATGCAGATTCTTTCCAACCTAATGACAAGAAGAGGGAGGGCAAAAATTGTATGAGCGTACATGGAGAATGTACACAATGCCATTTTAGTGAAAGTAACCAGTCTCAGAATTCTGATGTTACAAGATCACGTAGCTCGCTCCTTTCCTTCTCCCGTTTCTCCTTGTCCCGGGCAGGTCCCTGCAGACCAGAAAGCCCGACAGCAAGCCTCAACACAGGGTCAGCTAAGAGTATGAATGATTCACAAGCATTATAACCTGCATGATCATAAATCATGCACTCAAGAACTATTTGTACCCTCATGACATGCAGTCATCCTTGTACCATGCATGTTCAAACTGAGAGTAGGTGACAATATCGGATGACTGAACCCACCTGATGCTGCATTCGTACCCAAAGTTTGTTCATTTCTGTGAAATTTTGGAGTACAAATTCAACTGCATCGTTCACAGTGTCCGCATCTCTGTGGGCATCAAGGAAACATCCACAGATTAACTCAATAGAAATGCCTGTAATGCTTTCTAGTTCAAAAATAAGGATCAAGCAAAGGCCGCTATCATAAATCACATTTTGTGACGAAAATAAAAACACAAGTTTGTCTGCTAGTGATACATATTATGAAGCACAAAGTTTTGAATATTTTGATATACACCAATGTATCATTAGAAATAGATAACTAGTCTCTTCAACTTCTTGAAGTATTTGCATATTCTTATATATTCATTACTTCTTTTGGAAAATATTACCCCCTTAAATATCAAGAATTTACATTTTCGACCAAAGAATATGAAGGTCATTAAGTTATGAGATGAGGGACCTTCGCCAGGATCATCAGTATTCGATCCTATGGTGTAGACCTTTTCTTTTTATGAAATATTTAAATTTCATTGTGATAAAAATGAAAGATTATGCAGGCTTACAAAGAAGGGAAACAAAAAATCCACAAAAAGGAGCTAACTACAAGAAGGACTCCAATCAAGTAAATTAAGACATGGCGAGTAATTACAAAAAGGCCGAGACACCAACACCGATACCTAGAGAGAAATAGAGAATCTAACAAAAGACCAAACATCATTATCGAAGCTCTCCCTCCACTGAAGCTTATATTGCTTCTCTCGCCCCACAGGCCCCAAAAAAATAGCACAACACAGCCTGACACAAAAACAACCCTTTCTCACAAAAGGGCAGATTGTGTAGTCCGTTTTTTTTTTAAATTTGATTGCTAAGTACGCATTCATCATGTTGCCAATTAAGTAAACCCAGTGGCTTATTGATCATCTTAAGCCAATGAATACTCGAATTCCTTACCCTTCATATTCTGAACCAATATCAGGTAGCTTATCCCTACTGACTTGAGAAAGATAACTCCTTAAAAATAACCCACGTAAGGGATGCTGAATACCACGGCACATCTCGACCAGATCTTTAAGAATATCTTTTGCAGGAGCCTCCTTGGACTTGATATACACTGATCCCACAGTACAAAGAAGGTACCTGGAGAGTTCCATAAATCAAGAAAATGTTCAAAAACGGAACATATATATTAGCAGCAATGCTCAATAGACAAAATATACATTTCCAAAAACTGATGATAAATATAACTCAAGTGAACTTCGGCTTTCTCATAGAGATCTCTGAACCTGATCACTTGAGAACTCCAAACCGGTTAATGAGAGAAACAAGACAGTCAAACCATGAACTAAAACATGCTTGTGTATTATACATAGCATTGATCACTAAACATAGGTTCAGTTAATTATATTGGCACTCAATAGTAAATATCATTGGTACATTTGGTGCTTGAAATTCTTTGAGATTAAATTATACTTTATTATAACTTATTTGGAACAAGCATTTCATTAATAATTCCATAGCTAACGGTGGGGTGCATGCATCTTTCAGACTTCAAAATGAGCAGCGATCCAATGTTAAGAAGATAATTGGCCCAGTTCCTTCCCGACCTCTCTGCCAAACTTTCCCTCATTCATGCCATCACGATTACAAACAGAAAACTAGTATGAGATTTCTGGAGAGCTGAGAAAAGGCACTAAACTTGGGATTTTGACCTCAGAAGAAACCTTTTTTATGGAAAGCCATAAAATTGGTCAATTTTGCTTCTATGCTAGAGCGTAAGAATATTAATCAAACAGAGTACAGTGTCTTGGGACTCTTGACAACATAGGAAAGTTCTCCTTCAAATCTGCAAAATTCTACCTATAAATGCATCAACCACCACGTTGGAGAGATTACTTGCAAAGAAATTGTGGTACGGCAAGATAAAACCATAACATATTTCCTATTGGTAATTGACCTATAATAGCTTGAATACCCAGGATAAGATTAAAGAAGAACCCACCCGTTATAGTCTCTCTCTCCTAGATTTGTTTGAATTGTACCTGGAATTAGGTACTGACTATTTGTTCATTCGTTGCGACTTGGCCGAAAAATACTACTTCATTTTTCAAGACTTGTACTGGCTTGATGTTATCTAAAGATATCGGTGGCTGGCTTCCAAAAATTCTCGAGTTGAGAAAACCAAGATTGTTGTCCAGAATTCTCCTAGAACTCTTGTTGAAATCTTACACAATACCCTTTTTTATGGTTAAAAAACTTAACTTTCATTGAGAAAAAAATAAGAGAATATATGGAAATACAAAAGGGAAAAGCCCACAAAAAGTAGTCAAACTACAAGAATGGCTCCCGTCAAGAGAAATAAGTCCTAGTGAATAATTGCAGAAGAGCCTGAAAATAGAGGTCTAGAAAGCATCAGAGAATCTAACAAGAGACCAACACATTGCTAAAGAACTCTCACCCCCTTTGAAGATTTTGTTGTTTTCTCGCCCCATAGCCCTCACTAAATAGCACATACTCCAGCTTGCCACAAAAAACGCCCTTTATCACAAAAGGGCAGATGGAGGATAAGCTCATCAATTGTCTCCCTACTACTCTGGGAGCTGACAAAGCTAAAATCGAACACCTCAAAGGAATCACGCTAGATTGCATGAGCAAATTCACAACTCCATAGGATATGATCCAGGACCTTTGTCGCTCTCTTGCAGAGAATACAACAATGCGTCCCAACCACCAAGGACCCTCTAACCGAAATTCAACCTAAGGTGTTAACTCTTTCATGCAAAATCGGCCATACAAAGAACTTCACCTTCTTGGAAATCTTTACCTTTCAAACTGAGGAAAGAATAGCACCAACCATTAACGACAGATTGAATAAGAGTGAGTCTCCCCTTTGGAGAAGAAACTCTTTTAACAAAGAGGTGAGCCTCTTGCGAATCTTCCCAATGATAGGATCCAAAAAGGAGAGATCTCTAAGGACGACCTAAGTAGGACGAAGGGAAGACCCCTACCTCAGTATCCACCTAGTTGGAGTGCTTTCCAGGAAGTCCTTTACTCTGCAATCAACTTATTGAGGATCTTTCTTTTAATCCCTCTCCTTGACAGAGGGGTGTATCATCCCCCTGGCCTCTAGGCCTTTTTTCTTTTTTTAACTAAAGTTATATTTATAGGCAATGGAAGTAATTTCACAAACTCTTCTGAGGCAGAAACATAAACAAACAATTTCGGCTTCAATGGCATTAAGGCAAATAATTTTGGCTTTTCTTTCCAAATAACATCCATCAATAACCATGCCAGAAAAACCTAAAAGTCATTTCTAAAGAAACTCGCATCCATCGTACAAAGAGAAGGAGAAATATCAAAGCTTAGTTTGCAGCAACACTAAATCAGGTTTCAGGGAAAAAAAAAATAACTCACAGTCTGGGCAATATGTTGCCAGCATGCTGCACAAGTTCGTACAAGTCGATTATTGAGCAACCCCGCTTCGTCTCCTCCATAAAGAAATTTTCTAGCTTCCTCAACTCGTCAAACGCTCGCATGTCTGGAAACGAAAAAAATAAAATGAAACAAAAATCTCTCAAATTATATTGCTTTCTTAAATTCCAAAGGCCAAAACACAGTTACCCAGTGACAGAGAGAAAAAGCTCACATAAATCGTAGTATTTATGAGGGGAAAGCTTCGAAGTCCGTAGCTCAGACAGCATCTGCGCAGAATACTTCAAGGCATCTTTGAGATTGTTGGAGTCCTAGGGCATCACCAAACCGAAATTAGGGTTCTAATGGAAAACCCCATCTCTGAATCAAGCCATTTCAAGCTTTCCCAGGAATTCCTCCTTGATCTATACAGTCCTTAAGAAGGAAATATACACGAAAACAATAAAAGTTGCAAGAAATGAATAGCAATACCAGAGATCGGTGCATGTAGAAGGCATTCTGCTGGAGGCCGGCGATCCCAGCAGCAAGCCACTTCTCTTCGTCCTCAACTCCGTCAGTGATCATTCTCGTCGCCGTTTTCGTCCCTCTCTGCACAATTCTTCCTCGGAAGATCAGTTCCAATACGATTCAACCTGAACCCAGCTATGGCTTCCAAGATCACCTGACAAATGTCGTTCGGGTCAGCCAAAAGAAATCGATTGCCTTTCAGGTTAACCTCGCAACGTAGATGTTGGGTTTCATTTCATTTTTAATTAATCTTAAATTTATTTTTATCAAAATTCGACTTTGCAAAATTACATTTTAAACTGAAAAAGTAAATTATAATATTTGATAAATTAATTACCCATTATTTTTATGTTGATCTTTAATATATAAATTTTTAATAGTATAGTTTCTTAAAAATTTATATGGTTTAATACTCTCCATTTCTTTGTAATTCAACAATATTTTAAAATTATAAATACCGAACATAATTAAAAAAAATTGTCGATAAATTTTATTAGAAAATATTAACATAATTCTGACAATGTTAAAAGTATTATTTTAGTCTATATATTATTTTCTTTTATTTTAGTCGGACACTCCCTAAATAAAAATTCTGATATTAAATAATTAATTATTTTTAATATTCGTGAAAATAGAGAAATTGAAATTAATGGTTCGAAATTTTAAATAAAAATATATTAAATATGTAAAATAATGAATCTTTTTTAATTTCATGAAATTTTGCACCATAAATAAGAAAGTAAATTATATGTTAAGTCTTTTAAATTATTGGATAAGTAATTGTCTAAATCGAAACAAATGGACGGCTATTAGATTTTGGGCTCAATAAGTGGGTCAATCGGATGAGGCCCAATATATAAATCTATTGGGCTGGATGGTAAAATTTGTAGTGAAATGGGTTTGGGCTTCAGGTTCGGGTTCGGGTTCTTTTTTTTTTTTTTTTTTTTTTTTTTTGCTTAGATCCATATTCTTTTAAAATTAAAATATGCAACTTTTTCAGTGCAAGCCAAGTTACAGATGGTTGAACCAAACTCCACTCACATGTAGTTTTTTTATTTGTTTCCTAGTGCAAATTCCAGTCATACCCTACCCACCTTTTAAAATATTCTCAATTTCTTTTTCTTTTTCTTTTTTAATTATTAATTCCTTTTGTCTTTTTTAGGGTTTTTGACCAATTAATTAATTAATTAATTAATATGATTTTTAGGTAGTTTGTGTTATGGTAAGGTAGGTGTATTAATTTAATAATTCATCTATAAATTTAACTCAAAAATTGAATTTAGGTTTAGTTGAATACTAATTGTGTAATATATCATTGAAAAGATTATTAGAAAACTTAATTAATTTATTTGTTTGGTTGAATAATTACGAGGAAATTCGAACCATCGGCTAGGGGTGTACACCAAACCCAAGAATCCGACCAATCCAACCCGAATCATATGGATTGTGTTGAGTTGCATAGAGTATTGGGTTCAGTTAGATTTTTTTTTTTTTTTTTTTTTTTCAAGACTTCAAATAGACAAATTTCAACATTACCACCAAACTTGCGTTGTCCAAGCACCACCGCTTCGCACACCCATGCCCACGTCGCCATGCCTATCCCACTTATAGACATAGGTTGTTTGGTGTCACGATCACGCTTGTCTAAAGCGTATTGTCTATGGCCGCATGTCGGATGTTCAGGTCATGCTTGCCCAGGATGTGTTGTCCATAGTCGCATGTCTGTTCCAAACTCCTTTTACATGATTTCATCTTAGATAGACCTTTATCATTTTATGTTGTGTCAATATGGGGATGTATGACAGTTCACCAAAATCATGTCTACACCCGCTAATCCTAAAATTCCCCAAAATGTATTTGAGGGAAATGCGACTAGTCGTAATTCTTCATACCCTGAATTATATGTTATTTAAGGCATGATATTTATTTCTTTGCTTATAGCCATATAACGTTGCTTTCTTCTATTCTTTCAAATTGTTTTCAAATATATTTCCCCCCTCACATTTTCTAAACACATTTCTCGCTAACATGACTCGAGGCTCGAGCATACGCTGATATTGTCTGCAAAGTCCGAATTTTCTTACGACTGACTTATTCGCTGGGTTAGAACAAGTGTTGCACAATCGTTGTCTCGCCACCACAAAAGTGTGATTGTGACACTTGGCTCGTAATCGCACGCTACACTACTCCCTATCTTCGTCGTTAGCACATTGCTCTTGCTCCCGCTCTTAGTTGCATTCCCAACCAAATAATCAAAAGTAACTAATCTAAACCTTTCTTTTTAATCCGACAGATCAACCAACCCAACCCGAAAAATAGAATGTTGGATTATGAAACCATTTCAGGTTACTTATGTCAAACAACTTAACCAACTCGAAATTTCTAGTTGGTCCAAAAAATTTCTCCAACTCAACTCGTGTACACCCATATTATCGTCAATTTTTAAGATGGTTATTGATATTTTATCGACTAAATTATGATTAAATGGAGATTGAACTCTTTTTGTAACTATGTGAATGCATTCCTTTTGTTAGGGTAATTTAATATTTAAAAATAATACGACCAATCCTTGGAGACTGGTAGTCAATTCGCCAGTTCAACTAAAAACCAAAATTTGTCGGCTGTAATTTAATTGTAATAAATATTAAATGCTAATAATAAATTATAATTATTTTTTAAACTGAAAAAAAAGGTCACGGGGGAACGGAACTTTAACGGCTGTATTCGGTTCGGTCTCTAACTTTCTCTTTCCGATTTTGACCTTTTAGATAAATTTTTTAATTTTTATTGGGTTGAATTCTTATTAATATTATTGAATATCTCTATCATTTTTAAAAATTTCAATAATATCTTTAAATTAAAAAAAATATATATCTCTCGATAGTTTTATATCAAAATCGTTAAAAAATTATTTTAAAAATACGGTTGAACTTTTAAAACGGTTTTAAAAAAATACCTTTTAACTTTAAAAAATACGCTTAAATGTTTGATTAATACTCTTCAATTTTTTAAATTTTTTTAAAAACTTAAAATAAATCTTTAAATTTTTTATAAAAAAATTTAAAATTATCTTTACCGTCCACGTTTAAAAGATTACTTATAAACTATTTAAAAGTAATATTAAAAAGTTTAGATAATTTATGAGATATTATTAGACAGTTTTTTTTTGTCTAATTTTTTTAAACTGTCTTTTTATTAAATTTCACGTGTATTCTTAAGGGTAAAGATTTTAGATTTTTTTTTTAATTATTATTTTGAAAGTTTAATAATGTTTTTAAAATAAAATAAAAAGTTTAAGAGTAATTTTTATTATAATAATTGTTGCAGAAATTGTTAGAAGTAATTTAGAAAAGGAATGAAATCGAAACCCACATGAGCCATATCCAAACACATCCTATCCCTATCCGAAGATTACGCCAACCCTTCCGGCCATAATTTCCCAAACCAAACACCACTGTTATCCAAAAGGAATAATAATAATTAAATAATAATAATCTTAAAATTAAAGCCACCAATTACTTGAGTTTCAAGTTCCTTTTTTTTATTATTATTATTATTTTTTTAATTATTGAAACTAGTCATAGCTAGGAATCCCGAGTTCAAACAAGCAAGTAAAATCTTATAGAGTCGAGTAAATTGAAAGAAAGTTGAAAGATTGGCTTTATCATTAACACGAGGATGATCGAAAGGAGGAGGTGGCCGATACCAAGTATCTCCACCAATAAAACGTGGTTCTTCTCGATCTGGATTTTTTTTTCGGGCCTTGATTAGAGAAAGTTCCCTTTATTAGTTAGGGGGTACAAACAAAGTGGCTCGTTACTCATCGTTGTCGGTCTCACTGTTTAAAAAACATTCCTTCTCCAACTAATGTGGGAAAATAATGTTTCGTTCTTCTCTCCAACCAATATGAAATCTCACAATCCCCACCTCCCTTGAGGGCTAATGTTCTAGTGTTTGGCTTTGATACTATTTGTAATAGTGTCAAAGTCTACCGCTAGCAAATATTGTCCTTTTTGGACTTTTCCTTTCAGGCTTCCCCTCAAGATTTTAAATGTATCTACTAGGGAGAGGTTTCCACACCCTTATAAAAAATGTTTTTGTTGCCCTCTCCAACCAATGTGAGAGGACGCGTATTCAAAACCTTGAGGGAAAATTCGAAAGTGAAAACATAACAATGACAATATGTGCTAGTAGTAGGCTTGGGCTGTTACACGTTCATTAGAGAACGAAAATATACATGCAATATAAGCAAGAACGATTAAAGCTAGTTGTTTTTAATCAACTCGTAATGGTTCTAGTCTATGAATTTTAAAATATTTTAGTATTAAAAAAACACGAGTAATTTAAAATTTTCTTTTTCGAAGATCATCTTATCTTGCTTATCAACAATCTTGCAAAAAACTCATCGAGCTTTTGTTTCAGGTGAAAAAATTATGGTAATGGTCCCTAGCGTTACAATGAATTTGATACGAGAAAAAATAAATATTAATTATACTATAGATTATAAAATATAAAATTAAAGAAACTATATGTTTTAATTATAATAGAAGCCAAACCTTATAACTATAATTGAAAATATATAAATATTACTTGTGCACTTTTGTTAGTCTTTTTCTTCTTTTTGGCAACCCCTTTATTAAAGTGAATTATTTTTTGAATTGAAAATAATAATAATAATATTTTTATAAGAGCATAAACGGAACGAGAAATGTTTCTTTCTTTTATCCGATCGATGTGGGATCTCAAAATCCATCCCTTATGGCCCAGCGTTCTCGCTAGCAAACCACTCGGTGTCTAGCTCTAATACCATTTGTAATAGGCCAAACCCACCGGTAGCAGATATTGTTCACTTTGGCCCATTACATACTGTCGTCAACCTCACGATTTTAAAATGCATCTATTAGGGAGAGATTTCCACACTTTTTATAACGAATGTTTCATTACCCTCTCCAACCGATGTGGGATCTCACAATCAACCCCCCTTGTGGGTCCAACATCTTCACTGACACATCGCTCGGGTCTAGTTCTGATACCATTTGTAACCGTCCAAGCTCACTGTCAAATATTATTTTTACTTTTTTTTTAACATCAATAAAGTCAACTAATGTAACTAGTCAAATACAAAACATTAGTTCACCGACACACCTATTATGAAAATAATGGAGATCGTCGAGATGATATGTCGGGTAAAGGTTAAAATTGAATTCTACCATGGTTAAAAATGATGGAGGGCATGTGATGCATGATGAGTGGCACAGTTAGTGGTTGGTTTGATTGGATTGCCTTGTCATCATAATAATAAAACATAAGTGAATGTCCCATTACCAATTACAACTCATTAACCCCTCATTATTCTCATTACAATATGCTTCCATTTTTAGCTTTATTTTTATTTTTTATTAATTTTTTCATTCATTCATTATTCTCAATCCCATGTTTTTATATTAAATAATTAAATTTTGAGAGTCGGGATGTCAAGTTGTTTTTTTTTATTATTTATCTCCGGTTCATGTCATATTAATAATTAAAATATCATAAAATTAAAATATCAAACATTTACAAGTTACAATACATTACTAAAATCGGTAAAAAAAAACGTAAGTATTCTTTAATTTTCGTAATAATCTTAAAAGTAGGGTAGGGATGGATTGTGTAATAACCCTATTTTCAAGTTGGTCCTTTGATCTGGCTAAAAAATGTCAACCTGTAAACTGACCTCCGTAACTAACGTCAAATATTCTTTAATTTCCGTAATAATCTTAGAAGTAGGGTAGGGGTGGATTGTGTAATAACTCTATTTTCGGGTTGGTTGATCTGACTAAAAAAATGTCAACCCATAAACCGACCAGATTTTTTGGTTTTCAAAAAATTCAACTCAACTCAAAAAAAAAAAAAAAAAAAAACTCAACCCAGTTCATGGTTTGGGCTGGGTAGTTTAGATTGGTCGGGTTATCGAATCATATGTATATCTCTACAATAAAACCAGCACTCGTACCAGTGTGGTACTATACCCAACAGACTTCGATATTTAAGTCAGTATTAGATCAAAGCAGATTCAAAATGAGTAATAGTGGATCTAATTTTCTCGTTTGTGAGATTGATCCCTCTATTTATATGTTTTCATTTCGAGTCATATGATTAGTCAATCATAATTGAGACATACGTTTTGGGTCGATTTGTGCCTCCTCAATATTAGGCGTTTCCTTTCAAGTTAGTCAAATTTCCTTCTCGACTCGGGCTCAGCGATGGGTATAAACCCATTTTCCTTTTTCTAGATTCTTTGGTTGGATTCAGTCGGGTTCGAGATTATAACGTTTTTGCAATTATAATTATATTAATAAATGTTATACCTTTTTGTTTTGTGATGGATACCCTATTTGCAATCAACTACAAACATTTGAATTCATGATTTGTACTTAGACTTAGACTTAATTTGTCTCATGTGGACAAAAAATTTCCCATTAATTTTGTTAATTGAATCCTTTAAAAAATTTAAATAGTGAATTTTACGTTTAATAATAAATATTGTAATTAAATTATTTATTTATTATGTCTTTCATTAATACAATGCGTAAAGTTTGACAATACCTTAAAGTCAAATTGAGCACGTATGGAACCTTTTTTACCCACTTGAAAATTTATCCGTTTTTCCGTTTTACTAAATCCTAAATTCCAATGAAAAAATGTCACGAGTCATGTTTTAAATATAGTCATGACTCAATACAATGATTTGTAAGATCTGACCAACCACGTGAATTAAATTAAAATTTAATTATTTAAAAATTATAAAGACCTAATAAAAATTAAATTTAATGAATAGAAAATTCATAATTTGCTCATTAAAAAAGAAGTAATATTTAATTAAATTAAATATAGAGTTTGACAATTAACCATTTGTTTTGTTTTTTTATTTATTTACGAAAATGAAGTATTTAACACCATCCCTCACCCCATGCCTGTTTTAGCCCTAAATTGGGTAACTGGAGGTCCACTTCCAGCCTGTAAATAAAATTAATTTACCCATTTATTATTTATTATTTATTATTATTTTTATTAATTTCCGGGAAAAAGGGTAAAATCGTAAATTGGGATTCACATGGAGGCCACTGCACTGCCCTTTCTTCTTCCTTGTCTGTAATGGTGTGAGAGTTGTCACTGTGCTTCAACCAGACCTCGCTCTCTTTCTCTCTCCTCCGACAAACCACACCGAACCTGAAAAAGTGAACCAAACTCTAAGAGAGAGAACCAAAGAGATTTTTCCGAATTTCCACATGGAAGACGAAGAGGAATGAGAAGAAACACAATGCAATTTTCCGCAAAGCAATGCTTGACCTGTGACCTCTGAGTTGTGACCATTCATCGTCTCTCTCTGGTAATCAAACAAAAAAATCTCTTGATTCTTCATCTATATGTGGATTTATTTCTCCATTTTTGATTCTGATAATGCTCTCAAGGTGAAGTAGTTGTAATGGCGGAGGAGTAGAGGTGTGAGAATTTTTTGCTGTTTAATGTTTTGCGTTGTTTGCTTTGAATGATTTTAAACAAAAAATCTCTTGATTCTTCATCCATATGTGGATTTATTTCTCCATTTTTTATTCTGATATTGCTCTCAAGGTGAAGTAGTTGTAATGGCGGAGGTGTAGAGGTGTGAGAATTTATTGCTGTTTAATGTTTTGCGTTGTTTGCTTTGAATGCTTTTAGTACTTTCTTGCAGATTGAAATGCAGTTTGTTTATCTTTTGAATGCTCTTTTTTTCTGGTCAATTTATTACGTCGTAAAAGCGATACGATGAAAGGAAAAAGGATATACTAAAGAGGAAAGAATAAAGAGTAAAGAGTAAAGAAGAGTTCATCTTCTGATTTCTAGTACTATGAGTGTTGATGTCTTTGTGGATTTCTTTTTTCTGATTTGTATGTTTTTTTTTTCTGTTGTAGTCGACATACATTCTGGTGAGTTTGGGGGAGCCGACGTTGAAGATCTTGCTCTTGGTCTTGTGATTCGGCTTTATACTAGTACCGATTTTGAAGATCCATTGCTGACGACGAACGCCTGAGGAACTACTCGTTCTCTTATAGCGTCGTTGTAATCGGTGGCGGTGATCTGATATTTCGAATTGTCTGCCAGGGATTCCGAGCTTTGCTGATTTTTATGGACTGAGTTGGAGATTATCGAGAAACTTCGTCTTTGGGCTTTTTGAGTTTGGGGAGTTCAAGTTTGATTGAGAGTTTTGAGAGGCAATTATGTCTTCGTGGGAAACGCTTGGGGATATAGCCAATGTGGCCCAGCTTACGGGCCTTGATGCAGTTCGTTTGATTTCCATGATAGTGAAATCTGCGAGCACTGCACGGATGCACAAAAAGAACTGCAGGCAATTTGCTCAGCACCTGAAGTTGATTGGAAACCTGCTCGAGCAGCTCAAGATCACGGAGCTTAAGAGGTATCCTGAGACTCGGGAGCCTCTGGAGCAGCTTGAAGATGCTTTAAGAAGGTCGTATATATTGGTCAACAGCTGCCAGGACCGCAGCTTTCTCTATCTGCTCGCAATGGGATGGAACATTGTGTACCAATTCAGGAAGGCCCAGAATGAAATTGACAGATATCTGCGCCTTGTTCCTCTGATTACCCTCGTTGACAATGCTCGAGTCAGGGTATTTGATTCTTTTTTTTTTCTCTCACAAGTGTTATTATTTATTTGTTTATTAGCACAATAGGGTCTTGATCGACGCATTTCCACAGCATTTCCCCATGCATGTTGACTTTCTTGCTCTCAATGAAAATGATTTCCTTAATTAAAAAATGGTGAACTTGAAAAGATCACGGTATAGGAATATAGTCAAATTGGAAATAATTGCTAGATGGTTGTGAGATTTAGGAAGTAAAGCCTGTCATTGAAGAATCACCATAGGGAAATCTACCTCTGTCGTATACTTACTAGTTGAATTTGAATAGTTCATCCAATTTACTGCCTCTTGAATTTGAAGTTTTGCTTGAGATACACATGGTGTCTTTGCTTATTTGATAACATAATCTTATTAACTTCAAATTCGCAGGAGAGACTGGAGGACATTGAAAAGGATCAGTGTGAATATACTTTGGATGATGATGACAAAAGGATTCAGGATGTAATTCTTAACCCGGAACCATCGAAAGATGAAGCAATGGTGTTGAAGAAAACTCTTTCTTGTTCTTATCCAAACTTGCCGTTTAACAAAGCACTACAAAAAGAAAGCGAAAAGCTTCAGGTAGAACTACAACGGTCTCAAGCTAATCTGAATGTGGGTGAATGTGAGGTTATTCAACGTTTGATAGATGTCACTGAATCTGTAGCTGCAACTTCTCTTCCTGAGAAGAATTCACCTGAAAAATCCCATAAAGTAGTGGAAAATACATATGTAGATGCCAACAATGGACCTTCATCTGATGAAAGTTTCTATGAGAATACTGATGCTCGGACAACCTCAAGGTCTGCTATTTTCTGTTTTCAGCTTTTCAGTAACAAGGTTCTAAATCATAATCATGTAACTAATGAGCTTCACGGAGTTACTCCTGCAGTTTTAAACAATACCTCCAAATTGCCGCTAAATTTCTCTATCATATAATGTACAACCACTTCTGTATGCATGTCATGAATTATCAAACTACATGGCTCATCGAGCTTGATATTGCTGTTTTTTAATTTGTTGCAGAAAGAGTTCTATTTCATCAGGACGTGATCTGCTCTCAACTAGAGGTTCTGATCGGTATGGGGAATGGCACACTGACTTACTCGATTGTTGTTCAGAGCCTTCTCTGTGTATGTTATCCTCCTCACTTCTAATTTTTAAAGGTTCATTGATAATGGGTTCTAAAGGAAAAGGGCTGGTTCATTGGCCATAATTCATACATATTCAGTTGGGTATTATGGATGACAGAATTGACGAATTTGACATCGAAAGGTTCAAGAGCTCGAATAGATTAGACTGATGGTGCTTGAAAAATCTGTTCTCTTTAATCGCAATGTTTGAGTGCAAGTCACATTACTCATTTGTTTTCAGGTCTCAAGACTTTCTTCTACCCTTGTGGGACTTTTTCAAGGATTGCTACTGTTGCAACTAATAGGCATACATGTAAGTTAACTTTGTGTCATCAGATTTTCATAAGCAATTAGAGGTAGAGCAAAATGTTCTACCCAAATTTATTATTCACAAGCATTAGTTTTTGTTTCTGCCTTTTCCTGAAATGTTTTATTTGAATGAACCATCAGCACCAGCAGAAGCATGTAATGATTTGATGGCATATACATTGATACTATCGTGCTGTTGCTATACTTGCTGTGTTAGAAGAAAGCTTCGCAAGATGCTAAACATCACGGTAGTTCCCTTTTCTGCATGATTAATTAATCTTCTATTATATTGACAGTTTAGTTGCAGATTAGAGAGATGTTTCTCTTGTTTTGATCCTTCTTCGATTCTATTATTTTACATTAGATTTTGGATTACAGGCGGCAACTTCTATAAACCTGCATGATTGTTTCACAGACATAGATTTAGGCAGTTAATATTATATCTCTGGAGATCCAACAATGCAAATAAGTAGCATTTATGCTTGTCCAATTGCTGCCAATGGGTTTGTAAATGCATGTTTACAAACTGAATAAACGAAACTCGACCCTTAAATCGTCAATCGATAAGATTCTATCCATAAAGAACTGAATAGAAAAAACAAGGACTGAAATCTGTGTGGCTAATTGACAGGGAGGTTTTGTTGACGACTTTCTCTCTCACGTTATGTGCTGCTGCTGCGCCCTTGTCCAAGAATGGCGAGAAGTCGAGATACGCGGGGTTTACGGTATGTACTTCGGCGAAAGACATTTTTCTCATTATATTCTTTCTGGATATGGAAACTTTCTGTTAATCTTGGAGTCTCTAGTGTTTGATATAAAAAGGAAAACATGCAGGTCCTGAAAAGACCAAAACAAGCCCTCCACCCTCCCAATACATGGAATCCTAAAGTACAGTCAAGACGCATATTCAACGGTTCGTTCGTAGTCTCCGAATAGTTTCGATTCGTGATAGAGTTATGTAATGGATACAGGTAACTCTAGTTGGCATGTAACTGGAAGAGCATACATTGGCATGTTTTTATGTTATTACTCATTATACACACCCCCTTACCTATTGTATAGATTTGTTCTTAAATCTTTTACAGTGTTTCTAGTTGATTGTGCTGAGTTCAACAGTAGATTTTGACCAAAGTTCACAATTGCATATCAATGGCCTGCTAGTTCCCTTCAGCTTTGTGTTTTGGTCATTTCTCCTCCTCATATCATATTCTTTCTTCATCAATGGCCTGCTAGTTCCCTTCAGCTTAGTGTTTTGGTCATTTCTCCTCATATTCTTTCTTCATTATCTTTTCAAGTTTCTTATTGTGTATGTTTTGACTTCTCTCTTTCCTTGGTTGATTTAAAGTTGAGGATTCAAACCTTTGACCTTTTGATCGATAACATATGTTTTAGTCTGTTAAATTATGCTTGACTTGCAAATTTAAAACTAAGTCAATCTTGAGATCCGTCTCTCTCATCTACTGAAAAGAGGGTCGGGGGTAGCACGTTCTTTTTTGGAATTTATGTGTAGGTAAGGGTAAACTCGGACTCAGATAGGATAGAATTGGGGCGACCAAGAAGTGCATTGATGTGCTTCACTAAATATATATATGTTATATACCTAAGATTTTATAAGTTTCTAAATTTTATTTAAACAATTATGAAAGAAGGGTAAAATGATATGTGAATTGTAAAAGAAAAGTATAATAGTCATTTTAAAATAACTTTAATTTTTATAAAATTTAAAATATATAACTTTTAATTTAGTTATTAAATTTTACTACATAGGAATAATAATAAGCGTGATGGGCTGATTTAAGTTAAATATTTGTGAGTTTTCTATTTTCTGTTTAATAAATATCTAACTTTCTAAAATAGGTAAATTAAATAGATATAAATTTAAATGTGGAGGACTTAGAACCTTATAATTAAAAATAAAAAAAAGAAATTGAATTAAAATAACCGCCGGGCAGCGGCTGGCCCCGTGGCAAGAATCTATATAAACCGGTTCTTGGAAACCCAAAGTTTTCCAACTTTTCTTCTTCGTCCTCTTCTTCACAAAAATCACCATCAATTTTTCTGCTAATCCAAATCCAAATCCAAATCCATGTCCTCCTCCAAGAAGATTACTCTCAAGAGCTCCGATGGCGAGTCTTTTGAAATCGATGAGGTCGTTGCTCTCGAGTCTCAGACCATCCGCCACATGATCGAGGACGATTGTGCCGATAATGGCATCCCTCTTCCCAACGTCACTAGCAAGATCCTCGCCAAGGTCATCGAGTACTGTCACAAGCACGTCGATGCTTCCTCCGCCGATCCCCGCGTGTCTGAAGAGGATCTCAAGGCCTGGGACCGCGACTTCGTTAATGTCGACCAAGCCACTCTTTTCGATCTCATTCTGGTAACCTTTTCTTCCTGTTTTAGATCGATCGACTCGATTGTCTAGGGTTTACCTGGTTCCTATGGTTTTTTTTTTCAAGAATTAATATTAGGGATTCTTCTGACTCTTTGACTCGGTAAACAATCGCTTTGATCTTCTTTGTCGCTGATAACTGTTCTTCTTTATCTGATATATCTGTATCGACGTTTGTAATTGTGCTAGGGCTTGGTATTGTTTGATGTTTTGGAAATGGAAAGTTCGTTCAAAGGGGAAGTTCTACTGGAAATTGTTTAGTATTGTTAGTAATGGATTAAGATTCAATAGGATAGGCATGACCTTTTTCACTTTGATGATTGAAGACGGTGATGCAAAATGCTTTTGGCATCATTATCTTTTGTCCTTCCTGTTGAGATTGGGGTTAATGGACATCTGTATTTGGCGTCATATTGAAATGATTGTTGCTCAGGTTAATGTTCATGGTTCTACATTTAAGCCGTGTTCTTGTTGCAGAGAATTCCAAGCTGCCTGGGGATTCATTCTTGACTATTATTGTTGTTGATAGTTTCTTGATTTGGCGCCATATAAAATTCTCTCCTATATTCTACTCTGCAGGCTGCAAATTATCTGAACATCAAGAGCTTGTTAGACCTGACATGCCAAACCGTAGCTGACATGATCAAGGGAAAGACCCCAGAGGAGATCCGAAAGACCTTCAACATCAAGAACGATTTCACACCGGAGGAAGAGGAGGAAGTTCGCAGGGAGAATCAGTGGGCTTTTGAATGATTTGAAGTCTCATAAGAGTGCTCAAGGATCTTGATCAATAAGGTCTGTATATGGTAGTAGTATTCAATCTCTGTTGTATTCACATAGTTTGTGAAAATGGTACTGTTTGAACCTAATCATAATTGTATCATGATCAAGTTTGTGTGAGGAATGCATTGACTACCTAATTGTCTCATACCATTATTATGTTAAATTTTGATAGTAGCCTATGCTCTAGTTATCTTGTCTCCCCATAATTGAAGCCTTGTGAGGGAAGGGAGGAAGCTATGTTGCCTAGACTCTCTTCTCATTTCTTATTTCTCATTTCTTTGCTCGACCTCGTTTTTGTGTTTCTTGTTGGATGTTGTCGTCGACTGTCTCTCTGCTCGACGCTCCGTTCCACTTTCGTCGGACTTATGTGCTCTGTGTTTGTCATCGGACTTCTTTGTTATGTGTTTGTTGTTGGACTTCCCTACTCTGCGCTCGGTTGTTTCTTCGCTTTGTGTTTGCTCGGTTGTTTCTTCGCTTTGTGTTTGTTGTTAGACTTCTTAGCTTGGTTGTGTTGGGTTGGGTTGTAAAAATTTTCAGGCTGAGTTGAGTTACTAATCTAACCGACCCGAATTTTTGGGTTGGTCCAAAAAATCTCTCAACCCAACCCAACATGGGACCGTGTATACTCCTATTTCGTCTGATTTTGCCCAATTGCAGCAGAATGCTATAACCAACAACCACAATAATAGAGATGTTACTCAAATTGGGTTTGAAAATTGGTCGAATTCATTCATCTTGTCTTTTATCACGAAGTTAAGCATACTTGTATGAAAATCCAATATCAAGGACTATTTGTGGGACTCATTCCCCCCTTTCTCAAGTCTAGAATGTGTCTACACCAACGATTTCTGCATAGAAATTATTTGCATCAATTGGGCTAATTCACTAAGTTTCAACCTACCTTGTAACTTCGAAGTGAATGACCACAAATGATTGTATGACCTAGTGTGAATCTAAGCAGAACGATTCAAATAAATGCACGGTAACAGTCCAAGCTCACTGCTAGTAGTAAATATTGTCCTTATAAAGAATGTGTGCTAGGAGAGGTTTCCACACTTTTATAAATGTTTCCCTCTCCAACCGATGTGGGATCTCACAATCTACTACCCTCTTTGAGGTCCAACGTTTTTCATTCCCCTCTCCAATTAATGTGAGATCTCACAATCCACCCCCTTTCGATGAACGTCCTCGTTGGCACTCGTTCCCTTCTCTAATCGATGTAGGACTCCCCCAATCTTCCCCCTTTCCCCCAGTGTCCTTGCTAGCACACCTCCTCGTGTCCACCCCCTTCAGGGATCAGTCTCCTCATTGGCACATCGCTCGGTGTCTGGCTTTGATACCATTTGTAACCACTCAAGTCCTTTCGGGCTTCCCCTCAAAGTTTTTAAAACTGGAGCTGTTTCCACACTCGTAAAGAATGATTTATTTCCTTATCCAACCGATGTGGGATCTAGTAACAATCTTAAAGTTAAAATACAAATGGTATCCAAGTCTTAAAAAGGGTATGAACAAAGAGAGAAAAAGGAAGTTTTGTAGAAGAATGGAGCCTGGAGCCTTCTTCTTTCAATTGTGTGAGATGATCTCAAATAGTAAGGCTAAGGCAATCTAACAATGTTTGGTGGTCAAGTTTCCTTGAAGTTTGGGTAATTAAAGAAAGTAGTGGAGATTGGTGGTTGATGCCAATGTTAAAGCTTACACTAAATGGACCTTAAAACCAACCAATAACACATAACTTTATTATTTACAAAGGTCAAAAGTAACTCTCCTGTTTAGGTGGCAACCACTTTGTGTATGACCCTTCACAATCCTCCTCCTCCTCCTCCTTCTTCACCTATCCAACCACTCCTAACCCACGCAACATGTATGAACCACACTTAAATACATCAACCTCATCAATTCCAATTCTCTTCATTGATCACCCATGGTTTTCAACAACCTCTTCTTCTTCTTCTACAACAACTTCATCGCCCTCCGAACCAGGCCCACACTCAAGCAAGCAACCCCGCTTCCTCGTAGTGCCGATTCGAGCCTTCGACCTACCACACCGGATGATTGTGCCATAGCTCTTTCGAGTCCTCAGAAGGCGTTGGAGGGCGAGACATGTTGTGTATGCTTGTCGAGTATGGGGAACAAGGACAAAGACGAGGGAATTGGCACGAGTGTTCTTCCTTGCTCGCACGAGTTTCATAAGATATGCGTCGATCGATGGTTCGAAGAGTGTCGGAGAACTTGTCCGATATGTCGATATTCGATGGAAGGAGGGGGGAATCATGAAGATGGGAGTAATCAAATGCTCACGGATGAGATGGTGATATGGTTTTCTTCTTTCCACACCTCTGGTTTTTGAATGCTTCCCTTTTGAAATCCCAACAAGGTTTAAATCAATATGATTTGACTTATGTCAGTTGGATGGCTCTAACTTCACCATATCACTTAAAGTTTGTAATTTGTACATAACTTAAAACAAGTGGAGCCATTCAAATACATGTCAAATCTGTTGGTGTTATGGGCGATGGGAGATTCATAATTTTGCTCAAATTCCCTACTTTTTAAAGCAATTATGCCTAACTTTTAGTGGCTATGATGAACGATCGCTAAACGATAAGAAATTATGTAGTAGGTTTATCACATCGTTATTTTCAGTTCAACGAGTAGAAGATTGAACGATTGATCTTTAAAATAGTAATAAGTGTCTTTTTTACTTAACTATGATTGGTGAATATGTGGGATAGTTAATGTGCACAGCTCGATAAATCTCAGAAGAATACAATTATTTAACCCTAAATACTTCGTTATTAAGAAAGTCGTAAAATTATATCCCATGTATTGTTTTTTTAAACATATTGTGAAGTGCTAATAACCGGACTTTAGTGTGATTGTGACATTTGACCATTTTTGTTGAACTTCTCTTGTGTTAGAAAATAAGTTAGGTTAAATTATACAATATTCTCTTCTCTAACCGACGTTGGATCTCACAATTATTTTTACACATTAGCCGTTGCGTCAAATTCCATCTTATTTTAATGAAAAAAATTCAACAAAGATATTTTTTTAAATAATTTCATAGTTGAATGGAATAATTGAAACCTATTCCCGAAAGTTTAGAGATACTTGCATTATTTACACATGAAATTAGAACGGTGATCGATAAGATTTGGTTCAACTAAGTTTAGCGGTTCGATTCTCCCCGAACCGAACCAACTCGGTTCAAAGGGAATAGCATAGGAATTGCTTTCTCTGCAGCATGGCTTTCCCTACGCCTGTGGCTGAGCATTTCAGCCTATGATTGACATGAAAGTGCCTATTCTCTCTCCATTTTTATTGAGTGTTTTCTTCACTCCATAATATGTATTTAAGGAAAGTAAATCAATAATTAGACAAGTATTTTCAACATCTTTAACGGGACGAGAGTACTCGAGAAAGTGCAAAAAGGGGTTTTGAAAGAATGAATTTTGAAAACTCGTGTTTAGAATGCAGAAGTTCGGAATTTAGAATTCGTTTTCGAGTAACGAGTCGAGAGTACTCGAGAACGTGCAAAAAGGGCTTCGAAAGAATGAATTTTGAATACTCGTGTTTAGGATACAGAAGTTCGAAATTTAGAATTCATTTCGTGTAATGGGTTGAGAAAACTCGAGAACGTGCAAAAAGGGCTTCAAAAGAATGAATTTTGAAAACTCGTGCTTAGGTACGGAAGTTCAGAATTTATATTCGTATTCGGGTAATGGGACGAGAGTATTTGAGAACGTGCAAAATGGGTTCCGAAAGAATGAATTTTGACAACTTGTGTTTAGGATATAGAAGTTCGGAATTTAGAACTCGTTCTCGGGTAGCGGGTCGAGAGTACTCGAGAACGTGCAAAAAGGGCTTCGAAAGAATGAACTTTGAAAACTCATGTTTAGGAAACGGAAGTTCGAAATTTAGAATTTGTTTTCGGGTGCAAGGGTTTGCTTCAACACGATTAGTATCACGAACAAGCGATCGGACGAATAAATTATTTAGAAAAGAAAGTAAAAAGGTTGGTTTTTTAGGTTTGTAGAGGAGGGACAAGGGTTTTCAGCTTAGACATGAGAGGAAAAACAAAAAGAAATTAGAATAAAGAGAAGGGCAATAATAGAACCACCTAACCTAATAGTGACATAACAAAAGTTAATAATGTAGGAATGTTACATTTCTCTATCTCAATCCTCTTTTTCTCGACAACGGTACGATGAAAAATTTATACTTTATCGATTGAATTGTTATTTGACATTAAATATATTCTTTTGTTCCCTCCCGGTAATGTGTTATCAAGTGTCTTCATGAACAAAACTATGACAATTTAATGTGATGTTCGAGATCGAAGATACGTAAGTATGAACGTTAAGAACGACTTAAAAGAATTGAAAATTATTACTTATATGGTTATACCAACATGGTACACTTTTTTCCTGAGTGCCCACCTGGAAAGTTTTTTTTAGAAGCATGTGAATAAGGACAAAACATATTGAAATAACCTTTGCTGGTTTATAGTAACATACTTCTCTCTTGCGAGTTGTTTGAGACAGATAAGATCATGTAACCAGGTCGTGGGGATGTAAGGGAATGCTCGAGCTATCAAGGGTCGATTTTAGGTTATAACTTATGATCCAAATCTTGAACTTGAGACGTTGAACTAGAGATTGATTCCAATGAACCCGAAACTTGTGACCAGGTTGTGGGGATGTAAGGGAATGGCCGAGCTATCAAGGGTCAATTTTGGATTATAACTTCTAATCCAAATCTTGAACTTGAGACGTTGAACCAGAGATTGATTCCAATGAACCCAAATCCTGAAAATAAGACCATGTGACCAGGTTGAAGGAATGTAAGGGAATGCCCGAGCTATCAAGGGTCGATTTTGAATTATAACTTATGATCCAAATCTTGAACTTGAGACGTTGAACCAGAGATTGATTCCAATGAACCCGAAACCCGTAAAGAGATGAGTTATATATGGAAATGTGAAATTAGGGTAAGAAATAAAGTGGTGGGTCATAAAACACCCACTAGAGTAAAAAAGAAGGCTCAAAATCTTTAACCCACAAAGATCCAAATTGAATTGAGTCAAATCAAAGAGGGAAAGCACACCATTTGATGCCCTGCAGACATGTGTCTCACTCCTTTTCCCACCATGTAAAGTGCTCAATCCAATTCATTTCAACTACTAATTAGCCTCACCTTATCTCCACCAATTGATTTCTTGTCATTTCTTATACTCCAAATTCTTGTGTATTTGTTCATGTTGACCCCAATTTTGTTGTATCTTCAAATATATTCCCTTCATTTCCCCATTCCTCCAACTTTCAATTATTGACCTTCACTTCTTCAACAAATTTTAGACCGTAATCGCGTTTCAGCTGCACTCTCGAGCGGTATACTAAAGTAACGAGAGTTTAGGGTTTAGGGTTATTGATACCAATTCTTATCGTTCATGAATGAATTGCACCAACATGATCTCTATTCCCATCCCACGAGTATCCCTAAAAGAGTTATAAGGAATACGAACGATATCTAAAACAAAAATCATGTACTGAATTGTGAGATCCCATATCGGTTGGAGAGAGGAACGAAGCATTTTTTATAAGACTGTGGAAACCTCTCTTTAACAAACGCGTTTTGAAACCTTGGGGGGAAGCCTAGAAGGGAAAGCTCAAAAAGGACAATATCTGCTAACAGTGGGCTTGGGTTATTACAAATGATATCGGAGGCAGTCACCAGGCGATATGCTAGCGAGGACGCTGCTCCCAAGGGGGTGGATTGTGAGATCCTACATCGGTTGGAAAGGGGAACGAAGCATTCCTTATAAGGGCGTAGAAACCCACATCGGTTGGAAAGGGGAACGAAGCATTCCTTATAAGGGCGTAGAAACCCACATCGGTTGGAAAGGGGAACGAAGCATTCCTTATAAGGGTGTAGAAACCCACATCGGTTGGAAAGGGGAACGAAGCATTCCTTATAAGGGTGTAGAAACCCACATCGGTTGGAAAGGGGAACGAAGCATTCCTTATAAGGGTGTAGAAACCCACATCGGTTGGAAAGGGGAACGAAGCATTCCTTATAAGGGTGTAGAAAACCCACATCGGTTGGAAAGGGGAACGAAGCATTCCTTATAAGGGCGTAGAAACCCACATCGGTTGGAAAGGGGAACGGAGCATTCCTTATAAGGGTGTAGAAACCCACATCGGTTGGAAAGGGGAACGAAGCATTCCTTATAAGGGCGTAGAAACCCACATCGGTTGGAAAGGGGAACGAAGCATTCCTTATAAGGGTGTAGAAACCCACATCGGTTGGAAAGGGGAACGAAGCATTCCTTATAAGGGTGTAGAAACCCACATCGGTTGGAAAGGGGAACGAAGCATTCCTTATAAGGGCGTAGAAACCCACATCGGTTGGAAAGGGGAACGAAGCATTCCTTATAAGGGTGTAGAAACCCACATCGGTTGGAAAGGGGAACGAAGCATTCCTTATAAGGGTGTAGAAACCCACATCGGTTGGAAAGGGGAACGAAAGCATTCCTTATAAGGGCGTAGAAACCCACATCGGTTGGAAAGGGGAACGAAGCATTCCTTATAAGGGTGTAGAAAACCCACATCGGTTGGAAAGGGGAACGAAGCATTCCTTATAAGGGCGTAGAAACCCACATCGGTTGGAAAGGGGAACGAAGCATTCCTTATAAGGGCGTAGAAACCCACATCGGTTGGAAAGGGGAACGAAGCATTCCTTATAAGGGTGTAGAAACCCACATCGGTTGGAAAGGGGAACGAAGCATTCCTTATAAGGGTGTAGAAACCCACATCGGTTGGAAAGGGGAACGAAGCATTCCTTATAAGGGTGTAGAAACCCACATCGGTTGGAAAGGGGAACGAAGCATTCCTTATAAGGGCGTAGAAACCCACATCGGTTGGAAAGGGGAACGAAGCATTCCTTATAAGGGCGTAGAAACCCACATCGGTTGGAAAGGGGAACGAAGCATTCCTTATAAGGGTGTAGAAACCCACAAAGGGGAACGAAGCATTCCTTATAAGGGTGTAGAAACCCACATCGGTTGGAAAGGGGAACGAAGCATTCCTTATAAAGGTGTAGAAACATCGTTTCAAAAAACCAACATGAATTGCGCTTACTTTGGAACAACAGTTTTATCCCGAAGATAGGATAGAGTCGATCTTTCTTCCTTTCAATCCCTTTTACAATATAAGGTGAGGAGTGAGGTAAGTCCTTTTGCTTTATGGAAGAAAAAGAAAGAGCATAGAAGAATATGATGTGTAAAATGAAATAATGAAGTGAAAGAAAGGTTTAGCTTAGTTTGCAAAGAAATGTGATAGTGGTGGATAAGATAAAAGGACAATATAACTCAATAACTCTACAAAACAAGTAGAAAGTTGTGCACTTTTCCTTTTCTACCCACTAGATTCCCTTCCATATTTTCTATCTCTTCCATTTTCCCTGGTCCACCCATTTGTGCATTTCGATCCCCGAGATATTTCTTCTCTCCATTATTCGTCCTTCTTCACTAAACAATCGTCCACTTCACGATTCTAATAAACTTAGCTTCCTATAGTCTGGATCTGCACAAAACAACTCTAAAACGTCGAATATTTCATTTCTGTTGTTTACGTTCAGTGTCGTTTCTAACGTATACGAAGAACGAAGTCGAGCCATCAGTGGGTTTCGTGAGCTTTTCGATATTAGGGTTTTCTACTATTTTGACTAACTTTTAAGGTTTGCAATTGAGGGTATTATATGTTGATGCCTTAAGTATGAATGCCTTTCACAGATTAATTCATTAATTATTAGATTATAAATATATGAATCTTTGTTCTTTCTTCATGTGGGTTTTTCATGGTTTTGAATATTATTGGCCTTTTTGCTTTTTTCCCTTTTAAATCCTCTGAATCAACCTCACTCCCCAACTTAAACTTAATTTATATGGTAAAATTACAAATTTAGTCTCTAAACCTTAAATAATTAGTCCCTAAAACTGACTAAATTTTTTAAAATTTGAATGCTTTAACTGTTTGAGCTACGAGCTATTTCACCACCCGTCGATTTTCGGTTCAAAACATCACTTACCAACTTAGTCGACGAATCAAACTAGCTAAGTAACGGTTTCAAAATTCAAATATTTTCCGTTGTTCAAACCCGACACTTGTAACGCAGTATTCATATCGAACAAAATAAAAAAATAAAAAAAAATTGACTTTTATGTGGCTATGAGCTTCATCAGGGTTGAAAATTAGTGTCTCTGTTCAATTTTTGTTACTAAATCACAAAAGGGTTTTTCTGTAAACATCAGAAATTCCTTCCTTTTCTTCCCCACAAAATTAACTTCACATATTTATAATTCCCAAAAAACCTTCTGTTTCTAAAACGGCGCCGTTGAGGTCCTCTGCAGCCTGTGCTTCCTTGACGTTTGCGCCGTCGGAGCTGCTCGGAGCTGCCAGACACAACCGTCGTTTTAAGGTTTCTTGTTTTTTTGTAATAAAAATAAATATAAAAAAATTAATTTTTTTTTATTTAAATTTAATTTACCTCTTCGTGCTGTCTCCTTAATCTTGCATTTTCCTCCATTAAATGTGCCACTTCAAGCTCCAGCTCGTTTGTGTAAGCCTGCGGATTAAACCCAATAAAAAATTATTAAAATTAAGTTATTTTAGAATTATTTATATATTTTTTTAAATTGTGTATTTATTTAACCTGTTTTCGGGCACGAGATCGGGCGGCGGATTCCCGATTTTTGATCATGCGTTTCTGCCGCCGGTCGCCGGAGTTATTCGAGTCAGAATCAGGAACCCTTTTCTTTGCGAAGGGTGGTGGGCCGAGGACTTGGTCAAAGGGGCTGTGGAAGGCGGCGGAGGCGGAGGAAGGGTTGGGGTGGCAGAAGTGGGCGGCGGCGTTATCAGGGAAATGCAATTGGCGGGTGGAATTCAAGGACAAGACAGTGGGTGGAGGAGCAACGGCAGCGACGGCAGCAGCGGCGGCGGCGGAGGAGGAGTCAAGTTTTGAAGTGGAAGAAGAGAGGAAGTCTTGGAGGATGATGTGGCGGAAGTTGGCGGCGGAGTGGTGGTGGTGGAGGTGGAGGCTGATGGGAGTAGCAGCGGCGGAGGGGAAATCATGGTCGGAACGGGAGTGGAGAGAGGAGAGATTAATGTCTTTCCAAACCTCTTCCATCGGAGAAGAAAAAGTTGAGAGCTTTGGAGTTAATGGAGGAAAGAAATGGTGGGTTTTTAATGGTGGCTTTCAAAATTGCATAAGGAGAGAGAAACAGAGGAGAGAGAAAGACAGCTGTTGAAGGCAAAGTACTTAGATAAGTAAGACAAGTAAGTTTGTTTGGAACAGAGTACGATATGTTTTGGAAAGACATTATTTCATTCTTTCAACTCTTTCTCCTTCTTTCCCCCCTCCCTTCCATGTTATCTAGGGTTCTACTTCTTCCAACTAGGGTTAAGAGGAAGGGTTATTATGTTTTCGATAACCCGGAACCCTGAGTTTAAAGGAACTAAGTTGGAGTACGGTGAAAATTCGCAAGGTTCGACGACCAATTTCAACCTAGCTCAACTTAAGAATCAGAACCCTATGTTCAAAGGAACTAGGTTAGAGTACGGTGGAAACTTGCAAGGTTTGACGACCAATTTCAACATAGCTCAACTTAAGAACCAACCCTATGTTTAAAGGAACTAGGTTGGAGTACGGTGGAAACTTGCAAGGTTTGACGACCAATTTCAACATACCTCAACTTAGGAACCAGAACCCTAAGCTTAAAGGAACTAGGTTGCAGTATTGTGAAAGCTTGTAAGTTTTGACAACC
The DNA here is from genome assembly GCA_033971965.1 of Cucurbita ficifolia. Classification (NCBI taxonomy): domain Eukaryota; kingdom Viridiplantae; phylum Streptophyta; class Magnoliopsida; order Cucurbitales; family Cucurbitaceae; genus Cucurbita; species Cucurbita ficifolia. The sequence goes on from CM066977.1 coordinate 10,939,019, forward strand.
AATTTCAACCTAGCTCAACTGGTTAAGATACAATAGTTAGATGTTTGAATCTATTTATTCCGGTTGTTGAACTAAACAAAAGAACAAAATCCCTGACCAACATGGATGAATGAATGACTAGTTTGTTTGAGGGTAAGATTGTTGAGCCGTGTGTCACGGTCATGGTTGTCTAGGGCGTGTTGTCCGTGGCTACATGTCCATACCACGCCGAACCCTTTATTTTATTTAATGTTGTATTGCTTTACTATTGTATTTTCTGTTTGTACGATTATTCAGCAAAATCATGTCTAGGCATGCCAGTCCTAAATCGCCTCAAAATGTACTATAGAGGGGTTTGACTAGTTGTCAGCTTCTCCCCTTGATTTTGTATGACCGTTCGGCGAAATCACGTCTAGACCTGCCAAACCTGAATCGCCTCAAAATGTAGTATAGGGGATGTAACTAATTGTCAAATTCTCCTTACCCAGAAAGTTATATGTTATTTAAGCCCTTGTGTTGACTTTTGCTAGCGGTTATATAAAGTTGTTTTTAAATCTTCTCTCATTCTTACTTTCAAACTCACTTTCAAAAATCTCTCTGCTTCGTTTTCTTAAACCCTCTTCTCAAACGGGGTCAGAGGTTTGAGCATACGTTGCCCGGTCGTAGGCGACGTGAATACAAATTGGCTCGACTCACTTGGTGTTAGGAGTGAGTGTCGCACAATTGCAAAGTCTGCTGCAAAAAAAAAAAAAAAAAAAGTAAGAATTTGGTAGAAATTTCAAAATTTCCTCTCGACTTTCACGACTTCACTAATTAGTATACCATTCCACTATTTTTAATATCCACCGTGAGAATGAACGAAAAAATATTGAAAACAAACGACAAAGTTGAAGATTTTTAATGGTTAGAGACTAAGTTATATTACAAGTTTAATTTATAAATTTTAGGATGGATGTCTATTTGAAACATGAAATTTCAAAAATGTTTAATAGTACGGCTAAAAATTTAAAATTTTAATTATTTTATTATATATAAATTCAAGATTTATATTTAGAAATTCAAAATTCTTCAAAGATTTATTGTAACTAAAATTTTAATAGACCAAAAGGAAAGAATTTAATTAATTAGAAGTGATTTTAGACCAAATATGGCAAAGGGAAAATGAAATATATAAATATATATATATATTTGGATAAAAAGACGTATTTTCTTTGAAAGCTCAAAAAAGACGGATTCCAAAGTGAGCGGACAAGTTCCGTGGCTGTAATTGCAACACGTGGACAAGGCAGAGCAGCCACGTGAGAGAAACAAAGGAAGAGACAGAACGGCGTCGTTTAGTATTTGGGAGTGGGCGTTCCCACTGGTTGCCACTGGAGACTACATGTCGTACGAGACTGCAAAAACAGACGACGACAGTAACACCCAACAACATACGCTTGTCCGGTGGTTCACCACCTGTCGTCTCCCCCACATATTACTACCAAATTACTTTTCTCTATTTTTCTTTTTTATTTATTCTCCCATATAATATATTCTTCATCATGAATGGATTACATCTAGGTTTCCTGTTTTTAAAACAAAATACTTACGATCCTCCAAAGTTTAAATTTAATTCTTTTCGCCTTTGAGATTTCTAAAATGACGTGTTTGGTTCTCGAGGTTTGAATTTGGCTTTTAATGCGTCTCGAAAGTTTAAAACGAATTTTTTATCTTGCTCGTGAGTATAGCAAATGAATTCTAACTTGTTCGACCGAGATGTGATTGTTAGAGTCGATGCTCCTTTATCAATTACCAAGGAATAGCAATAACAACTTTACAAATAAAGCCCGAGAAGTATTATTACATTGTGTGTGTGTATATATATATATTGTTATAATTATCTACGTTCGTAACGTGCTTATGATTTAACACCAGACAATCCACCCCGTTTGAGGTCAACGTCCTCGCTGCCACTCGTTCCTCTCTTAACTCGATGTGGGATCTCATAAACCACCCCCTTCGGAACCCAACGTCCTTGCTGGCACACCGCTCGATGTCCGGGTCTAATACCATTGTAACAAGTCAAACCAAGCCCACCGCTAGCATATATTATCTTGTTTGACCTTTACTTTTCAAGTTTCCCCTCAAATTTTTTAAAACAAGTCTGTTAGGGAGAGGTTTCCACACCATTATAAAGAATGTTTCGTTCCTCTCTCTAACTGATGTGAGATCTCACAATCGACCCCTTCGAGCCCAGCGTTATCGCTGGCATTCGTTCCCCTCTCCACTCGATGTGGGATCTCACATTAGTTGTTGAATCTCGACCGTCATTTTATATATATATATATATGATTATTAAGAGTTTGATAAATATTTTAAAATATTTATATATGTATGGTTACAATAATCTTTAAATTTTAAAATATCAAATGTTATATTTAACAATTTTTAAGAGTCGTTACTAAAACCAGACAAGTTGTTTTAAACCAGCGAAAAATGGTTAATTTCGCTAAATAACTCAAATGAATTTACAAGGATTTATTAAAATTATTATTATTATTATTTGTAAAATTATGAATTAGAAATTAAAAAATGGAAAGAAAAATATTATACTTTCAGCTGGTTTCATAGACTGGACCGCAAAAAAAGCACAACAATAAATCAGACAATAATATGGAAAACAATATATATATCCAATTTAAATATTAAAATTGATAACATTTAGTTAAAAATAAATAAATAAATAAATAAAAGGCTGATTTGATTGATTCAATGTTGTGGCTTAGGGTGTGGAAGAAGAACTGTACAGCCTCCCTACCCGTTTCAGTCTGCCATGGAACAAGACAATCCCATATGGCTTTGCCGCCATTGGACACTAAACTAAGCACACCCAAATTAATACTAATTAATACCATTAGGAGTGTTCGTGTCTTGTATTGAGTCGGGTTGATACATTTTATTTCAACTCAAAAGATATCGTTAATGTAGTATTCTTTATAAGGATGTGGAAACATCTCCCTAATAGACACGTTTTAGAATCGTGAAGCTGACGACGATACGTAACGGGTTAAAGCGGACAATATCTACTAGCGGTGAGCTTGGGCTATTACAAATGGTATTAGAGCCAGACACCGGGCGGTGTGCTAAGGAGGACGCTAGACCCCTATGGGAGTGGATTGTGAGGTCCCGCATCGATTGAAGAGGGGAACGAAACATTTCTTATAAATGAGTAAAAACCTCTTCCTAACAGACATGTTTTGAAACTGTGGGACGAGCTTGGACTATTACAAATGATATCAGACCTAGACACCGGACGCTGGATCCCAAGGGGGTGGATTGTGAGGTCTTACATCAATTGGGGAGGGGAACGAAACATTTCTCATCAAGGAGTAAAAACCTCTTCTTAACAGACACGTTTTTAAAACCGTGGGGCGAGCTTAGACTGTTACAAATGATATCAGACCTAGACACAGACGCTGGATCCCAAGGGGATGGATTGTGAGGTCTTACATCAGTTGGAGAGAGGAACGAAGCATTCCTTATAAAGGTGTAAAAATCTCTTCCTAACAAACACGTTTTAAAATCGTGAGACGACCCTCAAGGGGGTGGATTGTGAGTTCTCACATTAGTTAAAACCGTGGAGCGGACTTGTACTGTTACAAATGTTATCAGAGCTAGACACCAGGCGGCTCCCAAGAGGGTGGACTGTGAGATTCATTCCTTATACACGAGTGTGTAAACCTCTATAACAAATGCGTTTTAGAACCGTGAGACCAACGGTAATATGTAGTTAAAAAAGTTGATAATGAGAAGAAAGCAGTGAGTATGAGAGGAGGAGTCGACGACGCCTGGCTGTGAAAGCACTGTCCTCTCTTGAATCCTTTTTTTGTTCTTTTGACTTAGTTTTTTGGTTAGAGATTCTTTGGATTGTTGAGAGGAAGAGTGGTGGGGGGGCCTTTCTTTTGGAGATGGTTTCGAGTTTAATAATATCACTTTGTTTCTTGGAAAAGTTCATTGCCCAGAATCTAATACCCAACCTGCTCTCTTTTCTTACACTTTCTCAGACTTTACTAACTTAATCATTACTACCCTTTTTCAGATTTCTTTTCTTTACATGTTGCCTATGACTCAATAACCAAGTTCTTGCTGACTCGCCTCGCACCCGGATTCCATCTCCTCGTGTCTATCCCTTATTCCATCTCTATTCGATTTAGCTCATTCGTGTCTAATCATGATCTTATCTCTATTCAATCTAGCTCATTCGTGTCTAATCCTGATCTTATCTCTGTTCAGTCTAATTTTGGACACTAGAATAGAAAATATTGATTTCGTGTCTAACCCTGATCTTATCTCCATTCGGACTAGCTCATTTCTGTCTAACCCTGTTCTCATCTCTATTCAGTCTAATTTTGGACACTGGGAAAGAAAATATTGATTTTGTGTCTAACCCGGATCTCATTTCTATTCAATCTAGGTCATTAGTGTCTAATCATGATCTCATCTCAGCTTAATTTTGGACATTGGGACAGAAAATATTGATTTTGTGTCTAACCCTAATCTCATCTCTGTTCAGTCTAATTTTGGACACTAGGATAGAAAATATTGATTTCGTGTCTAACCCTGATCTTATCTCCATTCGGTCTAGCTCATCTCTGTCTAACCCTGTTCTCATCTCTATTCAGTCTAATTTTGGACACTGGGAAAGAAAATATTGATTTTGTGTCTAACCCTGATCTCATTTCTATTCAATCTAGGTCATTAGTGTCTAATCCTGATCTCATCTCAGCTTAATTTTGGACATTGGGACAGAAAATATTGATTTTGTGTCTAACCCTAATCTCATCTCTATTTGGTTTAGCTCATTCATGTCTAATCTTAATCTCATCTCTATTTAGTCTAATTTTGGACGGTGGGATAGAAAATATTGATTTGGTGTCTAACCCTGATCTTATCTCCATTTGGTCTAGCTCATTCATGTCTAACACTGATCACATCTCTACTCAGTCTAATTTTGAACAATGGGACAAAAAAAATATTGATTTTGTGTATAACTCGATCGCATCTCTATTTGGTCTATCTCATTCATGTCTAACCTTGATCTCTTCTCTATTTAGTCTAATTTTGGACACTAGGACAGAAAAAATACTGATTTCATGTATAACCCTGATCTCATCTCTCTTTGGTCTAGCTCATCTGTGTAACCATATTCTCATCTCTATTTTGTCTAGCTCATTCATGTCTAACCTTGATCTCATCTCTATTCAGTCTAGCTCATTTGTGTCTACCCTGATCTCATCTCTTTTCAATTTAATTTTGGACACTAGAACGAAAAATATTGATTTCGTGTCTAACACTGATCTCATCTCCATTAGGTCTAGCTCATTCGTGTCTAACCTTCGGTCTAGTTCATTCGTGTCTAACCCTGATCTCATATCTATTAGGTCTAGCTCATTCATGTCTAACCCTAATGTTATCTCTATTCAATCCAGCTCAATAGTGCGTTTAAGTAATCTTGAACTGTAATTATAATTTAACGAAAGATTAAGATGAAATAACAATTCCAACATCCAAATTTGGAGTCGATGAAACATTGATTAAAGAAAGAGAGTTAAATTGGAAAACCAAATGAATGTAAACAAGTACAAATAAAAGTTAAAGAAGAAAAAAGTTATAATAGGTCAGAGAGTGTAGTCAGTCTTTGAGCTAAGAGACAGATGTGAGATGAAGATAGCTCTGTCCCAAACTTGTTGATTGTACAGTACTTTGTCTGTCTAAACCCACTCTTCTTCCACCTTCTTCATGCTTCTTCTTCTTCCTCTGTTCATCATCAAATCTCTCACCAACTCTCCACTCTTTCTTAGATCATCAAAATCTATTCCATTCCAAACCCTCTTTCTCTTTATATCATTTCATCTAAACTTTTTTAGCGGGTAACGATTCAAGCTCATTGCTAGTAGATATTGTCTGTTTTGATCCGTTACATATCATTGTGAGCCTCATAGTTTTGAAATGCGTTTACTAGAGAGAGGTTTCCAACACACTTATAAGGAATGCTTCGTTCCCTCTCCAACTGATGTGAGATCTCACAATCCACTCTCCTTAGAGGCCGGTGTCCTCATTGGCACACCACCCGGTGTCCGGCTTTGATACCATTTGTAACAACCTAAGCCCACTACTAGTAGATGTTGTCCACTTTGGTCCGTTACGTATCGTTGTTAGTCTCATGGTTTTAAAACGCGTTTACTAAGGAGAGGTTTTCACACCCTTATAGAAATGCTTCGTTCTCTCTCCAATTGATGTGAGATCTCACAATCCACTCATTTTGGGGTCAGTGTTCTCGTTGGCACATTGTCTGGTGTCTGGCTCTGATACTATTTGTAACAGCCAAAGCTTACCACTAGCCGATAGTGTCTGTTTTGGCATCAGCCTCATGGTTTTAAATGAGTTTACTAAGGAGAGGTTTTCACACTCTTATTAGGAATGCTTCATTCCCTCTCCAACCGATGTGAAATCTCACACTTTAAATGTCTATAGAAGACTAGACTTTCGTGTTTGTGTGTTTATCTCGTTCTTGACATTTTATAAACATGTAATAATTTATTGAAGGTTCTTGTTCAAAATTGTTCAAAATGGTTCAAATTTGGTTTAGTTGTTTAATATATATTTGAATCTTGTGTTTGTTTAATGGAAGGTTAAACTTTTCTATGAAAGCATATGAATAAGGATAAAATATTATGAAAGAATCCGATTAACTTCGGGTGACCGTTTTTTACTCTAAACTAATAATATTGGGATTTATGTCTCGTAATTAAATTTTATTAATAAAAATTTAATATTATCCATTATATGTAAAAATCTAAAATTATTTAATGTACTATTGAATAATATATAGTTGACAATGACTTAAAAGGGTTTGTAGTACATGAGATCTCTTATCTGGTTAACACTATTGATACGACTTATTTACGTGTTTTAAATAATTTAATCTAAATTATTTGGTTAAATAATTTAACCAAATTTGTGATGACCTATTTTCCTGTTAAAAACAAAGAACGGTTAGGTGTGGAAACATTTAGTTAAAATATTTCATAAACGATGTTAGAGACTTAAACATTCATAGTACAATCTTTAGAAACAACATAGCGGAAAATTAATAACGTGAAGCTTAAATAAAAATAAAATAATGATCTTATCTAACTTAAGACCTGCAAACAACATGAATGTATCTACCCTAGTTTTTGTCTCATGGTCGTCACCGAGACATCGTCATCCATGCAGAGATGTCTTTACTTGAAAAATAAAAGTAGCACATGACTTAGTATTTTAAGAAATACTCAATAACCCTACTGTTGGGTCAAGAAATGCAATCATATACAACCATATTTGAGACCTATCATTCCATAAAATATCACAATATGACCTTGGTCTCTACTTCTAATACATGCATAATTGGATGTATAGTACTTCTCTACACATTGACCTACGTACGCACACATGGACCCCAGGGGAGCTCATATACATACCCCTAGACCTAGCCTTCGACTAGAGTACACTCACCCTACCGATATGCCACAAAAGGAAGGGAGCACACATAGTATTATAGTATACACAATACCGTATCATAACATCGTAGTATACGCGTCCGTACTAATCATAGCGAGAAAGTATCCTGATGTACATGAACATACAATATGCACGAAATCCTTATAGTTTAAAATTCTAACATGTACGTGTGTTGCAAGTTATATCTTCAATCCCTTCATACGTAACATAATCATTTCATGTCATCTCACATTATAATACATAACATACCACAATCTCAATAACATAACATATCAACACGATATTCCATAACATATCAAGTTTCATAGCATAACAAAACCCACAAAGCAGAATATGTGCAAGGGTTACAAGGCACGAAAAATAGGTTAGGGACGAAGATGGGTTCGGTTTCTTCTTTTAAATTAGAGAAGAAAGGGGGAGGAAATGAGGTGTGGAGAGGGAAATGGATGGAGGACATGTATGGACTATGAACCACCTTCTAATAATAATACCATGACAGAGAAGCCGATGGAATTCATCCACAATTTACCCAATTTGCCATTCCACTTCCCCTGCCGGATGCCCTCCTCCTCCTCCTCTAATCCATGCAGTTTCATTCCCTCACCCTCCTGGTGCTGCCGCCGCCGCCGCCGCCGCCGCCACCACCACGCCATTAAAAATCGATGTTCTTCATTGCTCCTTTCTCTTTCCTAGACCCATCAACCTTCGACCTCACCACCGTCTCCTTCATCGCCGTCATCCTCCTCCTCTCCCTCCTCTCCCTCACCTTCATCTTCCACCTCCGCCTCAAATCCCGCACCTCCCACCACCTCCAACGCTTCAACTCTCTCTGGACCGTCCGATTCCTCCTCGTCACCTTCATCTCCTTATGGGCTCTCAATGAACTCCTCCGCCTCTCCTTCTTCCGCCGCCGCTACCTCAACCCCTTCCTCCCCTCTCTCCCATCTCTCCACCAATCCACCCTCTGCAAACTCCACGCCCTCTTCTCTCTCGGCCTCTTCCAACCCTGTTTCTTAATAACCCTCCTCTTCCTAATCAATGCCTCCGCCAATCACAAAACGCCACGTGACTTCGCCGCCGTCGCTTTCCTCCTCCTTGTCTCCATGCCAATTTTCCTCCTCCAAATCTTCATCGTTTTCTACAAACCCTTCAACGACAAACTCCCCGCCGCCTTCACACAAAGCTACCTCATAATCAAGCAAGATTTCAACAATGCCACCGTCCTATGCGCTTACCCTCTCTTAAGCTCCATGGCCTTCGCCGCCTTCGGCCTCGGCTACATACTCTGTTTCCTATTCTCTTGCTGGAAAGTGGCGTCCATGGTCATTAACAAATCCCTCAGGGTTCGTGTCTATAGCCTCGCCTCCACCATTTTGATATCTTTGCCGTTGCAGATTATATTCCTGGGTCTCTCCGGGATGTGGACGCCGGATGAGCCGGCTTATTCGGTGGTGGCGTTGGTTGTGTTTTTTAGTACTTTTCTATGCGCCGCCGCGGGGGAGGGTATTTTGGTAATTGTGCCTATTGCTGATTCCTTGGCTGCTGATGGTGATTCTGGGTGGGAGGATTCCGGTGAGCGGTTAAAGAATGGAGGAGACAGTTGAGATTTGGTTGTTGATTATTTTGAGATGGAAAAATGTGTTCTTTGATTTGTTTTATATTAGTGGTAGTGGTAGTGGTAAAGGAAGGATTATGCGAATGTATTGTAAGATCTAAAAGTTTGGAATGATATGATTAATCATTAGAGGAACGGATTCAAGTAATTTTAATTGAAATAACAATTATTTTAGGTGTTTCGTTCTCTTCTCTAACTGATGTGGGATCTCACTTTGGGGATCTAGCGTTCTTGCTCGCATACTGCTTAGTGTTTAGCTCTAATACCATTTGTAATAGTCCAAAAGGGTTGTTTAAAGGCTACGGTTGTAATTTAGCCTTTCAATGTACTTATTAGGGTTTATCATAAAGTATAACCCGGTCAATTTAACTCCAAAAGAACTTTATATATTCATAGTGTGTGATCCCACATTGGTTGGGGTTCTTTATAAGAATGTGGAAATCTTTCTCTAGTAGATGCGTTTTAAAAATCTTGAGGGGAAACTCGAAAGGGAAAGTTCAAAGAGGACAATATCTACTAGCGGTGGGCTTGAGCCGTTACAATTGGTATCAGAGCCAGATACTGGGCGGTGTGCTAGCGAGGACGCTGAGCCCCCAAGAGGGGTGAACATTGCAGGATGTTAAGCCTCGAAGAGGGCTGGACACTGCAGGACGCTGAGCCTCAAAGAGGGGTGGACACCACAGGACGTTAAGCCTCAAAGAGGGGTGGACACTGTAGGACGCTGAGCCTCGAAGAGGAGTGGACACCGGGCGGTGTGCCAGCGAGGATGCTAGGCCCCAAAGGGGAGTAGATTGTGAGATCTCACATCAATTGAAGATTGGAAAGACATCGATTGGAGAGGGGGGACGAGTGTCAACGAGTGGATTGTGATCCCACATTGGTTGGGGAGGAGAATGAATCATTCTTTCTAAGGGTGTGAAAACCTCTCCCTAGTAGACGCGTTTTAAAAACCTTGAGGGGATGGCCCGGACGGTGTGCTAGCGAGGCGCTGAGCCCCAAAGGGGGTGGACACTGCAGGACGTTAAGCCTCGAAGAGGGGTAGACACCGCAAGACACTGAGTCTCAAAGAGGGATGGACACCGGGCGTTTTAAATACAAAATCGAGAGTTTAATTGTCTAAACCATTTAAGATATATATACACCTGAACTCGATAAAGTCGTGTTAACTTGAGTATAGCTCAATTGCATAAATCATATAAGTTTTTGTTAAACTCATCTTCGTTTAAGAAACACTTAAATTCTCGAGAAACTAAACTTGTGTAGAATGACAATTCAATCCACACTTTGGTCCCCCTCATTGATAATTGGTATCTAATCAATTTACATAGTTATCTTAGAAACAAATTCGTCGGTCTTTTTTTATAAAAAAAATTAATGTTTATTGTTTATGTCGATATGTCAACATGTTCATGAACTAGACATCGATTTAAGAAGTGAATTGACGTTTTCATAATATAATTAATAAATTAATTAATTATATAAAAAAAATGTAGCTAATGTGAATATAATATAAATAGTAAGGATTTTTAGTCCTTCATCAATTTAAATATTTTATTTTATAAAAAAATATTCGTCCAAATAACAAGCACTAATAATGATAAAGTAAACGACATTACCCCATTATAAACCCTAACCACAAACATGGAAAAAATAAATAATTTTTTATTAAATTTTCTAATAAATAAATTTGATTTTAATTATTGAGAAATCTCAAAATCTTTTTGAAAAAGAAAGATGACTTGAAATTTACACAAAATTAGACCCATCACAATATATATATATATATCAAAATAATTAGAGATTCTTATTTTTTTAATTAATTAATTATGTTAATATATATATATATATATATATATATATATATATATCAAAATAATTAGAGATTCTTATTTTTTTTCTTAATTAATTAATTATGATTAGTATCTTGTTTCATCTAAACAATAAGTCTTCTTGGAAGTGTTTTGTTGATTTTCGTACGAGTGTTATCGTGTTTAATAATTATCATATGGTTTTCTTTTTCGAATAAGTAAGTTTGTGTGATATCCCACATTAATTGAAGAGAGGAACGAGTGCCGACGAGGATACTAGATTCTGAAGGGGGTAGATTGTAAGATCCCACGTCGGTTAGAGAGGAAACGAAACATTCAAAGGTGTGAAAACATCTCTTTAACAGACGTGTTTTAAAAATCTTGAGTGGTAGCCTCGAAGAGAAAGTCCAAAAATGACAAAATCTCTGTTAGTCATATGCTTGAGCTGTTACAAATGGTATTAGAGCCAGACATGAACACTGTGCCAGCGAGAATGCCAAACCCCGGAGGGGTGGACTATGCTCAAAGTATAATCGCCAAGTGGCACAATTTAGTTGGACGATGAAATTATTTTATCGGTTTTTTTTAATCTTTTGATTTAATTTAATTAGGATGTGTAAATTAATTACAGGTCACAAATTTATGAATATAGATTTTGTCGTGGGTTGAAAATTTCATGAATGATAATCATATTTTTTTCACATAACAATATAATTTATTTTCTGTCTATTTTTTTTAAATTGATTTATTTATTAGATGCTCTTTGAATTAAGATATCAAATTAAATATGCAATTTTTCTCTTTAGAAAATTGGATAATTAATTAATGATAATTAAATACAAATGATTAATAAAGGGTTAGGAGTGCTTCCATTGTCTTCATAAATATTATAATCCCTAAAATATTTATTGAGATCAATAATTCACAAATTAGGCAAACTTCCATATTGAGTCCACATCCTTATTTGACTTTCAAATTCAATTATTTGAGAAATATATATATATATTATATTTGATCGAAGTTTTAAGGTAATATTTAAATATGGTAACATTTATCCGGTAAAATTTAATGAACGTAAAAATTCATACATATAATTGAGTTTATGGCTTAAATTAATATTTTATATTAGCAGCTACAATATTATTGTGAGATCCCACATTGATTGGACAGGAAAACAAATTATTCATTATAAGTGTGTAAAACTCCTCCTTAGTAGAAGCGTTTTAAAATCTAGCCAAAGCAGTTGAGGCTGTTATAAATGATATCCTAGCCAGACACAGGGTGGTGCGCCAGCGAGGACGCTGACCCCTCACACATTTCTTATAAAGAGTGAAAACCTCGACATGTTTTAAAATCGTGAGACGCACGAATATGCATTTAGAATAATTTTATTATTTTATTTAAATTTGGTTGAATTTCATAAATTCGAAACCCTAAAATTCGTCGACCATGAATGATGAAACTGTCGCCCCCACGAGAAGAACTAGCGTTGAGAGGATCATCACAAACAAGGGGTTGAAAATTGAAGCATTTCCCAAAGTCAAATAAAGAAGAAATTAGTCCCCCATTTGACAAAATCGAACAAAACCCCTCAAGAACAAGCAACGTTTCGAATCAACCACTAAATCGAGACAGAATGCGACTCATCAGATTCTCGCTGTTGGAGCTCTGAATCCATAAAATGGAAGCCGCTTGCTCATCGTTTAAGCCCACCACGTGGTGTCTTGTACCTCTCAATCGATCGACACGTTGCCTCTTGCGCCACTGCGAAGCCCCAAGATATTTACCCCACTCGCTTGCTGTGCTTCACGAAATCAAGAAAATGACTCCACCCACTTCGTGAATCTGTGAAACGACAAAACCCTTTCAAGTTTTGTGGAAATGGGTCGGAAGAAAAGTCAAGAAGGGATAAGAAATTGAGGGATTTCGAGAGGTAAATTAATGGAAAGTGGAGGATTGACCTGACAATTTGTATTTTACTTCGGTTTTCTCTTTTGGGTTTGGAAGTGGAGCCCACAAGAAGGGTTCCATATGGCCATTGCTGCCTTCGAGCAATCTCTGTGTTCGTCTTCTTATAAAGAGAGTTCTTCCAGTTTCGTTTTTTATTCTCTTCATCGAGTTCTTCTTTAGCTTTGCTGTGGAATCAAGAACAGGTTTACCATTGCTGTCTTTGGGGTTTGATGGATCTGTGGATCTAACAATTTTACTCGCACATGTATTGCTCTGTCTCTTTTAGATCTCCGTCGTTTTCATTTGATATCATCCAGCAGTAGCTCACCCCAACTGGCCAGAATAGCCTAATTTACAGTGTGAGTTCATACAAGTCCTCCATTATTGTTATTATTCTGTGGTTGAATTATTGATTGTTTCTTGTTCTTCAATTTCAATTGTGGTAGATTTTGTTCTGATTCTTGTTCCTGCTGTTCTTCCTTGTTCTTGATTCTATTTTCTGTTTGTTTCTTGGGAATTTTGAGTATTAAATTCTCTTCAATGCTTGATTGTTGGGTCTGCAGGGGAGGAATTTGAGGTGGGATTGGTGTTGCATCCATTTCGGATGTGGAGGAATTGGAGGCTGGCTCTGGTGCAATGAGGGATGTTATCAAGCTTGATGAACTTGCTGAGGGCTTGCTGGCAGCCATGTGCGGATCGACGACGCCATCGTCGGGGCGGTGGTGGTTCGGATTCGGTTGGCTGCCAAGATGGGCTACTTTGGTACAAGGACCATGGCCACCACATCAATGGAGAATTTTCAATGGCTGTTGTTCAAGCCAACAATTTACTTGAGGATCAGAGCCAGCTTGAGTCTGGTCCTTTGAGCTTGCTTGAGTCTGGACCCTATGGAACCTTTGTAGGAATATACGACGGTCATGGTGGCCCCGAGACGTCGCGATTCATATGTGATAACTTGTTCCAGCATCTCAAAGGTAAAATGCACTTGTTTTAGGCTTTAGTTTTAGAATCATTACGAGCGTTTTGAAATTGAGTCATGTTTTACTGTTTCTCAGTGTTTGCTACTGAAGAAAAGGCAATGTCTGTAAATGTGATAAAGAAAGCATTCCAAGCAACAGAAGAGGGGTTTCTCTCTATTGTCACCGAGCAATGGCCCATGAACCCCCAGATTGCGGCGGTCGGTTCTTGCTGTCTGGTTGCTGTGATTTGTAATGGGAAACTCTACGTTGCGAATCTTGGCGATTCCCGAGCTGTGTTGGGGAGGCTTGTTCGGTCGACGGGGGAAGTTCTTCCTATTCAGCTGTCGTCGGAGCACAATGTAAGCATACAATCGGTCCGCCAGGAGATGCAGTCTATGCACCCAGATGACTCCCAGATAGTAGTGTTGAAGCATAACGTATGGCGCGTAAAGGGCTTGATTCAGGTACTTCATAAGCATGATTGAACCTAAGACTTTCAGTTAATGGCTGTCGAGTAGGCCGACCAATCCCTCGTTCGAATTTCAGGATTAGTGTATATCATGAAGCTTATGTCTTGTTACCACGAGACTCTTTAGATCGATCTGTTCTACTTCTTTCTCGTATAAATCAAATGTTCTGGCCACGGTTCACAAGTAGCTAGCAAAGTTTTGTTTATATATCTGTTCGTTCATTGTTGCATCGAGTACTATATTATGAATATGATCACACACGAGCATGTTCAATAGCCTTTGGTGCATTGAGGTCTCTTGTAACGCTCCTAATATCGTACGAACCAACCGTTTGATTATTGTTCTTTAGCATAACTAGCATTTAAGTCTTCGCATATGTTCTCAGCCAAACTGAAACTTCTTGTTTAACTCATTCGCAGATTTCTCGGTCAATTGGAGACGTATATCTCAAAAAGCCAGAGTTTAACCGGGAGCCTTTGTATGCTAAGTTTCGTCTCCGAGAGCCCTTCAGTAAGCCTATTCTGAGCTCAGAACCTGCAGTCTCTGTGCATGAACTCGATCCAGACGATCAATTTCTCATATTTGCCTCTGATGGGCTGTGGGAGCACCTAAGCAACCAGGATGCAGTTGATATAGTTCAGAAGCATCCTCACAGTGTAAGTTGCGTTTTTTTCGATATCTGCCATAGCGAATTGTATTCAGTTCGGTTATTCACAGAATCCTCCTCTGTTGCTTGATTGCGTTCATCCAGGGAAGTGCAAGGAGGCTGGTGAAAGCGGCAATGCAGGAAGCAGCTAAGAAACGAGAAATGCGATACTCAGACTTGAAGAAGATCGATCGTGGGGTTCGGCGTCATTTTCATGATGACACAACGGTGATAGTCGTGTTTCTGGGTTCAAGCAGAGGGGAAAGAAGCCCTGTTTTGTCTGTGAGAGGGGGAGGAGTGAAGGTATATGCAAAGTCTCTATTGCCTTCATAAACAATAATAATACAAAGCTTTTGAGGGCTCTTCTCTGGGATTCAGTGACCCACCAAGTTAGTTGTATATCAAGGAGAGATGAGAGAAGGTTCACTTTTATTCTTTGAATGCTCTGTTCTGCTCTGTTCTGCTCTGCCCTGCTCTGTTCTGCTCTGCCCTGCCTTGCCTGATTCATAGTTCAACTTAGTTCTTTCTTTTTAGAAAAGAACTTCCAAGGGAAGTACGCTCGAAATGTATGGCAATAGAGCTTTAAATAGATAACAAACCTCTTTGTTTGTTCCTTGGATTATGCTTAACATTCCTTAAACTCAAGAAACACCAAAATAAAATTTCAGCAATTATAGCTCTTCAATTAGCATTAACTTGAAGCAATAAATCAGTTGATTACGACTAGTTGGATCACTTTTTAGTGTATAGTTCATACCTTGCTTTGGTTCGTTTCTATTAGGAAGAGGTTTATGCACCCTTATAAGAAATGTTAGTTTCGTTCCCATCTCCAACTGATGTCGGATCTCACATTCTCCATTGAATAAAGATTTTTCACTTAACATAGAGGGATTAACGGTGGTTAACTTTCGAACAATGATGTTAAGAAGTGGGAAAGTGTTCGAGAAACTATTTCTTAAGTTGAACATCTCCCTCCGAAAAGAATTTTGACTAAAAACTAGTTGATTTCTCAAGAATTCATACTTTCTAAGTATTTTTGATCGAGGGTCAAAACATGAATAAGTCTTCCTGTAACAGACCAAGTCCACTGCTAACAAATATTGTCTGCTCTGTTCCCCTCTCCTACCGACGATGTGAGATTTTACACAAACAACCTATAGATGGTTAGAGATATGAACAAGCGAGTTTTAAAATCTAAAACCTTAGCCAACATTCAATTGGTAAGATACACAACCGTGAGGTCTGCGTCACGTTATAAATATAAAGAAAGGAACAGTTTCCTTAAGGATTAAGAAAACAATGAAAAGAACAATAGAGGTTAGAAGAAAAGGAGAGGTTTCTGCAACCACCAAATGAGCATATAATACTAAAAGAAAAGGCTGATATTTTAAGAAAGATTTTACGGATGTTAGGAACTTGGGCAACCATAATAAAATGGATAAAAAGATGGGTAGGTCGCCATTAAAGAGGGAGTAGGTGGTGGTGATGAAATGCTGCAAACTTGTAGTAACAACAATGGATGCACTCTCTTCAAGTGAAACCACCAAACACTTTCAAATTCCTTTGGTACAATTTCAACTCTTATTTATTGCGGTAGCTGAAGCATAAACCAAATATAAATAACAAAGTCACTCTCAACGTCTAATCTAAACGGCCCCCATTGAAGACAACTGTGTTGGTTCTGACCTTAGGCATCCATGTAGGGTCTGAGAGTGTAACGGCCCAAACCCACCTCCAGCATATATTGTCCTCTTTAAAACGCGTATGCTAGAGAGAGGTTTCCCCACCCTATGAAGAATGTTTTATTCTACTCCCTAACTGATGTGGGATCTCACAATCCACTCCCTTCGGTACCAGCGTCCTCGCTGACACTCATTCCCTTCTCCTAAACTTATCATTTCCATCATGTTTACTTGAAGTAGAGTATATCCCAATCCAAGAGAGAGTGTTGTAAATGATGGGGAAAAGGGTGGTTTTAAAGGCTTATGTCCCTACACTCTGAGATCCTTTCAATGCAGATGGGGCTCCCACTTCCTGATATCTTCCACCACAATGGGGCTCTAAATATCTTGTATTTCTCAGCCTAATCTGTGCATTAAATATTTTCAAAAAGCTCTCAACTAACACTCCAACAATCTTAGCTTTGGTTTTGGGCTGTTCTTCCTGTCCAAACTAACCTATCAGACAACGCCACTTGGAAGACAAAGAATCAGTGACTCAAACTGCAAGTTTACTCAAACCAATGGCCTAATCTTAAAAGTTGTTCAAAAAGGCAAATTACTAACTCTTCAAGCAAAGCAACCAAAACTCATAATAATTGATGAATGAGTAGAAGAGGAGTATAGATTATTCACAAGAGCAATATAAAGCTATAATTACTCAAAATTTTTATACATCGGTGACGATCGATTGCCACAGTATGTTCCGAATGCCCCTGTTCGAACACCTGAAGCAATGATCCAACTCGAGTTTTAGCGAAAAATAAGGAAATTTTTCGCGGATTTTGTAATTTACAAGGGCAAGTTAAGACAGTAGTAGTGGAAAAATATTACAGATCCCTTCTGCATAAAGGGCAAGAGCCATGAGTAAGAAGCCATTTATCAATGCAGGGCAAATGGAACATGTGATGGCAATATGGTAAACTTCTTACAGTCTCTCCTAGTTGAAAGTCCTGGGAAAATACGACCCGGAAATACGATTAAGTAGCAATTTCGACGAGGAACAAGAACAATTGGTATAAAGATTCAAAAGTTAGAGCCTAACCTGAAGGCAAACAGAACAACAGACTCGCTCGCCGTAAGCATCTACACTGTTGTTCTTAGATACTAAGATCTTGGGAATTTTCTCGACCGAGTCCCCGGGCAATCCTTTTGCACTACTCGTATCGAAGATGTTCGGGATGTCGTCAAAGCTCGTCTCTGTAGCACCCATCTGATTCACACCAAAACCAGAACATGAGTTTCATCATTCTAAATCAAGCTACAAGTATACAATTCATCAATGACATTGCAAAGCTACCTGACTTTGAACTGCGCTCAATATGGCTGGACCGATCCGTTCTCGAACGAGCCGTCCGCTTAGGAGGCTTGCAATGACATCAATCTATACAGAATAACAAACAAAATTAATGTTGGATTACCAGAGAAGCCATTTTTCAACTCAAAAGATTTGGATACAAAGTTTGCTCACCAGATAAAGAAGACAGCCAATCCCTGATTCATCTGATTGCCAAAGAACCAAAGAAGATTCAAAGACTTCAATGGAGAAAACAGCTCCAGAAATTGCCCCAACAGCAGCTCCTCTAACAAACCCACTCTCTGTTTCTTGGCCAATCAATGCGCCAGTCATGGCCCCAAGCAAAGTCCCCACTAACAAAAACAACAAAGAACAATTTCAATTCATTCAAACCCAAATGATTTTCAGAAACCCTGTTTTTCTGTTCTTCTTCTCCTTGATCAGATGATTATGATAAAGAAAACACATAAACACAGAAATGATGGGAAGAAATGCAGAAGAATGAGAAACGAACCTAGGGCGAAGAAAAAAGTGAAGATCGCAGACAAGACGTTGCCAAGAATCGCAGAAACCGCATAGCAACAAATGTCTCGAACTCTCTCAAAGAGATTACCAAACGAAGGCGAGGAAGATGAAGAAAACCGAAATGGATTCGCGATGAAATCCATGGAAATCAAAAGGGCCGATCCAAAATCGAGAATCGAAAATGGGTTTCAGCGATATAAGATTGGGGATTTCAAAGAGAGGGCAGAAAACTTAGCGATTAAGAAGAAGAAGAAGAAGAAGAAGAAGAAGGAGGAGGAGGAGGTGGAAAGCAACCGCATCAACCAACTCGCATTTAAAGCTCTCTGTTCCGAAGAGTATTGTTGGCGCTACAAATTAAAGGGTTTAGGGATAATAAAATCGAGAGATTGCATTGAAAAGGATCGGAGAAGAAAAGGGAAAAGAATAAGAAGAAAAAGGGTTGGGGATGGTTGCTTCAGCGTGTAGTTCAGGGTAATTAATTGGGCCACAACAAACCCTAGCAATTTGCAATGGGAATTCCAGATTCATCTAAAATGGCTTTACCCAAAGAAAGAGGATTCCAGATCGCCATACCAATGCCATCTTTTCGCTCCTCGTCCTCCACAAATCTACCGCCGATCAAATGGGTCGACCGTCACCAATTTCCTCCATTTTTTATTATTATTATTATTTTTTAACCTCGAATTATATTTAATCTTTCGGAGATTTTGAGGCTGTGGGGGTTCGGTGGTGCATAAATTTTGTTTCTCGGGTTTGATGTTCATAGATCTATTAATATATTTAAAGTTTAAATATTCTCGATATTTAAATAAAACTTTTCTCTCAACATAATACCAATATTTTATTAACTTTTAAATGAAAATGATGCTTTAAATAAATGGTAAAAAAAATATATTTAATAGGTCAAAAAAAGAGATTTAGGAATTTGGTTGCTTTTATGTTGACTTTTCATTTTTAAAAAAACTTGACTTTTTTTCTTCATTTTGACCAATTCCTCTATTGCTACCAAACGACGCGTTTTCATCTCTATTGACCACCAGTGAGTAGTCTCATATACACACCCGTATTGTTTGACACTAAACCCAATTCCAAAAGAAGACAGACATCTGAAACCGTTACCCATACTATGACACATGCATGAATCACTGTCCTTGGAAACTCAATTCCAAAAGAAGACAGACATCTGAAACCGTTACCCATACTATGACACATGCATGCATCGTGAGGGCTTATGACTATTTTAAAAGTGATGAGTTGAAAAGTAAGGACATGTTTGAGACAACTTTTCAACTAAGAACTTAAAATTCTATCATAAGCACTTGAAAAGTCATATCAAATCAAACAAAAGATTCGTGATGAATGGAGGATATAAGGTAGTTTAAGCCTCTACGTTCCTTCGTCATAAATGATGACCAAAATTGATAGTTATTTATTATTTACTTAATACTCCTTGATTTTATTAATTTTTATTTAATGAACTAAAAATAAAATAAAATACCACGACCAAAACTTCAAACGAATCAAAATTTTAAAATAGCTACTTAAATTCGTTTTTATCCTTAAATTTAATTAATTGTGTCCATTTTTATTCTAAAATTTTAATTTCTTTCCCGCAAGTGTTTCAAATTAAAAGAGTATTATAAATTTTCCTCTATGATTAAGTTTTTTTCTTTTTTGAAATTATGTTAAGAAAAATATTTTTATATGTATTCAATTAATTATAAACATTTTACCCGCATGGACATGGACCCACTCGAAACAGAGATGAAATTCCTGTTTAGACAGAAAATAGGAGAGGGAGTAGACAACATTTTTTTCCGGTTAGATGAATAAGGTCGGGGACGGGATTATATTTCCCATCCCCATCCCCGCCCAAATCCCCTTCTCGCTCCGTTTAATATAAATATATTTTAAACATACTTCCTTCATTTTTAAATAATGACGACATAGCTAACAATGAGTACCATAACAATACAACGACTCACCCCTACGTTAGAAAAGAAGAACTCAGAATAGAAGTAATTCATTGGTTTAAAAATGATCTCAAACACTTCATATGGATCTAAGTTAAAACTACAGCTCTAATGAGCTAACTCTTTAGTAGCGTCGGATTTGTGAATTTGTTATAGCTATGACTTGGGGTTCGTTTGGAATGACTTTTTAAGCACCTGAAAATTCATTCCAAACAAACCTCAGTGAAAACACATGATTTAGCAGTAGCCTTGCTTGCATGAGAGATGCAGTCAATAACCTTGGTGGTGACTCCAACCAGATTAATCTACTAGTGAGTGACCGATCTAAGCATAACTCAACTAAGTAAAATATATATCTTCAACCAAAAGGTCCGAAGTTCGAATTTCGTTGACATGGTTAAGGCAGGAAGAGCTTAATTAGTAAAGAAATTATATATAGAGAATGAAATTAAAGATAAAGAGTACCTCTAATTACTTGTCCTTGGTTAATGCAGGTTCCTGCAGATCTGGTGATTGACCATTCAGTAGAGGTTGACATGGCAAGATCAGAAATGGCTGTGGAGGTCAATATGGAGCTTGAGTTCCATTGAAACAAAAGAAAGATATTCTTTTCTCAAATGGGGATCTCCAATGCATTCCGCAACATGCTCATTGTCCTGGTCAGGAATAGTCCATCACATACTCAAAACAGTACCTCGATCTTAAGAACAGCAGGTAGGCTCTAGGGGTGTTCAAAAAACCCGACAAGGTTTTACCCAGATAGTGTTACTGGGACTAATTTACACACCATCATGATTAATGGATGGGTGTTTGTAACAGCCCAAGCCCACCGCTAGCAAATATTGTCCACTTTGGCTTGTTACGTAATATAGTCAGCCTCATAGTTTTAAAACGTGTCTACTAGGGAGATGATTTCACACCCTTATAAAGGAATGTTTCGTTCTCCTCTCCAACCAATGTGAGATCTCACAATCCACTCCCTTTGGAGGCCCAGTGTCCTCGCTGGGCCCGATGTTTGGCTCTGATACCATTTGTAACAACCCAATCCCACCGCTAGTAAATATTATCTGTTTTGGCCCGTTACGTATCGCCATCAGCCTCATAGTTTTAAAACACGTCTACTAGGGAGAGATTTCCACACCCTTATAAAAATTGCTTTGTTCTCCTCTCCAACCGATCCCACATTGGTTGGAGAGGAGAACGAAATTCGAAATTTGTTTTTCTAATTTCTATTAAAAGTCAAAGAAAGGGACTAAAAGAGTTGAATTGTTCTTACAATGATAGGGTACACACGATTGCACAGTTTGAAGATCCTCTTCTTAGATGTAATCCACTTTTTGAACATTAATGACAAATTTTGGGTAGGTTGAATAAGCAATTCTAAACATATGTTTTATAAGTGATGGCTCACATGAATAGGTAGTTGGGTTGGGGCAATTATGAACAAATACTTCAACCACCCCTCAAAATAAATAAATAAGGTGTCGTTTAATCGCTTTTACCCTTTTTTACTTTGTTCTTTTGAAACAAAAGTAGATAACAAACAAAACAATTTGTTAACAAAGAAATTTATTTTAAAAAAAATCGTTACTAAATCGGTCTTGAATAAATAGACATGTCTAAAGCTATAACTTGTGCAGCCTATGTGCATGGTCATGCCTGGGGTAGTTGAATTCAAGTTGAAAGGAAAACTGAGAGATGGTGTGACAGCAAAGGATTTGGGGTTGACTGTAACTCAAATGCACCGAAAACATGGAGAGTGTAATGACCCAAGTTCACCACTAGCAGATATTATCTTCTTTAGGCTTTTCCTTTCGAGCTTTCCCTCAACGTTTTTAAAACGCGTCTACTAGGGAGAGGTTTCCACATCCTTGTAAAGAATGCTTCGTTCTCCTCCCCAACCGATGTGGGATCTCACAATTACCATTTGTAACATCCCAAGCTCACCGCTAGCGGATATTGTCCTCTTTGGACTTTCCCTTTCGGGTTTCCCCTCAAGGTTTTTAAAACGTGTCTGCTAGGGAGAGGTTTCCACACCCTTATAAAGAATGTTTCGTTCTCCTCCCCAACCAATGTGGGATCTCACAATTATCATTTGTAACAGTCCAAGCCCACCGCTAGCAGATATTGTCCTCTTTGGGCTTTCCCTCAAGGTTTTTAAAATGTGTTTGCTAGGGAGAGGTTTCCACACCCTTATAAAGAATGCTTCGTTCTCCTCCCCAACCGATGTGGGATCTCACATAGAGGTTGGAAAATATGTAGAGATCTATGTTAATGTTCATATTCTTACTTCATTGTTGGCTCTTCAAAATCATTACTCCTCCTCATAGTTAATCATAAAGGGGAAAAAAAAGGAACCTGATTTTTCTTAAGCAGGACCTCCAATCCTAGTATAATGCTTGGACCTGCTTTGGTTGTTAAGAAAGCTTGTGAACTTGGTTAAGAGGTGTGCAATATTTTCCCTCGTTTCTACCTCCTTGTGTTGCCTGCATCAATAATTTATTTCAGTAAGACAGTGGAAACCAAAATGAAACGTTTAATTAAACATATTCCCAAACATACCCGAGATGTTCGGCCTTCTGCACAGGTTAAGCCTTGGATAAAGACCAGTCTTGCTCCAGTTTCAAGAGTAGTAACCAAATACTTTGAACAGAGGTGCTCACTATCAAACTCCCCAAATGCTCTCCTGTTGTTAGATGAGAAATAAAGATTGGATCAAAGAATTTGACATAGAATGAACTATTCTAATTCAATTAATCTTCTAATGAGAGTTTTTCTGTCTTTTTCTGGTTTGCCTTGTTGTTGTACGAATGGTTATATTTCTCTAGTCAAGAATTGCATTTCTGAAGTGGATTGCCGATGTATTTAGATCAGCTGGGGTAAAATACTGTTGGATATGATTGCTTTGAATACCCTACAGTAAGCAAATAAATTTCTGACAATGCCAATGAAAAGTTTAGTTGTTCACATTTGTACCCTTTGGCCTCTCTAGCTCAGGTAAGCAATCGAATTGCTAATATTGTACATTAGCAGATATGGTAGCAGCGGCCATTCGATCCGGAAACAGGAAATTTGAGGCTCGTGTACATTTTTTGACGAGGGCCGATTATCTTGGTAGTTGCAAATGCTCTTAGCTGACACGGTAAGGTTTAGATGGTCATGGAGGAACTCTACACTAAGTGATAAGAAATTTGATCAGCACACAAAACTGGGTCATTAACAAGGCCAACTTAGATGGTCAAATTATCCGAATGTTGGAGATACTTTCTGGAGGGCATGTCTCTTGTTATTGTGCATAATAACAATCAGGATCTCCACGTTTCTACAATAGAGATATAAACATCCAAGATATGAAGAAAATTTCCTTTTGTTTTCCAGCTTATGTGTATGTTAAAGGATTCAAAGGGTTGATGGAATGGAAGAAGACGAGTGACAAACCTGTCAATGCCATCCCCTTTCCAGTGTCCAGAAAATATAAGAACAACCCTCCCCTTTCACTTGAATTGCTTTCTTTTTGCCTAGCAGGGCTTAAACTAGGAGTTAGTCCAACTATTTCTGCAGCCACTGGGCTGGATGGCATGCATTTAGCTGAATTTTACTTGCTTAAGCCATGTTCTTCAGACTACTTTTTATCAGAGATTAGAGATAACTACAAGATGAGAGAATAAAAGACATATTCCCTAAGCAAAGCTTTTCGAGATTGCTAAAAAAATGAACATAGTGATAAAGAATGAACAGATTGCTGCAATAGCAAAGTACCAAAAAGTCATAAAATAAACGAGAATATTTCACAATCATTCAATTGAAGTTCAACTTATTTGTACAGTATGGTGTACTGATGATGCAAACAATATTCACAGATCCCAGGGCAGAAACAACCATATATGATCTATATAAAAGTTGAAAAAACAGACACAAATTCATAGAACTTTTCAAACCCTAATGCGCGATAATCAATATATTTCAACTCTCAGAGGAAATCCGGAGCACCTTGATCTTGAATCTGTATCTAGGAGCTCGGGGAATAACCTGGCTAGGTCCGAAATGGTACTGACCAGGACTATCGGTGAGAGGAGGCCCATCGTCGTAAACATAGCCGACGAGACGCGCACATGAATTGCACTTGATCTTGGTGCGTTTCCGCTGGATTCCCCAATAGTTGACGGTCTCGAAGAATGGCCGGAGCTTGTCCTCTTTCTCGAGCCTGAACTTGGTGGAGTCGATCAAGGAAAACGAAAGCGTGCCCTTGTTTCCGGCCTCGAAATAGAAATCCGGCGGGAAGAGATGACTGGAATTGAGATTCAGATTTGCTCCGCATTCTGCACAAGAATAGATGGAAGCCATTGTTGAGGAGAAATTCAGAGGATTCGTTGAGAGATTTTGGGCTGTATGTAACAGGATTTCAAATCGGATAACAGTGATTACTAAATCGTATGCCCCAAGTTTGAAACGAAGATTGAATGAAGGTTCCCGATACAAAATCGTGGACTTTTTTGACTGCAAAGAACAAAGTCGTGGTCTTTTTCTTCGCTGTAAATATATATATAAAATATATAATAATTAAAAAAAAAGGAAGACATTAAACGAACTTCCAACACATAAAACTCAATAAAATTTTGAATATAATATATAATTTTTTTTATCTTTGTAAATATATAAATTGGGTGGAAATTGAGATAGAAAATATCTATGGTATCTCCTCCCAATCTTTTTAAGTTGTCCAGTTTTTTATATATATATTCGCTCCCAGTAGTCCAAATACAAAATATTTATTTGATAAAACAATTTTCTTTAGATAGAATAATTTTCGATAGAAGTGAATTAAATAAACTATTTATTTGATAGAATAATCTTCGTTAGATAGAACAATTTTCTTTAGATAAAATAATCTTTGAAATGAATTAAACAAAATATTTATTTGATAGAATAATCTTGGGAGTAAATTAAATGTATTTTAAAAATTTTGAATTAAATTATCTATTTCTTTAAAAAATAATGTTGAACTTTGAATTTAAATCAACTCACAATTCAAATATTTAATAAATTAATTGAAAAAAAAAGATAAAAAGATAAAGGTCAAAATAGTAATTTGCAGGGCCGCCCCCAAAGGACGTGTTCGTCTATAAATAGACCTCTAGGGCTATGTTCTCGGTTGATTTCGAGCTCTCTTCTAAGAGGGTTTGGGGGAGAAATTGCCGTCGATCTCTCTTTTGAGTAGCAGCAAAGAACCAAAAGGAAAACAAACTGAAATTTTCTGAAATTCGAAGTTCGAATCCAAATAATTCCATCTGAACAACCCCAAATTTCGCTGTTGATCTCTTCAACTTGCTCTAGGGCTTTCTTTCTGCACTTCGATCGCCATGGATTTGCGATTCCCTTACTCCCCGGCAGAGGTTGCCAAAGTCCAAATGGTTCAGTTTGGCATTCTTGGCCCCGACGAGATTGTAATTCTCTTCCCATCGCCTCAAATTTGTTTTTTTCTTTTTTTTGTTTGATTCTGTTTTAATGTGAGGGGTCGTTCGGGGGTGAGGAATGCTTTACATATGTATGAACTGGTTCTACTTTAGGAAGTGGCTCAGTTTGGTCTTTGCAGCTCGTTTTGCTTGTTTTTGATTAATTGGATATAGTGATGGATTATTGGTTAGACTTCCACGGTTTTCCATTTGATTAGTTGGGGACCTTGGCAATGTTCTTTTCTCTTGTCTATTAGTTCTGGTCTCTTATTCATTGAAACGCATTGCTTTTGGTAGTCATATTTGGTTTCTTCTCTCAAATTTTAAATGAGATTTTTTGTTTTTTTGGAAGTAAATAGTTCAAAATTATTATGTGTAATTGTTTTTGTTTTTGAATAATTGGAAATAGGAAATAAGAAACTAGATTCTTTTTGTATGCCAATGTTTCTTTAAATGAGAAGTGGGAAATAGAATCTGCTGCAAAATGCATATGTTTCCCGAGAATGGAAAGAGGCCATGAGAAATAAAAAATGAATTTTTTTGACCAACTACCCTTCGGTATCTAAAACCATATTCTTTGGATCGCAGAGGCAAATGTCCGTGGTGCAGATTGAGCATGGTGAAACTACGGAGAGGGGTAAGCCAAAAGTAGCCGGTTTGAGTGACCCGCGACTTGGTACAATTGATAGAAAATTGAAGTGTGAAACTTGCACTGCAAATATGGCTGAGTGCCCTGGGCACTTTGGGCACCTTGAGCTTGCCAAGCCAATGTTTCATATTGGGTTTATGAAGACCGTTCTCACTATCATGCGTTCTGTTTGCTTCAATTGCTCAAAGATTCTCGTTGACGAGGTTATTTCTTAATATTATATTTGATGCTTTCTGGATTTGATTTCTTTTATTCTATTCTTCAGCAAATTAGAAATTCACGGTACACATCTTTTCCACCATTCTTTTTCTGCTGTCTAGTTGCTATGATTCATTATGAAGGATTCCAGAAGACTGCATAGGATAACATTGGCTAGGACTCTTATGGTGTTAGACCATGTAATTAGTTTGTTACAATTTTTAAGAGTAAAGTGGAAAAGATAATTGGGATATATCTTTTGATGTTGGGATAATGGGAATTTGGGTATAGGTGATCATTATCTTATTGAGTTATTCTAGCCTTTATATGAAAATAGTTGATTTCCCTCAGCAGATTCATTTATCATCTTTCAGGACGATCCCAAGTTTAAGCAAGCAATGCGGATAAAGAATCCTAAGAACAAGCTAAGAAAGATTTTGGATGCCTGCAAGAACAAAACCAAGTGTGAAGGTGGAGATGAAATTGATGTCCAAGGTCAAGACCCAGATCAACCGGTCAAAAAGGCTCGGGGTGGCTGTGGTGCTCAGCAGCCTAAGATCTCAATTGATGGTATGAAAATGGTTGCAGAGTACAAGGCTCAAAGGAAGAAAAATGATGATCAGGAGCAGCTGCCTGAACCTGTGGAAAGAAAACAGACACTTAGTGCTGAAAGGGTGACCATTTTCAATTCCAATTAACATTATTTTTGTAATTAATTTTGTGCGCATCTCTTTCATGAGGTCATAGTTTGATGTATTCTTGTAGGTTCTTGGCGTTCTGAAAAGAATAAGCGATGAGGATTGCAAACTCTTGGGCCTAAATCCAAAGTATGCCCGGCCTGACTGGATGATTCTGCAAGTCCTTCCAATTCCTCCACCTCCTGTGAGACCATCGGTTATGATGGACACCTCCTCTAGAAGTGAGGTATGTCTGTTCTGCTTTTGTTTTCTGATGTTTAATTGTTTCTTATTTGTTTACTGCTTCCCAATAAAATTCATTTTACTTTTCTAGTTAGTTTCTGAGATAGTGTTACGATTCTTTTGACAATATTAGAGACAAGTTTAATATGATATCTCTTACTGCAGGACGATCTAACTCATCAGTTGGCTATGATTATAAGGCACAATGAAAACCTCAGGAGACAAGAGAGAAATGGTTCTCCTGCACATATCATTTCAGAGTTTGCACAACTATTGCAGTTTCATATAGCCACGTACTTTGATAATGAATTACCGGGACTACCCAGGGTATTGTCTCTTTTTAAGCTATATCATGTTTTTTTCCAACTATTTATTTATTTTTACATTAGTGTGCTGCTTTAATATAGGCTACACAGAGGTCTGGGAGGCCCATTAAATCTATTTGTAGTAGGCTCAAGGCAAAGGAAGGTCGGATAAGAGGAAACTTGATGGGGAAGCGTGTAGATTTTTCAGCACGAACCGTTATAACACCTGATCCAACAATTAATATTGATGAACTGGGAGTACCGTGGAGTATTGCTTTGAACCTTACATATCCGGAGACCGTGACGCCATATAACATAGAAAGGTCATTGTTTTTTGAAATCATTGCTCGCTTTTTGATTCTTTCCCTTTCACAATATTTATTGTTTGCTCTTTGTTTCCCTTTTCAACATCAGGTTGAAGGAACTTGTTGAATATGGTCCCCATCCTCCACCTGGTAAAACTGGTGCCAAGTACATCATACGGGATGATGGGCAGAGGCTTGATCTTAGATATCTTAAAAAAAGTAGTGATCATCATTTGGAGCTTGGGTACAAGGCAAGATTTTCTAATCATGCATGCAATCTAATAATTTTAGGCGTTTTATAATTCCTACCTGATTATTTGCTGCTGTGATCATAGGTGGAGCGTCATTTGAACGATGGTGACTTTGTACTTTTTAATCGTCAGCCTAGTCTCCATAAAATGTCTATTATGGGACACAGAATCAAGATTATGCCTTACTCTACTTTCCGTCTAAATTTATCTGTGACGTCACCTTACAATGCTGATTTTGACGGTGACGAAATGAATATGCATGTTCCTCAGTCATTTGAGACAAGGGCAGAAGTATTGGAGCTCATGATGGTTCCCAAATGCATTGTGTCACCTCAGGCAAACCGTCCTGTAATGGGTATAGTGCAAGATTCTCTGTTAGGATGCCGTAAAATTACAAAAAGGGACACCTTTATAACGAAGGTGAGAGTAATATGATTGTTATCTCTTGTCCTTATAGTCTTCAAACATATTTTTTTGTTGTAAGTTGGGATCATGAAATTGCGTCAATAAATTTGCAGGATGTTTTCATGAATATCTTGATGTGGTGGGAAGATTTTGACGGGAAAATTCCTGCCCCAACAATTTTAAAGCCACAACCTCTTTGGACTGGAAAACAAGTTTTTAATCTTATTATACCAAAGCAGATTAATCTCACGAGAACTTCTGCTTGGCATTCTGAGTCAGAAACCGGGTTCATAACTCCTGGGGATACTTTTGTTAGGATTGAGAAGGGGGAACTACTTACTGGAACTCTTTGCAAGAAGGCGCTCGGATCATCAAATGGAAGTCTTATACATGTTATTTGGTAAGCATTAGCAGTAGTGATATGCACTTCTTTTCACAAGGATGTGGTCCGTAATCATCATCATTATCATCTCTTAAAAAAGTATTTGCACTCATTTTTAAAGTCATGTTAGTTGCTATGTTCATTTTTTGAAAAGATCTGGTCTGACTTGTTTGACTAATTGGATATGTCTTCATCCCATTAAAAAAAAAAAAAAAAAAATTCTGCTTTAGGGATGCAGCTTTCAGAAGGTATGCCACTTAGAGATGGAGGTTGGCATTTCAAAAATCACGTTCTTCCGTTTGAGTTGCTTAAATTAAGGATCTTAACAGTCTTCTAAAAACAAAATTGACAGAACTGCCTTTCATTATCATTTTTCTAAAACTGTCGCTCAAATTGTAAATTCACATATTTTTTCTTTTGAAATTTATTTATTATACTAAAACACTTGGTCTATATTTTATTTTCCATTTAACTATCTGGGAACTGTTTTTCCAAAACTTTCCAAACCGGCTTTTGTAAGGCCTTTGATTCCCTTGTCTTCTTTGTGGTTTGTAGAAAAGTTGCCTTCTGTTTTGTGTATCGTTTATTTTTTTTGTCCCGTTTCTAATCATCTAAATGTTTTCAGGGAGGAGGTTGGTCCAGATGCAGCACGAAAATTTCTGGGTCATACTCAATGGCTTGTTAATTACTGGCTTTTACAGAATGCTTTTAGCATTGGGATCGGGGATACAATTGCTGATGCAGCAACCATGGAGAAAATTAATGAAACTATTTCTTTAGCTAAAAATGAAGTGAAAAACCTCATCAAGAAAGCTCAAGAACGGAGTTTAGAGCCTGAACCTGGACGAACGATGATGGATTCTTTTGAAAATAAAGTGAATCAGGTCCTGAATAAGGCTCGTGACGATGCTGGTAGTAGTGCACAAAAAAGTTTGTCAGAGAGTAACAATCTGAAAGCTATGGTTACTGCAGGATCCAAGGGCAGTTTTATCAATATCTCTCAGATGACTGCTTGTGTGGGGCAGCAAAATGTTGAAGGGAAGCGAATACCATTTGGTTTCATTGATCGAACATTGCCCCATTTCACTAAAGATGATTATGGGCCTGAAAGTCGTGGCTTTGTTGAGAACTCGTATCTTCGAGGATTGACACCACAGGAGTTTTTTTTTCATGCTATGGGAGGTAGGGAAGGTCTTATTGATACTGCAGTCAAGACCTCTGAAACAGGGTACATTCAGAGGAGGCTGGTGAAGGCCATGGAGGATATCATGGTTAAATATGATGGGACTGTTAGAAATTCGTTGGGTGATGTTATTCAGTTTCTTTATGGTGAAGATGGTATGGATGCTGTTTGGATAGAATCTCAGAAACTAGATTCTTTGAAAATGAAGAAAAAGGAATTTGAGAGGATCTTCAGGTATGAGTTTGAAGATGAGAACTGGAAGCCAAATTACATGTTGCCAGAGCATGTCGAAGATTTAAAAACCATCAGAGAATTCCGCAATGTGTTTGAGGCTGAAGTACAAAAGCTCGAAGCGGACAGGTTTCAATTGGGTACTGAAATTGCAACTACAGGTGAAAACTCCTGGCCAATGCCAGTTAATCTCAAAAGACTTATTCAGAATGCACAAAAGACTTTCAAGATCGATTTTCGAAGGGCTTCTGATATGCATCCTATGGAAATTGTCGAAGCTATTGACAAACTTCAAGAGAGGCTGAAGGTTGTTCCTGGTGAAGATCCTCTAAGTGTAGAGGCTCAGAAGAACGCTACCCTTTTCTTCAATATATTGCTCCGAAGCACTTTTGCTAGCAAAAGAGTTTTGGATGAATACAGGCTTACGCGCGAAGCATTCGAGTGGGTTATTGGA
The DNA here is from genome assembly GCA_033971965.1 of Cucurbita ficifolia. Taxonomy (NCBI): domain Eukaryota; kingdom Viridiplantae; phylum Streptophyta; class Magnoliopsida; order Cucurbitales; family Cucurbitaceae; genus Cucurbita; species Cucurbita ficifolia. The sequence continues at coordinate 10,970,237 of CM066977.1, forward strand.
GAAATAGAATCACGCTTCCTTCAGTCACTCGTTGCACCTGGTGAAATGATTGGCTGTGTTGCTGCACAATCCATTGGAGAGCCGGCAACTCAGATGACTCTTAATACCTTCCATTATGCTGGTGTGAGTGCCAAGAATGTCACTCTTGGTGTTCCCAGGTTGAGGGAAATCATTAATGTAGCCAAGAGAATCAAAACACCGTCTCTTTCAGTCTATCTAAAACCCGAAGCTAATAAAACTAAGGAGAGAGCTAAGACTGTTCAATGTGCTTTGGAATATACTACTCTTAGGAGCGTTACACAAGCTACCGAAGTTTGGTATGATCCTGACCCCATGAGCACCATTATTGATGAGGATATCGATTTTGTGAAATCCTACTATGAGATGCCAGATGAAGAAATTGCGCCTGAGAAAATCTCCCCATGGTTGCTTCGTGTAGAGTTGAATCGTGAAATGATGGTGGATAAGAAACTTAGCATGGCAAACATTGCCGAGAAGATCAACCTTGAATTTGATGATGATTTGACTTGCATATTTAATGATGATAATGCTGAGAAGCTGATACTTCGTATCCGTATCATGAATGATGAAGCCCCGAAGGGGGAGTTGACTGATGAATCAGCAGAAGATGATGTGTTCTTGAAAAAAATTGAGAGCAATATGCTAACAGAAATGGCTCTTCGAGGAATACCCGACATCAACAAGGTTTTCATTAAATGTGGTAAAGTGAACAAGTTTGATGAGTCTGAAGGTTTTAAGCCGGAGATGGAGTGGATGTTGGATACAGAAGGTGTCAATCTCTTAGCTGTTATATGTCATGAAGATGTCGATGCGAGGAGAACCACAAGCAACCATTTGATTGAAGTTATTGAAGTTCTTGGGATTGAAGCAGTTCGACGTTCTCTCCTAGATGAATTGCGTGTTGTTATATCCTTCGATGGATCTTATGTTAATTACCGACATCTTGCCATCCTTTGTGACACCATGACTTATCGTGGCCACTTGATGGCTATTACTCGTCATGGTATTAATCGAAATGATACTGGACCAATGATGAGATGCTCATTTGAAGAAACTGTGGATATCTTACTTGATGCTGCAGTATATGCTGAAACTGATCACTTGAGGGGTGTTACCGAAAATATTATGTTGGGTCAACTGGCCCCCATAGGAACAGGAGGTTGTTCTCTGTATCTCAATGATGAGATGTTGAAGAATGCTATTGAACTCCAGTTGCCTAGTTACATCGACGGTCTAGATTTTGGCATGACACCTTCCCGTTCTCCGATCTCAGGAACTCCTTATCATGAAGGGATGATGTCTCCGAGTTATTTGTTGAGCCCAAATCTCCGCCTTTCACCTATTAGTGATGCTCAATTTTCACCTTATGTAGGAGGAATGGCTTTCTCTCCTACTTCATCTCCAGGCTATAGCCCATCATCTCCGGGCTACAGTCCATCGTCCCCTGGCTATAGTCCCACATCTCCTGGTTATAGTCCCACTTCTCCGGGATACAGCCCTACCTCTCCGGGCTACAGTCCAACATCTCCAACCTACAGTCCTAGTTCGCCGGGTTACAGCCCAACTAGTCCTGCATATTCCCCTACAAGTCCATCTTATTCCCCCACGTCTCCCAGCTACAGTCCCACCTCTCCAAGTTACAGCCCCACCTCTCCCAGTTACAGCCCCACATCACCAAGCTACAGCCCCACTTCCCCAAGCTACAGCCCCACTTCACCTGCTTACAGTCCCACTTCACCTGCTTACAGCCCCACTTCTCCTGCCTACAGCCCAACTTCCCCGTCTTACAGCCCAACTTCGCCCTCCTACAGCCCTACATCGCCTTCTTATAGTCCCACATCACCCTCTTACAGCCCAACATCGCCTTCTTATAGTCCCACTTCACCTTCGTACAGCCCCACCTCTCCAGCATATAGCCCCACCTCCCCTGGCTATAGTCCCACATCACCGAGCTATAGCCCTACTTCTCCTAGCTATAGTCCCACATCACCTAGTTATAATCCTCAATCAGCTAAATACAGCCCATCACAGGCATACTCACCCAGTAGTCCGCGTATGTCTCCTTCAAGTCCATATAGCCCAACCTCACCAAACTACAGGTAGTGGGTTGTTTAAGTATTTTTGGGATAAATATCTTGGGCACCATTCAAGTGCCTGCGTTCATGCTTGTTTTTCTGGTTTCGTTTCCGAATGCCTTGAATCTAACAAGTTTGGTCATCTTGTCTTAACCTTGCAGCCCAACATCACCATCATATTCACCTACTTCTCCAGCATATTCTCCATCAAGTCCAACCTACAGTCCTAGCAGGTAAATTTTTATTACCCCTTTTCTAGAGGGCTCTCTGTAACATCTGTACTTCTGATACACGTTTTTGCCTTTGCATTTCCTTAACCCATTATTTGCCCTTCTCTCTTCAGTCCATACAATACAGGACCCAGCCCAGACTACAGCCCCAGTTCTCCACAATACAGGTTAGCTGAGATACTAAACTTACTAGTGGAACCATTTACATCTTTTTCTCCTAGTGAGAATCTGATTGTTTATTCTCCTTGCAGTCCAAGTGCAGGATACTCACCTACTGCTCCTGGGTATTCTCCATCATCTAATAGTCAGTACACTCCACAAACAAGCGACAAGGATGATAGGAGCAATCGGTGATGAGGGTTCATAGCAAATATCCTTGAAGGAAAAAGGTAAAGTTCGGGAAGCCCTGATCTCTCCGATGATAAAAATGTGGCTGTCTTAATTTTCTTGAATAATTGATCTTCAGGATGTTTTATATGGATTTCTCTTCCCTGATGCCTGCCATCATTTCTGAATCTGGATTTGGAAAGGGTTGTTGTATCTTAGTAGCTATTTCGTCAAAAAGATTGGCTGGGTTCATACTATTCTAGTAGGGTTGAATTATCCCACTAGGAAGCCTCTTTTCTTTTTTGAGGACAAGAGTGTTAATTTGAAGTAGGTTTATATAGTCAGAAAGAAATAGAAAGAAAAACACTAATGTCGACAAAATCAGAGGAGATGAATTTTGGTTCCCATACGACTCTGCTGGCGTTTTATATATATAATTGATGACTAGACAGCATAACACAGGGTAATGTAGTTATTTTTGTTCTTGTATTGGTTCTCGAAACACCCCCTCATGATCTGAAAAATCTCCAAGATTCTATTTTAGTTTTTCTAAACTTCATTGCAAGCCATAGCAACCTTTTGTAGGTGATTTAAATGAGTGCTAGTCTTTGTGATTTCTTCCTTCACTGTAAAATGGAACTGATTGTGTAGGTAGTTTGTAAATTTCAGGTCTTCAAGTCTCCTCCAGAACGGGAAGAGGCAAATAAACGACCGAACACCCCGAGGCATGTTGCTCGGAATGGACACATCATATCATCTAGCCTTTCGCAAGCTTGTTTATTTTTTGCTTTGAAGAACTTGTGAAAGTATTACAAGCAAGAATTGATTCCCTTACAATTAGCGTCACACTTTCCATGTAGTTTTGTACCTTGCCATATAGAAAGTCATTATTTGAAGATACCTGTAACTTGTGTGATGAAGCTGAAACTCTTCTAAAAGTTATTCCCCCTTTTAGGCTAAATTGTAATGTATCTTTACAAGTTTAAATACTATTTTAGTCCTTCCATTCTCTAATGCTAGTGGATTTCGAACACTTTTTAAATAATGATCTTCATGCTTGGATCTTTTGTTCATTTTAGTTCTTTAAGTTTGATCATTTAGCCTGATATGCAAGACCATGCATTCCATAACACCGCATGATCATGATCACACTCCAGACGATAACGTGTTTGTCATTGATTCGGTTGAAAACATCTCTTGCAATGTTCACATGACATCTGAGTTGAAAACCGATGAACAAGTTTCCTCTTGTCACTGTTCTTCATTGTGCCATATGCCTTCAACACGAAGAAAATGTGTAGCAAATTTCATCAAACAGGTTGAGGGCTTCAGCAAACGAACCCAAACACATCTCTTTGAAGCATTCTATCGAACACCTTCCGTGCAATTCCCATTTTCAATTCACCATGACCCAATAACTTCGTGTAATCGTATGAATCGCGATGATATTCGCCAGAACACAGACCTTAGCAATCTGAAATACGGTTTTGTCGACACCGGATCTCGCCAAGATCGCCGACAGAGCTCATTCATTTGAATCATCGAGCCAAAAACTTGAAAGGGAAATCTCTGTGGAAAAAGGTTAGTGTTGTTGCGGCGGCGGACAAACGCCGATCGTTTTCCCGGTACGGGATGACGTGTCCATTTGTGGATATGATGATGCTGATGTGTTGATGGTGACAGATACCATCTAAATACATATTTTAAATATTCTCTTTTATTAAAAAATAAATCAAGGTCCACCATAGATATTTTTTAAAAAAATAATTTATTTTTAATTTAAATTAATAAAAATATTTTTAAATTTCCATTTGTCTTAAAATTACCTTTAAAATTTTTTAATCTTATCTCTATATTATTAATATTAAACTAAAAAAAAAAAAAAAAACTCCTATTTTAAATTGAGATAATTTATACTTAGGTATTAAAAACACTAAAAATTTATTTTCTTTTTTGAGATTTTATCCCAATACTATTAATAAAACTTTAAAAATACCCTTAAATAAAAAACAATTTAAGAAATGGTCAATTTTAAATTGAAATTGTTTATACTTTATTTTAAAAATACTAATTTTTTTTTTTTTTAGATTTAAGAGTATTTTTGAAATTTTTAAAATTTTATAAATATTTTTTAGATGAATATAATTTTTTTATTAAACAAAATAAAAAAATTTATGGTAGTTGATTATATATGCAAGTAAATTATGCTTAAATGGTCGAAAACTAGGTATATTATATTAAAAGTGTTGAAATTCAACTAAAAAGTGACCACTTTTAAAAGTTTGATGGAGCCCATAATTTAATCTCCAAAACAAACAAGATTATCTTGAAAAAAAATTTGGATTATAGGAATTATGAAACGTTGATTAATCTATTCTAAACATTGTTTCTTTCATAAAATTGGTAATCTTGTTCATGTTCCTTTAACGAGGGAGTTTTGATCTTTGTTCTTCATTTCCTCCAAATCTCCTCTCTCTCTCTCGATCGATTCAGCCGATTGACACAAACTCTCTTTGTAGCAGCGAAAAAGAAGCGGTTTCAGGCCAACCCACTTCAGAACTTTCCCCCTTTCTCCTTCAATCTCCTTCTTCTTCATCTTCCATCGCCATTTTTCTCTGTAATTCCTCCATTACAATGCTGGGTTTAGCCCCTCATTTCTCTCTTCGTACCCTTTTCCCCGGATCCGCCATAGCCATGGATCATCCCTCTGCTTCTCGCCCTTCCTCTTCCCTCCACTTCTCTGTTCTCCGATCGCGGCCCAATGCGGTTCGCTCTCGCCGACCCAAGTCGATCCTCATTTCTTGCCACTCTTCTCGTGATAGATTCACCCACAGTGACGATGATTCCCATCAGGATTATTTCGAAGCTTCGTTTCTTGTTTCAGGTTCTTTGATTTTACTTTCTGGGTTTCTGTTTTAGAGCTTTGATGCTTGTGAAAATCGCGATGAAATCGATTTTGGGTGTTTGTGATTCATGTATTTGTTTAATAGAGACTATCTATCACTATCGAATGTGGAAGAAGAGGTTTCAAGAGGACGCGAATTTCAATCAGATTGAATCGCGAGTCAATTCCCCTTCACTTGGACTGGGGTTTTTTAGACGTTTTCGAAGCCCTACTGTGTTCCTCAAAATTTCTTGCAATGGTGACTTTCTACTGCCAATTGTCGTAGGTATATTGGATCAAAACTTTGTCGTGATTGGGTTTGTGTTTCTTATGAATTTGGCTGTAAGTTTTGGACTCTGTTTGCAGGGGAATATGCTATTGAGAAACTTATAGATTCTCACCTTGGGATTGAAAATGGGGTTCGTTTTCTTTGGATTTGTTCTTCATTTTTTTGGTTCTTCATACTTTCTGGTTGGTATTAATTGTCTAATGATCATGTTACAGGAAGCCCCAGATCTCTTTCAGTTTATACAAGACCTTATGGTGAAAGTTGGCTATGAAGTATGGAACTACCTTTTAACTTACCAACTAAATACATGCTCTGGTTTTATTATTATTTCAGTTCAACAATGTGATTCGAACGTTCGGATGGTAGTCGGTGCCTTATCGACTAAGTTATGCTTAGATTGGTTGTAGATTTTATATTGGGTTTAGTGTTCTCTTCGAGAGCTTTTGTGACATGGGTGTGAAGGACACTAGGATGATGTGAATTTTTACTTCTATACAAGAACCAATAGGTTGTATAAATCTGCTAGTTTTGTTTGTTTTATGTTGCGACGTATGTATACCTGACGGGGGGACGAGGTTATTCTCAAGAATATCAGTCTCTTTGCCCCTTGGATTTCCAAGTATTATATGATTTGAGGCTTAGTTCTTCATCTATTGATGGTTAATAAATTATGGGTGAGCAGTGTTTAGTGATAGGAGCCTTTCTTCCTTCCTTCCTTCCTTCATTGACTTGTTTCTTTAAGGTAATTGAGTAGTAAAATGAAAATCTAGAAGCAATGTAAAGGTTCTGAATAAACCATGAAACAGGAGTTTCGAGCCGTAATCAAATGTCGTTATATGTTGTTGTGTGTATAGGTCACGACAGCGAGAATTACTGAAAGAGTGGTGAACACTTACTTTGCACGGCTCTTCTTGAGAAAGGTTAGCTCTTATAAATTCAGTCACAATTAGCCAATACTGTTCTTGAAGTTTTCAATTTATGTCGGTTTTTTGTTTTCTTTGTCACACTACTATTATCATCTGCAGGATGGGGAAAACGAGACGTTAAGTGTGGACGCACGCCCCTCAGACGCCTTAAATATTGCATATCGGTGTAAGGTAGATATTCCTACCATTGACTGCAGAGATCTTTACAAACCCCTGTGAGTTGCTGGAATGACTTAATTGGTTTTAAAATGAAGTACATGTGAGATCCCACATTGGTTGGGGAGGGGAACGAAACATTATTTATAAGGGTGTGGAAACCTCTCCCTAGCAAACATGTTTTAAAAACCTTGAAGGGAAGTCCAAAAGGGAAAGTCCAAAGAGGACAATATCTACTAGCGGTGGGCTTGAGTTGTTACAAATGGTATCAGAGCCAGACACCGGGCGATGTGCCAATGAGGAGGCTGAGCCCCAAAGGGGGGTGGGCACGAGGTGGTGTGTCAGCAAGGACGTTGGGCCCCAAAGGGGGTGGATTGGGGGTCCCACATCGATTGGAGAAGGGAACGAGTGTCAGCGAGGACACTGGGTCCCGAAGGGGGGTAGATTGTGAGATCCCACATCGGTTGGGGAGGAGAACGAAGCATTCTTTATAAGGGTGTGGAAACCTCTCCCTAGCAGACACGTTTTAAAACCTTGAGGGGAAAGCCTAAAGAAGACAATATCTGCTAGTGGTGGGCTTGGGCTATTACAGTACAGTTGTATATATGCATATGCTTATTTAATGCTTTACTTTGCACCCTCTCATTCTTACTTCATTGAAACTTTTCTGCTCTTACGCCATTTTCCTGTTTAACGAATGTGCAGATACCGGTACTTGTTAGTAAGCAGATTGTCTACGAGGATGCGATAAGAGTTAGTTTCGGGTTTGGAAGAGTGCGCAAGAGGAAGTCATGTTTTGATGTTCTACTTGACTGGTATAAGTTCAAGCATCGTTGGCTTATTTGATAGACCTCGTTTCTCGGTATCTAAAAACGGTAGTTTCTTGTTCAGTGCTGCAGATGGTCCAGATTTCTTGTCGGAGGAACTCGATATGCTGAAGAACATGAAAATGGCTATTTACGAAGAACGATACAAAGATGCAGGTATAAGTATAAAGGATTTCAACCATGTCCTATCCAGACGTTCTGTTTCGATCATGTTCATACAATGAAGGTATTTATGCTTGACGTTTGTTTTCTTCAGCTATGTGGAGAGATAAGTTAACAAAGCTTCGAAAATCTGTACATGAGGCGTAACGTCGAACTGCACTCAGACGTGTTGTTCCTGTAAGTAACTTTCTGTAATCGACTGATGTTCGGGGAAAGGTACCACCCGTAGAAATATGTTTGAATTTTTCTGATACTGCTCCGTAAACAGGGCGACTCTTCTGTTGGGTAGGAATTGTTCGCTTGCAGGCATCTCTTAGAACGTCGAATTCAGCATTGGATGGATTGGAAACACAGAGTGGACTGCTACGCATCGTTGCAGAAAATTATCGATAAAGATGGTCGGTCTGTACAGTTACAGTTAAAAGAGGTATGTAAATACTACATTTGGGTAGTCAATGTGTTGTATCTCTAAGATGTGAATGTTATGGTTGATATTCATTCTTCACATAGAGAGAGAGGGAGAGAGAGAGAGGTATAAGTTTGCAGGGAATGCTGAATGTGAAAGGAAGCTTTTGTATATCTTAACAAAGATCCTTTTGTGGTTATAAACGAAGCGAAAAAGTAAACGATTGCTCGTACGTTTCGATATTGAAACCGAGCTCTGGAATTAGAAGGTGATGGTAGGGAGGGACGTTGGAGGGTGTCGTTTTGATTGGAGATTTAGCAGAAGAATGAGAGGAACAGAGGAGTTTTATTATACAATGGGGTTGTCATGGAACAGAGAGAATCCAAAAACAAACATAAGAAAGTATAGCAAGTGTTGTTACCGAAGCCTCCTAGGAAGGTGCCATTCTCTCCAACATTACCAGCTCCCATCTACATAGCCAAATCCCAACATCAAAACTTAGAAGTAAGAAGAAGAAAGGGAAAAGGTTATGAACTTTTAGAACTATCTTGGAGTAGAAATCCGTTAGAGTTTGGATGGAAATGGAAATTAGGACATGAAACGAGTGTGACCGTGAGTTTGAATGGTTTGATGGTGTTAAAGTCCTAATCTACCAGGACATGAAACGAGTGTGACGGTGAATTGGAATGGTTAGATGGTGTTTGAGTCCTAATCTACGTTCTGGGTCATCGCTAGAAATTATGACATGAAACGAGTGTGGCTGTGAATTGGAATGGTCCGGTGGTGTTAGAGTCCTAATCTACGTTTTGGGTCATCGCCATACCATGTAAGTCATGATTTTCATTCAAAATTCTAACATATTTCTACTCTAAAAGTAGTTTCGAAACGTTTATGGAAGGGGCAGTAGGGTTTTTAAGTAGTTACCATATTTATGCCAACAGATGAGCATGACGAGACATCTCCTTGCAATATAGAATCTGGATTTGCTCTCTTTCATCATCTCCATACATCCAAACTCATGTGGCTCTGAACCTTCCATTTCTTCTCTGCCATTCCCTTTATTGGATTGACACTGCCCCATTCACTCCTTCACCACCATTCGGCTACCCAAACCCGAACCCGAACTTGAATTTGTGCTTCCCCTTCCTTTTGGCCGTGTTTCTTCGTTCTTCTTCAGGCTCTTCCTCTTATTACATCCATTCTTCTTCTTCTAGCTGTCATTTCCTCAGGCCCGTCTTCTTCGTATGATATCTTTTCTTCTACCTCTTTAGATCAACGACCTCTTGACTAAAGGTATATGCCTTAACCAGATGAACTATTGCTTCCTCTTTCTTCTTCAGGCCCGTCTTCTTCGTACGATATCTTTTCTTCTTCTTCTTTAGATCAAAGAAATATGGTATGTGTTTATGGTCTACAAAGTTGAAAGCAGAGGTAAGGAGGCTGTTTTATTGAAGAAACTGATGGTTCCCATATGCCTTGATTGGCTTATGGCATCATCTATGATTGATCCATCATCAAAATTGTGGGCCTCCACTACTGAAAGGATCACAACCGTTCATCCCTCCACGTTGCCACTTAGCACATTGGTTCAGCCATTACCATCTTCAAGGGCGGTTCCGGTTCATCTCTTCTTAATCTCTACCAAAAACCTTTGGATTATAGCTGGATCTTCTTAATCATTATGCGTTGGCAACCACTGATTGGTCTTCCAACTTAATCATATTTTAATTGAATTACCAATTTCAATTTTTTCTAAAAAAAATATTTAAGAGATTTATTAGACACAAAATCAAAAGTTTAGAGACCTATTAGAAATCTGGATTTATTAGATACAATCAAAAGTTTAGAGACCTATTAGAAATCTATAAAAGTTCGAGACACTTTTTAGAGTTTTCATATGATCTAAGGACTTGAACACCAGACTACTCAATCCAACTTCAATTTGGTTAGGTTTTTTTCTTTAGGTTTGTCGTGTTGAATTTTTGGAAAACTGAAAACCTGGTTTGGTTCCAAGGTTGGAATTTTTTGGTGGGTCAACCCATCAACTTGAAAAATAAGGTTCACAGCCGAACCCTACTTCTAAGATTTTTCCAACCCAACCTGAAAATAGATTTCCAACCCAACTCGAAAATAGAGGGTTACCCGAAAAATAGGGTTCACAACCTAACCCTACTTCTAGGATTTTTCCAACCCAACCCGAAAATAGAGGGTTACCTGAAAAATAGGGTTCATAACCTAACCCTACTTCTAAGATTTTTCCAACCCAACCCGAAAATAGAGGGTTAAGTTGTAATCTTATCGGAGTCATTATTAAAATATATTTGTTTTTGTTGACAACTCATTCCATATGCTACCAATAGAGAATAATAACTCAAACTATATTATATTATATTATATGAACTCATATATTATTATAATTTTCTATTATTCAACATATTCTCTCCATCTCTTTCATGATTGAGATTGATACATTTTATAATGCAAACCTTATGAAATCTCATTATTTTGTGTATCCGGTGGTTCTAAGCTTTCAATCACAAGATTCCTAGCGGGTCGAGAGGATGAGCATTAAAAAACGTTCATCCAAATTTAAAATCTTATATCAATTCAATATAAATTAATAACTACGACAAACAACTTGATTCTTGCAATAATTTTATTAGATTAGATGTTTGCTCTTGTTTCATCATTTGTCTGGGTCAAAAAGATTTCTTGCCCATGTATAAAAGTTGATATTGATTGAGCGTGATCAACATTTGTCGTTTTTTAGCTTAATATCATATAGGATTAGGTGATTCGATTCTTTAACCTATTAGGTCGAGAGTATATGTTTAAATCAGTTGAGTTTTGCAAAATGCAAAATCTAGTAATTTAAGTCTTGTTTCTTCTAGTTGGCTCGTAATAGTCTGTGCTTTATTACGAGTAGTCATTCCTCATTCCTTTGCTCTTTTCAACGGTACGAAAATCTTATGTTTTAGTCATAGATCTCGAGCATCCGTGATCAGGGCTTTAGTTCTTTATTAGTTTTGAAAATCTCTGGAAATATTCTTTCTCTAAGGGCATCGTGCGAACTGCTCCAGTGAACGTAGCAAGACTGACTCCATTTGTCTCTGAGATCCGAGAATAACGTATGCCATATATATATGGAAATGTTAATCGATTTACGGGAATATTCCCTACAGCCCTTTTGCAGTTTAACATGTTAAAGTATGTATATTTAACTTAGAGATCACGGACTCGAATTAGTTGACCTAAAAAAAAATATATTTATTTATGGTGGGTGTCCAAATTAAACTTGAACTCTTACCAAATAATCAATAAAAAATTATTAGTAAAAGCTAGAATACATTTTTGGTTTGAATTTAGTGTCCAAATTTTGGTGCTTATTTTCTTTTGGTCAACTTAATTAAATTGTAAAAATAAATAATTAAGTAAATAAAAACTTGTTAGGTACATAAATAGAGAAATAAAAATATATTTTTCATAATATTTATTAGTTATTAATCTTTCATATTAACTAAATTACTATAATAAAAATATTACTATAAAATCAAATAGTAATAAAATAAATTTAAAACTATTATTAACCGTCTTTTAATAATTAATTTTAATTGATTATTATCTTGAATTGAGCTCATTTCAATATCTAGTTTTAATAAAAATTAAATAGAATTTTAATTGATTTCAATAATTATAAATAAAAAAAATTTGATATTTAAAAAAAAAGAAAGAAAAAGAGAAATTGCGGTGGGAGATATTTTAATGCAATGATAAAAACACAATGATTCGATGGTGGAATTTTCTCCTTTTTCTTTTATTTTTTCCGTTTTAAAAAAATCATCAGCAATATCCAAGATGGCAATTTTATATAGTCTTGTGGTCCCCAGATGACTCGACGCCGACTGTATGCTGACGTGTCGATCTCTTAAAAAAGTTTAAAATATTTTCGTGTGTACTTTTTCCTTTTTACTTTATTTTAGTTTTCAACTTTATTTAACCTATTTTCATTAAATCTTAAATTTATATTTATTTTTTTAAATAAATTTTAATTTAAAGGAAATATATCCAAAATTTATAAAGAATAATTTTAAAGACATTTAAAAAAATTTTTTAACAATAAACTAGTAAAATACAAAAATTAAATTGAATATTTGAAAATATAAATTAAAATAAAATAAAATTTAATACGACAAAAATAATAAATTTTGTTTTAAAAGTAAAACGTATCTTCACTGAAACCAGAAGTACCTGAAAGCTTTCTCTCTCTACTTTCTCTCTCCTTCCACTCTGTCACCGTTTTCCACTTCATAGAAACCTTCTTCTTCTTCTTCTCTCACTAGTTGATACCAATTTCCGAGTGTGATTCTTCAATCATTCCTTGTTCCGCCGTTTTGATTTCTTCTCTGAAGCTTTATCTCAGATTCCGTTGATCGCTTTTTGGTTTCGGTTTTTCTTCTTATCAATGCCGATTGAAGATGATGTTGAGAGCTGCGGTAGTCGAGCCTCCGACTCCTCCTCGTCCCAAGCGAACCCGAGGCATCATCGCCAGAAGCTTGATGTCTACAACGAAGTGCTCCGACGAATCCAGGAATCCAATTTTCATGAGGCGAATCTGCCTGGGTTTGATGATCAGCTATGGCTTCATTTCAATCGCCTCCCTGCTCGGTATCTTCCTTGCTTCCTCTCTCCTTTTCGATTATGTGCTAATTGCTTCTATGAACAATATGTTCATTGAAGAACCTAATTGAGAAATTTTAATACATTACGAGTAAATTTGAATGCTGTGCAAGATTATGGATGAAATTGGGAATTATCTAGGAGATTAGGGGTCATTTTGATATATTTAGCCTTTTGTTTTATTTTGTTTTCTTACTGTGAAAACTGGAAGTATTGAGCATTGTATAGCGAGGATTTATGGTTGCAGATTGTAAAGCGGATCAGTTGTTTTGTATGTAGTTTGGAATACAAATTCATCTGTTGTTCTTGTTTGTATATCAGTATTTATAATCATGTTTTTATTGGATTTCCAGAGCACTCCTTCCGTTTTTGTTAAGTTCCTGATTATTGCTGTATAGATACGCATTGGATGTGAATGTCGACAGGGCGGAAGATGTACTCATGCATAAGAGATTACTTCAGTTGGCTGTAGACCCTGCTAACCGACCTGCATTCGACGTTCGTTCTGTGCAGGTAAAGCTTAAAAGTGCACTCACTTGCATGAAACATTTGTATCAGTTCACGAATCTTAAGAACAGATATTGAAATAGTTTGTGGTTTCAGAGAGTTGGAAGTTGTGACAATGTATCACTAGAATCTATGCTATTTTCATAGAATTTGTTCTCTAATTGTTCTAGTTCTGTTATATGCTCGAGGGTACTTCATGAAATCAGCTTAAACTTCTTAACATAGTATGTTTGAGAATTGAGTTTGAAGGATCTTGATATTAGATTTTATATAGCATAGAATCTTTATCTACGTTTCTTTTGGTCATGCAGGTTTATCCTTCTACTAATGAAAACTTTATCAATTCTTCTTTTTTGGATTCTTCAATGACGGAAGATGCTCAGAGCTCTTTGAATTATTCTAACAGACAAGGGTGCGGCTCAGTAATGTTCTTCCGTACAAGTGTTTTTACAACTATGTTCTGATTCTAATTTTTGTTTTGGTGCTCATTGAGTGACACTATCTCTCTAGGAACCATCCACCTCCAACCTTTGGTTCTTCACCTAATCTTGAAGCATTTGCGATTCAGACCTGCAAGTATGGCGTTGAAGATAGGGACAGTGCCCTAAATGTGACACCCTGCTCTTCTCGGTGAGGAAAAGAGAATTTTTCTATACAGAAGAGCTTAATAAAATAGTAAAAGGAATAAGAACTATGATCTAGTTATTCATTTGCAACCGCATATATCTCTTGAACATTCAAGAGAGGAGCGGCGTTTTCACCTTTAATTTATTATGCATCTGATTAAGGATATTCTTCAAGTGGCAGTGAGATATATAACTTAGCATGAAGCTATAAAGCTAAGGCCGTGCACAATAATAACATTCTTCTTTTTCTGTATGCAATGTTAGTTATCCGCTTTTGACACATTAATGTTTTTGTAACCTTGTGTTTCGTTCTATTATTGACAATCTGTAGGCCAATGCATGAGATCACATTTGCAACAATTGACAAGCCTAAACTCCTTAGTGAGGTATTTGACCTATCTAATAACTCAAAACCGTAGTTTCGAAAGTTTGTTAAATAGAATTGTAATACATTCACCTACATGAAACAATTATATTTGCTCCATGCTGCTACCAGTTTTTTAGACCACGACAAAGACTTTCTACCCGCCAACGAATTTTACTACTGCACGAGCATGTAAAAAATGAGGTAGAATTTAAACCCACATTGCAGTAAAATTTTGGCAACTGGGACAAATAGTTTGATGGGCCTGCACTTGCTGTTTAATAGGACTTCTTGCATTTTAGTATTTATTATTGTATAACTATTCCTCAAACGTCGGTTCTGTCCTTAAAACATTTGATGGTTGTGTCTAAGACACTCTTGATAAGCTATAAGTAGTTATGACAAAAACTCAATATCAAAGAGATATTTAAGTTGCTAGGGTTATTTTTTTCCTTTAACTATCACACCCTTCATTGGATGATAGAAAGTTTTGGTTCTGGTCAGTTAACTTGCTTCCTAGCTGATGTTGGACTTAACATACAAGAAGCTCATGCTTTCTCCTCTGTTGATGGTTTCTCTCTGGATGCTTTTGTCATCGATGGATGGCCTTATGAGGTAAGTCATTCTAATACCTTTTTACTATTTTATTCATCTTTTATATCAGTCATCTTCATATTTTACTACTTGAATATTGGGACATCTAGGAAACCGAGGAGCTGAAAAGGGTATTAGAAAAAGAAATTTTAAGTTTTAAGGTATCTTCTCTTTTGTCCATCAATTATACTGATACAATGTTGAGTTTTCTTTTTCCTTTAATTTTTTTAACGTACCTGAAATGGGATGCAGGAACAGTGTTGGTCAGAAAAGCAGCCCAGTCCTGCTTTGGGTAAGCATAACCAGAATAGAGTTGAATCTTTTCCTTGTTGTGTTGAAATACCTACTGATGGTACTGATGTCTGGGAAATTGACACCAGACAACTAAAATTTGAGAATAAAGTTGGATCCGGGTCGTATGGGGACCTGTAAGTTTTATCTAATTATGAAATATGATTGTTAACTGATAAAAATTAAAAAGCTTGTTAATGTATCCTCATCCTAATCTTCAATCCCTCTCCTCTCAAGGTATCGGGGCACTTATTGTAGTCAGGAAGTAGCTATTAAAGTACTGAGGCCTGAGCGTCTTAATGAAGAGATGATCAAAGAATTCTCTCAAGAAGTTTATATAATGAGGTTTGTCTGTATTGTTATTAACACCATTATGCTTTAGAAGAACATGGTATGCCCTTGAAGGACAACATGGGATACAGTGGGTTTAGGCTAAAAATTTAGCAATTAGAAAAGGTAGGGCTTAGATATTTTACTTCTTACAAGTTTTAATTCAATATAAGATCATCTGTTACTTTCTAATCTTCAGTCTTCAAAATAATGCTTTTACTTGAGAAGAGGTGCTTCTGGCCTTAAAATTCTAATTTATCTTTGCGGTCGTGGTAAAATACTGGCATCCCCCATATGTCATATGTGATAATAAAAAAAACAACATACCGATTCAAAAGAGGATTGTACAAAGGAGGATAATCATCCTCGTATTGTCCTAAAGGATTGTTGAAAGGAACATTATGGGAATTGTCTGGAAATTCAAGCCTAATGAAAAGTTATAACTTTTAAGTCTTTCAAACATAGAATGGCATCTTCAAATATGTTTTAAGAAAGTCATTTAACCTATTTTC
The DNA here is from genome assembly GCA_033971965.1 of Cucurbita ficifolia. Lineage (NCBI taxonomy): Eukaryota > Viridiplantae > Streptophyta > Magnoliopsida > Cucurbitales > Cucurbitaceae > Cucurbita > Cucurbita ficifolia. Next base: position 10,986,441 of record CM066977.1, read on the forward strand.
CATTGGTATTCCTCTCCAGATAATTTTGCCGCTTAAGAATTCCCATATTGATAATGAAGATAGATGGCTTCAGAATAAAACCCATAAAGCACTTGGACATGTAATGCAGGATGAAGTCTTTTACTATCATACTAAAGTCCGGTACCTATTTTTGCAGGAAAGTTCGGCACAAAAATGTTGTTCAATTCATTGGAGCTTGTACCAAACCTCCAAACCTCTGCATCGTGACGGGTAAGCCATGATAATTGAGAAATAAATGACTTCATATGTAAGGTTGCAACCTGTCACTTCTAGAAATTTCGTTTTTCACAATATAGTTTTTATTTTGTTTCTCGGCCAATTGATTGTTGCTCATGTTTTATCTTTTACAGAGTTTATGTCGAGAGGAAGTCTATATGACTTCCTTCATAAGCAAAGAGGTGTATTTAACCTTCCATCTTTACTTAAAGTAGCCATTAACATTTCAAGAGGGATGAACTACTTGCATCAAAATAATATAATCCATCGAGACCTCAAGACTGCCAATCTTCTGATGGATGAAAACATGGTGAGAGGAATTCATAAAAGTACGAGAATGAGAAATCTTCATTGATCTATAACCATTTATGCTCCTCCATTGATTCTTCTCTCAATCTTCCATTGAAAATTGTTCTTGTTTCATTTTTTATAATAGCCATTTATACTAATGTTTTGTGCATTTACGTGGGCGTTAACATGGATGTGTGTGCCTATTTGTATGAAGCCTGACATAATATCGTATGATTTAGAAAAAAGTCTAGCATAATTAGAAAAAAAGATTGCGAAAGAATATTTGGAATTCAGTGTTGAATCCTAGATCCTTAAATTCAGGTTGTCAAGGTTGCTGATTTTGGAGTTGCCAGAGTTCAAACTCAATCTGGAGTAATGACAGCTGAAACTGGAACATACCGGTGGATGGCTCCTGAAGTATGTGCTTTCCGTAAATTTCTCATACTTTAAATATCTTTTTAATCATTCCAAATGAAATATACCGTACTGAATACACAAGAAGGATTAATATTTAGTATTATATAGGTCATATGCTTGAATAAGATTGCTGTGTGCAATTTGATTCAGCGTAGCTTGATTGTTATGCCTCTTTAAGACTTTGATATGTTTATTATTCTTGTGAGGTATACGAGGACTGAGTCATGGTTAGCTGGGAGTCTGACGCATTTTCTATCATATCTTGCTTTCTCTCACTTCTATGATCAATTAAATTATAAACCAGAATTTGCATCTTGATCTTACCAACATTGTCAAGAGTGATAACAGTGATGAATTTAAGACATCGAACGACTGCAAGGTTCAATTGATAGCACGGCTTTAGATGGAGCAGAGTAGTTAGAAAGGGTATATCTAACTTTGATGACACTAAATTCTCTGCTTTTATTCTTGACGCTCACTGACCCGACATTTTACCAACGATTTGTCTTCCTTGAATTCATAGCAGCACAACTTTTTTCAACTAATTACTTGTTTACTGCATTTATCAACTAGTCTTCCGATGTCTGTCGCTCTAGATTATAAAGGACGTGCCATATCTTTTCATTGTGATGATTTTTTTTTGGATGTGAAGGTTATTGAGCATAAACCATATGACCATAAGGTAGATGTTTTCAGCTTTGGAATAGCTTTATGGGAGCTTTTAACCGGAGAAGTAAGCAGCTGCTTTGATTTGAGTATTCATTTATGGATGTTTTTATGGCTTCTCCAGTTTAGTGTACATATGATTTCCCTTTTGCTATTTTGTTGTATGACTAGATTCCTTACTCATCCATGACCCCATTACAAGCAGCTGTTGGCGTGGTCCAGAAGGTATAAACATCTATTTCTTGATCAATATTACCATTACCGCAATTAAAACGCTTTAATTTATTATCCGACGTTGTTTAACAGAGACTGCGACCTACAATACCGAAGAATGCTCATCCCGATTTTGCTGAACTGCTTGAAAGATGCTGGAGGCAGGATCCAACCGAACGGCCAAACTTCTCTGAAATTTTAGAGATCCTCAAACAGATAGCTGAGCAGGTAGGTAGACTCATTATCAATGTCTGACATGTTGAATTACGAAAAGTTTCTCAGTTAGATTCGATTGAAGCAGGTCAAAAACAACGGGGAAAATCGACGCAAGAAGGATAAAATATCCGGTGCGTTCTTCTCAGCCTTCAAGAGGGAGCACCACTGAATACACAGGAGGAGCTTAGGCAGAGGTACAATGGTGCTGGTAATCAATAAAACTCTCCCACAAAAAGAAGGAAAATGTTTTGGACCGCCTTTTTTTGTGACTTCTTTTGCGTTCATGTTTTCTTCTTTTACCTAACAGCTATATTGGTAGATAACCCGTAGCATGCTGTATAATATGCTATTCAAAACTAATACATCTGAATGTAGAATTCGCCTTCTTTCTTTGATACTACAAGTTGGATTCTCTCTCTATCTCTCTATTTTCTTTCTTTTCTTTTATGCTGATAAATGCATGAATTTTGAATCTTAAATCAAGTTGTGTACACATTGTTTGTGAGAAGAGAAGAGAACTGATAATCAATCATTAACAAGAAAAGAATTGGCACTTGGATTCAACTTGTGCAGCTCGAGAATCGTACTAAAGCATAAAACTTCAAAAACTAGCTGCAAAACACTTGAGAAATAAAGGTCAAGAAGAAACTTTAGAGCATAAGAAAGATCGTGGAGAAAGGGAAATCCAAAGATCTCCAAACAACAATCAAACAGAGGATATAAACACAAAAGAATAGAATTCTGAATGAACTTAGCCACACTATTATATGTCCTGTAGAAGCATCTGCTAGTATAAATGATACCTTTTCTCTTCAGCTTTGAAGAAACAATCTTCAATAATCAGACTCTTCACTGTATCTGTTCAGAAGCTGGCGAGCACGAACCCGAACCTGCAATCGAACCAATGCATGCATGAATTGAAGAGCTACCCGTGCCTGTCTCCTCGCGCACACCCCTCGAGCCAGCGCTTGCAGCTTCACCAAGCTTCTTAGCGCTTGAAATGCTCGTCGTGCCTGAACAACAAGCGTAAGTGTTGATAATACATCAAAGGACGAAGTTTAGCCTACTTTAGCATAGACAATGATTCATTAGATAAACTGATCAAGAATTCTATGAAAAAGAATGTGATGGTAAGATATAATACAAGATGGCCTCTGAAACAAGCTTGGATTTTGATGGCTGCCACTTCCTCTATAGACAAATCTTTGTTTTGAAAACTGGGTATCATTGAATCATATGTAAATTCTTCATCTTCATCTTCATCTTCATCTTCATCTTCTTCTTCTTCTTCTTCTTCTTCTTCTTCTTCTTCATGTTCTTCATCTTCTTGTTGTTGTGCTAATGTAAGATTGGTTTCTTCTTCATCATGATTTGGGCTGGCATTTGTCTGCAGAAAAACAATGTCTCTGTTGGCTTTTCTACTCAGCTTCCTTCGAGCTCTTCTGAACCAGTTTCTTGTAGTCCCCATTTTACTTCTTGTTCTTCACAGGCATGATAAATGGTTACCTAATTTCTGATGACTTTAACGGAAAATAAGGTTGCTAGAAAGTGGGAGATGTGCGCAACATGTTTGTGTTAAAACACAGATTTTTGATGGAACTAACCAAATTTTGTGTTTATGTTGGCTTTGTCACAAATCCAACAACGTGGAGAGATGTCTTTTTTCTTCTTCTTCTTTCTTTTATGACAATGATTGTGAGTTGACTTTGGTTGTTTAGCGGGTTAGAATGGGTTAGAATAGTGTGGCTAACGATTTTATATCTTTAAAGAGTTGAGAAAAGATTCAGACGTGTATATAATAGTTTAGGATAGTCATATTTGATGACTATGTTGAATAATTTTTTAGATAGAACGTGTCTACTCATAAGATAAGCGGAAATTTTCAGTTTCCTATCTTTACTTCGATAACTATTTTGCTTTTTAAATTAAATTTATAAATACTATATTTCTACCTAGTTTTATCTTTGTTTTATTATCTATTTGGTAACAATTATTAAAAATTCATATCTAATTTTGAAAACATAAAAGAAATTAGTTTTTGACTTAGAAATATTCCAACCTTTTATCTTAGTGTAAATAATATACTATCGATATATTTTTTTAGTTTAAATTAAAATGAACCTCGAACTTCTTAATTGAAGAATTAAGGTATATATTTTATGTCGGTTGAACCATACTTAATTTGACTATTAATTAATGATAAAGAGCCTAAATGTTCTAAATGATAATGGTTGATTAGATTATTGATATTACCATTGTAATGGATCAAATTAAAACTAAATTTTATTAATTTTATTTTAAAGTATTTTTAAAGATTTTTCCGCATTTTGTAATTAAGTTTTGCATGTAAGCGACTTCTACTTTAAAAATAGTCTTGAAACGTTTTTGAAATGCCAAGAATAATCTTATAACTTTTTTAAGAATATAAATATTTTGAAATTGTATACATTATTTTATAATGCAATTCTCCAACGACATTACTTAATACTCAAATCATTTTGATAATAATAAGTTTGATCTGTTTTACCGAGAAGGTCTACGGTTCGAGTCCTTATAGCCCTATATTTGTAATAATTAAAAAAAAAGAATTGTTTTCCTTTCCTCATTATTGTTTGTATTTATAGTAACTGTCCACTTGATTTGGTTCATCATTAATGTCTCATATTTGTGGATGAATTACATATGCAAATTTGCCTATTTTCCTATAAAAAAATCAAGAAATTTGTAATACCTCTTGTATTTGGGCTACCTGAGAATAAACTGTACCCTAAACTCTGCCGGATTGTAATTCATAATTCTCGGACTCCCCGCGATAATCTTTTGTGCTTTGACATGAGGATTCTCCTTTTCTATTATCCTAGCCGCAATAGAATATTCTACGCCCACAAGCTCTGCCCATTCTTTTTTTCCTATTTAAAACACATACTCGTGTTTTTTTTTTTAATGCAATTGAATGAATCAATAAAATATTTGCCCGAAAATAAATATAAGAGTTTTGAAAATCGCATTGTTCGTGCCAAATCTTTTGATAAGATAAAAATGAACGAACTTCAAAACTCTCTACAAAACAATCGAGAATCTAAATCTTTATTAGGGGCTACCGAATTATAATAAAGTAAATTAGGTCGAGTAATTATTATACATAAATTTTAAACGAAAGAGACTAAATTATTATATAGTAGATCATAAACGGTTTTGAAATCGAGATTTACATGATAAGAAGAACTTACCAGGAGGACACAAATCCGACATCTTGTTGAATGCTTCCGTTGATTATATCGAAACGCTTAGCTTATAATGAATTTATTCGACTAAATGATTATTGTATTTATAGCCGATACCCAATAAAGAGTAATTGAGAATATTGATTTTTTTATTCTTATCTTTAATATCGAATTTTATTTTATTAAAATAAATAGTTTAGCTTTATCGGGAATATAATGAACTCTGTTTTATACCAAACTAAACAACGTATATCACTATTCGTAAACTTTTTATTTTGGGACATGCATTTCACTCATATTCAAAACGATGCAGCGTTTCAATATTCCGTTACCTCCACCAACAGTATTAATATCAATTATATAAATTATAATCAAAAGACACAAACACTCGACGAGTCCCGTTCAATCTGTGATCAATATTAATTTTATCTATTGAACTCAATTGATACCTATAGCTGAAACGATACATCAAAAAATGGTAAAATTCGATAGGGTAAAATAAGAATCTTCATAAAAAAAAAGTAAATTCATATAAATCATAAAAGACATCGGAAGAATGTTACTTTTTAACTTTAAACCGATTTTTTTATTTATTATGCGGAAACATTCCTTTTAAATAGTTCATAAACCATGAATTTATACATTAAAAATAAAATCCTTAAATCAAACTGATAACATTTAAGAAACGAAAAATAAAAAATTAACGTAAACTAAGAAATAAAACAATGCCCTATACTAACCTAAGACTAATAAGCAAAATAAAAATGCAGCTACCCTAGTATTGGTTCCATGATCTCCAACGTGATGTCGCCGTCATTCGTACAAGAGTGCTTTGCTTTTGCTTGAAATGTAAGAATAGCACATGACTTGAGTATTTTAATAAATATTCAGTAATTGACTCTACTATCGTGGTCAGGAAATGCAAGCATGTGAGATCTCACATCCGTTGGAGAGGGGAACAAAAAATTCCTTATAAGGGTGTGAAAACCTCCCTAGTGAACGCGTTTTAAAATCGTGAGGCTGACCAAAATATGCAACAAGCCAAAACGGATAATATATGCTAACAATGGGCTTGGACTGTCACAAATGGTATCATAGTCAGACACTGCCACGCTGTGCGAGTGAGGACGCTAGGACCCCAAAGGGAGTGGATGGTGAGATTTTACTTCGGTTGGAGAGGGGTTAAAAAGTTAACGTATTTATACATTTCCTAACTCTAATTGTGAAGTCATTTGTTGAGAATTTTTAATACTCAACATTTTTCATAGCAAGGATAAAAGCATTCCACCTAGCTGAGGATATCTGCTAACGAGACGGATAAAGTTTGATTCCACATTCGTTTTTCATTTTTTTAATCTTAAAACAAATAAAATTGTTACGTTGGCAAGTATGTATAATACTTTTTGTTCGAGCTATTGCTTTAGAAAGCTCTCGAAAGCATTTTCGCATATTTAAAGTGAGAACCTCTCCCAAATAGACAAGTTTTAAAATCGTGAGACGGCAACGATAAGTAACGGGCCAAAGCGGACAATATTTGCTAGTGGTGAACTTGAGCTATTACAAGTGGTATCAGAGCTAGACACCGAGTGATGTGCCAGTGAAAATGTTGTGTCCCCAAAAGGAGTGGGTGAGATCCCATATTGGTTGGAGAGGGGAACAAAACATTCGTTACAAGGGTGTGGAAACCTCTGCCTAGTAGACGCGTATTATAACGGGCTAGAGCGGACAATATCTGCTAGCGGTGGACTTGGACTGTTACATTTTCTAATAATGTAACGGTGAAATTGCCAATATGAAAATAGCTCAATGTTTGAACTCTCTTTTTTATATTAGCATGAAAACGAACAATTCAATAATTAAAATGGTAGTTAGATACTACCTTATTAGTACTTTCATATTCTTTATTAGACACGTACATATAACTTTTACAACGATAGCCGTGAGTAATTTTTAACCAACTTTGGGAGGTGAAATACAAAAATCCTTAATATTGACAATAACCCAAACTCGTGAAGGATCGTAATTCAAAATCATCGGACTCCCAGCAAGAATCTTTTGTGGTTTGACGTTAGGATTCTCCTTTTGTATTATATCTGCAACTTCATAATATTCTACGAACACAAGCTCAGGCCATTCACTTTTCCCTATATAAAACACATATCCGTGTTAAATTTGTTAACACAGACAACGCACAATAAAACAAAATCAAACATGTTCACATAATTCTCGACCAAGACTTACAAACCGCTCCATCGTAGCATTTCTAAACAATTTCAAAATAATTTGAAGAGTAAATAATAGGAAGAACATATGAAGAGGACACGTACCAGACATTTTGCTTCGTTATATGAAAATGCTTAGCGTACTGTTTTGTTGAATTTGTTCGGCCAAATGAGTGTCGTATTTATAGCCAACACCCGTGGGGCTTTTGTTGTAGTTTTCTATGAAGTACTATTGGTAGTATTCTCGTGTAGGATAAGAATAAGGACAAAGATGTTGACTTTGGCGATATCGTCTTTTTTATTTTTTATTATTATTATAATTTATTAATGGTTATCTTTAATATTTTATTTCATTTTATTATATTCTCTACAAATTTTAAAATTTAAATTTTACATCCCATAGGAATTTACTAAAAATGTAAAGGTAAAAGAGAACATAATATTTTTTTTAATAACCTTATCTATATATTTAAAAAAAAACATTGGAATAATGTCTACTTTTTCCAACATTATCCAAACACTTTTGAATATTATAAACAATATTTTAAACCTATTTAATTTTAATTTTGAAAAATAATGTCTAACCTTATTATATATACCTTTCTTTATATTGATCTTAACTATTATATTTTTGTTTGGTTCGAACCAAGAGAGTTTAAGCCAAGCCGAAAACATCAAACACGTTCAATCGAACCACTAAGAACTTGTTTAGATGATCCGATTAATGGACTAGCTCGACTGTTTCGTCTACCTTTAGCTCCAGCATGCATCGACTGTTTTTTCCTCGTCTACTCTTTGTTTTTCAACTTCAGAAGTGGACTTCTTTTTCTTTTGATTTCTTAACAAAGCTACGGTTAGGAAAAGTTGATTGGTTAGCACTTGATTTTCAAGTAGCCAGGATGCTACCTCATGACAAGTTTTAGGATAGTTCTTAGTTTTCGAGAAACTAGGAGGATGCTACCTCATAATAAGTTTTCGGATAACTCTTATTTTTCAAACAACCAGGAGACTACCCTAACCCAAAATGAGCTCATGGTTAAACCTTGGTTTTCAAGTAACCAAGATGCTACCTCATGATAAGATTAGGATACCCTTGATTTTCTAAGTAATCAAGAGTTTACCTTAAGACACACGACTCGAGTCAAGTGTGTTTATAACCATGCCCTACAGTAGCACTACAGATGGCAAGTCCTAGTCCATTAAGACATGAAGATAGCTAGGAACCACACAAGAACCAAGAACAAAAAAAAAAACAAGAACAAAGAACAAGCCTATGTTCTCAGGTCAAGAATAAGAACAAGACAAGAACGAGTGTGGTTACTTAGCACACCTTAAGAACAAGACTAAGAGCCTCTGCTCAGTCTTTGTACTCATTCAAATTTTCTTATGTTTTTCAGGTGACAAAAAGGAGCTGGTCAAGGATGGACGCGGATGTTTTATTTATCGGGCCCAATGTATTCAAACTTTCACATGGATTTGTAAATAAAATTTATTTATATTATGTTTTAAACACAAAAAAAATTTATCATCCTTTTTACTCAATCTTTTATGCTTTTAAAGATAGTAGTGACTCGAGTCACTACTATCAATGATAAACGCATAAAAGAGTCACTACTATCTTTTATGTGTTTATCAAGCTATGGTTTCCACACCCTTGTAAACAATGTTTCGTTTCCCTCTCCGACCGACGTGGGATCTCACAATCCACCCCCTTTGGGGGCCTAACGTTCTCGCTAGCACACCACCCGGTGTCTAGCTCTGATACCATTTGTTACAGCTCACCACTCACCACTAGCAAATATTGTCTGCTTTGGCCCGTAACGTATCCCCGTCAGCCTCACGGTTTTAAAACACATCATTAGGGGGAGACTTTCACACTCTTATAAAGAATGCTTCATTCCCCTCTCCAACCACATGATAAACGCCCTCCCATAGGACAGATCCTCCCTACAAGATGGATTCGTCCTGTGGTAGGGCATTGATCATGCGGATAGTAAGTGGTAACCTTGCATGGAGAATCCGTCCTATGAGAGGGCATTGATCATGCGGATAGCCAGTAGAGCTGGCACGTACTATTGTGAGGTCACAAATCGGTTGGATAGGGGAATGAAACATTCCTTATAAGGGTGTGAAAACCTCTCCCTAACAGAAGCGTTTTAAAACCGTGAGGCTGACGGCGATATGCAACAGATCAAAGCGAATAATATCTTCTAACGGTGGGCTTGAGCTATTACAATACAAATACTTGAGAAAATCAATATATTTATATTCCTAGATGACTCAAACATTTAGAAAGAGCTAAAATTATTGGTTAGACCAAAAGATCATATTATTTCAGCTATACGACAACTTCAAAGTTTTCAAACCGTTCAATCATAGCATTTAGAAATAACTTCAAAACAATTAGAAGAGTAAGTGATAGGAACAACGTACCCGAAGAAGGACACAGTTCGGACATCTTATTGGTTCTTTGGTCGGTGATAAGAAAACGCTTAGCTTACTCTTTCGTGAGTTTGTTTGGCCAAATGGGTATTGTATTTATAGCCCCTAACTCTTAGTTGCATACTCCTTTTTATTGTTATTTTCTTAAAAGATGAAGCTCACTTTATATTGTTTATGAGTTTGTTTTATGCGTTGGCCGGTTGAATAGTGTTATGCGTAAGAGGCTTTATTGTTATTTTGTATTCTCGACCGCATGGACCCACCAAACGAGCGTATACGTACACTCCAAGTCTATCTTTTAGCTAGTGCATGATCACGCTACTAGAACCATAGAAAGAAAGGAGCCCGTATAATATCATGACAAAACATAGATATTGTAATGTACACGTTCACACTCATCATAATGGAGAAGTATTCCGATGTATGTGACGTGTCCGTACTCATATATGTGGACATGGATAATGTAATTAACATACATGTCTTTCTATTGTCTCATAGGATACGAGTGAACATATTACATATCTTTCATAACATGACATATGGAAGTTTATGCATCATACAACATCAATATCATAATATAATCTCATAACATAACATAATCGTTACATGACATAGTTTATAACATAGCATAACTTATGTAACATCATAGCATAAACATAACTTAGCATATATCAAAATAGGACTTTCCTAATTAATTATATTCAAACGTGTTTTTTTTAATGAAACTATAATGATATATTTTACTTCACTAGACTTAAGTTAAATTAATGTTATTAATAATATAAAAGTGAAACAGACAACGTAAATACAATTCAAATGACATAAAACGTAAAGCATGAATGAATTTAACATACGTTATTAATAACATATAATAGTGCGATAGTATAGGAACAAATTTAATTCAATGATTAAAGTGGTAGTTACATGCTACCTTATTAGTACTTTCATATACTTTATTTATTTATATATCTTTATCCAACTCCAGGGACTAAAACAACGATGTCATTACAATTGGACTGTTAACTTGAATCTTTTGTGCTTTGACAACGGGATTCTCCCTCTCTATTATCTCCGCAGCAACAGAAAATTCTACTCCCATTCGACTTCGTAAATTAAATTGGATGGAAACAAGCATAAATTTCAAAAATAAAAAATTTGAAAAGAAAAAAGAACCGTTATGAAACGGAAGCTAAAAGTTGTAAGCGAGGAGGATTTCAAACAAACGAGACTAAATCGGTATATAAAAAAGTAGTATCAACTAAGTCGTCGTTAATCGAACAGTTTTGAAATTTGAATTTGTAAAAAATAAGTGATGGAAAGAACATACCAGGAAAATCACACATTTTGTCGAATAGTTAAACCCTTAGCTTACTCTTTTGTTGAGTTTGTTTGCCCAAATGGGTTTTGTATTTATAGGTATTTATAGGTATTATTCAAGTTTAGAATAGGAATAAGAACAACTTTTTTCTCTCAAAAATATTCATTTCACTTTTTTTCTTTTTTTCTACCATTTTTTGCAATTAAAAGGTATTTAAAACTTGGTTTGTATTTGTAAATTTTGTCTCCTATAGTTTTTATTCCTAAATTTATTTTAGTTTGAAGTTATTTATTATAAACATAAACATACAATATATATTTATTTTTATATATTTTTCCTCTTATACATGTATCCTTTCAATCTATCTCGAAAATTAGAAAAATAAAGAAATAACGTTTATGATCATTTTTATTTGAAATGGATTTTTTTAAACATTTACATTCATGGCATCGTTTATAAAATATTTTAAATGAATTTTTCTGCACATATTGCACATCGATGAAGTGACAACCTTATGGAAAAATAGGGACATGACAATATCAATTAGATCAACAAACACAAAAACACGATAGGTCACATTCAATCTCGCCGTCAATACCAAGTATGAAGGGATACATCGAATCACAACACAAAAGAGTAAATTATGAATTTACTAATAAAAATGTGAGAGGAAAAAGATGAAAAAATGTTGAATATTTATAAAATCTTTGAAGTCGATTTACTTTTAATTTAGAAAAACAATATTTACCTTTTCATTAAAGTTTTTAAAAATAAAAAAAGACTTGAAATACGTCTATCTATTATCAAATATTTTACACAAACTTTTTAACCATGCTTATCTTTTTATCAAAGATGGTTAAAAACGTTTCAAAAATGTCTTCTTTTTTTTTTTTTAAGTTATAAAAAAAAATTGAAAATTATTAACATTTTACAATAAAATATTTAAGAAAAACCTTTAATATCTATACAGCTTCTTCAAACTTTAGAAATATAAATTTCAATATGATTTTTGCAAATTAAAACCTAAAATAGAATAATAACACCATAGGGAGAAGGAGCCAAATTAAAGTATACACTTTAATACATATACAAATGAAAATTTGATCATCTCGCTCATCTCCTCTCTAAATAATAAGAAATTTTCTCTCGACTTCGCCCTCTCTAAATTCATAAAAATTTTCATTCAAGAGACTCCCACGGAGTCTTGGTCCTGTGTTTGAATCCTAACCATGAAGATACCAACCATTTCATTTAACTTCTGCAACATGTTTACCTGAAAAACAATTATATATATATATATATATCAATGCATTGTATATAAATTAAACAACATTTGCCTATATACTAACACTTCTCTATAGACTCTGATTTTGGCATGTAAGAATAGTTGTTTCTTACGGGAAAGAAACAGTACAGAAAGTCTTACATTTGTGCACCTCTTCTTGTCTGCCGCTCGTTGAAAACAACATTTGCTGAGAAATTCAAGCGTAGTGGCAGACGTTTTTAATATTATGCTGAGAAATTTTCTAGAGGCTTCCTCTCATCTGTGTCATGCAAACGAAAATCTTGAGAAAAGAGAGCGAGCAGATACTGAAGAATCGCCAGCAGGGCTCGGAGGACCATCGGTCGAGCTGCGATATGCTTGTTGACATTTTTGCATCTGCATAAGCAAATCAACCCAAAATTATTCACCATAGTTGAGCTTTTTTTTCTAGTATAATAAGTGGGGATGAGAATTTGAACCTCCACCCTGAAAGGTGTACGTGTCAATTATGGTTGGATTATGCTCACTTTGACACTACAAGACTAATAAACCGAACCGAGCATGTTGATAATTCGCAAACATAGTTCTATTCCTATTATTTAGTTGATCCTTATAAGGCCTAACAATGGATTTCCTTCTTTCCATGGGTTCTTTGGACTGCTCTATATGTTTGGCTACAATTAAGAAAGTAGAACACAATATCTACTACGGATTCACAGGATAGAGAAGAGTAGAGAGTGCATATACAACCTCTTCTGGGCTAAACTGGAGGAGCATGGCAACCACAGGTAGCAGAGCTTCTACTTCACCTAATTAAAAATAAATTTAAGGATAAGGAGATGTTCTCAGGATATAAAATAAAACAAAGCCTAATATTAGTCTATCTTCTACTATACCGGTTTCGAGGAGCTTCAAGATGACATTCTTCAGATACGTCATGTCGACACCCTCCCTCTTCTGTGATCTTTCCATATCACGAAGCTCAGCCTTCAACATTGCTTGCTACACCCATGAGATAATGTTAAAATTTCACACCAAAAATGTTAGTAGTAGATCTACTATGGTATGACTTCACATATCAGGCCGAACATGGCTTTCTTAAATAAAAAATTAGATTAAGAACTTAGTGGTTTTAACATCTTAGAAATTGGCTCCATTGGAACTTAATTTTACCTGTTGGCCATGCAGACGATTCTCACGTTCGAGCTCCTCAATTTCTTCCTATAAATTGTAGAATTGTTAGACTCTGCATCTAGAACGTGAAATACATATCACAATCAGTGAATCATACTTGAAGAGCTAAAATATGCCGCTGTGATTGGGATAGTTGTTCTTCTCTCTGAGCCTGCTGCCTTGCTAAAATCTGAATAAAAAATGAAAACGGGAACCTATCACAAACAGGTTCTAGATGTTTTAGATCAAGCTACCAGAACATGAAAAACATCAAGAGATTATTGTTTTTTATTATTATTATTTATTAAAAAATAATAATAAATTAATAAAGGAGATAGACTTCAGAATAAGATGTTAACTTTCATCCCTAACATTGTTGTGAGATCCCACGTGGGTTGGAGAGTGGAACGAAACATTCTTTATAAGGATGTGGAAACCTCTCCCTAGCAGATGCGTTTTAAAAACCTTGAGAGCAAGCCCGAAAGGGAAAGCCCAAAGAGGACAATATCGGCTAGCGGTGGGCTTGGGCCAGACAAATGGTGTCAGAGCCAGACATCGGGCAATATGCCAGCAAAGAGGCTGAGTCCCGAAGGGGGGTGGATATGAGGCAATGTGCCAGCAAGGATGCTGGGCCTCGAAGGGGGTAGCTTGTGAGATCCCACATGGGTTGGAGAGGGGAACGAAAGATTCCTTATAAGGACGTGGAAACCTCTCCCTAGCATACGCATTTTAAAAACCTTGAGGGGAAGCTCGAAAGGAAAAGTCCAAAGAGGACAATATCTGCTAGCGGTGGGCTTGGGCTTGGGCCGCTACAATTATTGTTAACGTGTCGTAGAAAAAGCGACTAGATTTGATAATCAAACCATGCAAACTAATTCTTTTCTGATTCATGAGACCCGAGACTCAAATCTCTAATTTTTTAGAAACAATAAAAAAAGATATTAAAAACAACTCTAAGTTGCAAGCAACATGTTTTTATGAGAAAGAATGTTGTACATACCAGAATCTGTTGTTCTGCATTGGAGGCACTCAAATTTGACGAGTCCTGCTTTTGAGTGACTGATACCAGTAGAAGAAAAAAGAACGTTAGGATGCCATTGGTCTGTTCTAGTCTATTGTCCAAGTTCATTCGGTTCTAATAGTATCAAATGCAAGCAGCAAATGAATAGGGAAACAAAAAAGTTTTCCTACCTGCAGTATTACCAATTTGATCTGCCTGAGACGATGATACAACAGATGGATCAGTAATGAGTACAGAAAACACTAGATAAAAAGGTTTTCAAGGAATTGTAACCAAAAGGAGTAGAAACTAAACATACGGGAGGTTTTGATTCCAAAGATTTTCGAAGTTTCTTGTTATCATCTAAAAGCCTAGAAATTTCTGTATCCTTTTCCTCCATCATTCTATCAGCAAGATCACGGAATGAATTATGCTCTTCCTACAGATTACACAACAAAGTAAAATCTTGAGGATAAATTATTTTAGCACAAGGCACAAAACAAGAGAAGAAAAAAAAATTACACTTGCCTTCAATCTTTTATACCCTTGTTTCAGCTCCTCAAATTCCTTTTCTACATCTTGCCTAGAGGATTCTTCAAACTGAGATTTCAGTGCTTCACATCTGACTGCTCATAAGATATTGTAGAAAATTATCTTCTTTGCAACAACTTATCTATCGCGCTGTAAAGAAAAAACCAAGAATCACTATTTCATTCAAACTACAGATATTACTTCGCCATGATTCCTCCAAGTTTTGGAGGCTTTGTTCCCAAGCTTCCTTTTCTGAATGAAGGTGCAAATTAGCAGATTCAAGCCTCTTTTCTAGGCTCTTAATATTTTGCTCAGCGTCATTGAGGGCTGAATCTCTGTCAGAGGTGAAAATAAGAAGTTATCTTTAAAAAGAATACTGCCAATTACTCAATTCATAAAAGGGAAAATGATTTATAGAACTTCAGGAGGAAAATTCTTTAGGAAATAAAGAATGGAACCATTTGCAAACACAACTAGCCACTTTGGCTACTAGACCTCAGAGTGGTTAAGCAAAACATAAAATCTAACGGCCATTAGATATCTAAATTAAATGTAATGACAAAAAATGACCATGATAAGAAAACATTGTTTGTCTGCCAAGGAATCTTTTTCACCTAAAACTACCATGGAATGTTCATGATTTTTTTTAATGCAAAAAATGAACTTTTATTGAAAAACATATGAAAGAAATTGGATCACACTCCATAACATTCACACGTTCCATTTAACTAATCTATAATTCTAGGTTTTAACAAACAAATAAGATACGAAGAGAATTGTTCTATAACGACCCTATTCTTTTATACTAAAATAAAGTCGCTACCACATGTATGACATGACTGTAAAATGCAGAAACTTTCATTTAAAATAGTTCATAAATGATGTCATGGACTTAAACGTTCGAAATAAAATTCTTAATACAAAACAACAGAAAATAAATAACGTGAAATTCAAATAAAATAAAGAAAAGAATAAACCAATGCCCTGATCTAACCCAAGGGCTACAAAATAGACATAAATGCAGCTGCCCTAACATTGGTTCCATGGTCTTCATCACAACGCCGCCATCATCCATAGAGGGGTGCCTTACCTTTATTTGAAATGTAAGAGTAGCACATGGCTTGAATATTTTAAGAAATACACCGCACGTAACCCACTATTGAGGTCGGAAAATGCAAATACATGCAAGAGGGTGGGACCTATCCTTTTAACATATCATAGCATGGTCTTAGGCTAAGCTGCCAAAGGATATGCTATGATATGTTAAAAGGATAGGTCCCACCATGTTGCATGTGTTTATATTTCCCGACCCCAATAATGGGGTTACTTACTGAGTATTTCTTAAAATACTCGAGTCATGTGCTACTCTTACATTTCAAGTAATGGCAAGGCACCTGTACAGATGACGGCGGCGTCATGACAAAAGTTATGAGGTCGGAGAATGCAAATACATGCAAGAGGGTGGGACCTATCCTTTTAACATATCATAGCATGGCCTTAGGCTAAGCTGTCAAAGGATATGCTATGATATGTTAAAAGGATAGGTCCCACCATGTTGCATGTGTTTGTATTTCCCAACCTCAATACTGGGGTTACTTATTGAGTATTTCTTAAAATACCCAAGTCACGTTCTACTCCTACATTTCAAGCCAACCTCAATAGTGGGGTTACTTACTGAGTATTTCTTAAAATACCCAAGTCACGTGCTACTCCTACATTTCAAGTAAAGGTGAGGCACGTCACGACGAAAGTTATGGAACCAGTGTTAGGGTAGCTGCATTTATGTCTATTTTATAGCCCTTAGGTTAAATCAAAACATTGTTTTATTCTTTTTCTTTATTTTATTTAAATTTCAAAGTTATTATTTTCCATTGTTTTGTTTTAAGGATTTTATTTTGAACGTTTAAGTCCATGGTATTATTTATGAAGTACTTTAAAAGAAGATTTCTGCATTTTACAGTCATGTCATGCATGTGGTAGTGACTTTATTTTAGTATTAAAAAAATAGGGTCGTTACACTTGGTATCAGAGCAATACCTCTCCCAATAAGATGTGGTTCGAGAACGAACCAAGACAAAAGTTAGTGAGCATGTGACACCCGAGTAAAAGAGGGATGCATGAATGAATCGATACCAAGAGTAATCCTGAGGATAGGATGACTAAGAAAGGCTTAAAGGAAATGAAAGTTACTACCTATACCAACAAGTTGTACCTTCCTTTTCGGTGGCACAATCATAAGAACTCCATGGTTAAGCGTGTTTTTACTTGGAACAATTTTATGTTGTGTGACCTCCTGGGAATTTACCTAGGATGCATGTGAGTGAGGACAAAACATGCTGGAAGAACTCGTATTGGTCTGTGGAGATAGTTTTCACTCTTAAGAAGCAAGAAGTACATAATTTGACTATGTCGTAGATGATGCTGGAAAATGTTGAGGTCATTAGGTGCCGAATCCAAATTTCAAATCCGGATCTTAATCCTTAATCCTGAGCATGGGGCATTTACTAATTATTATCTCCCTCCAGGTAAGTGGGTTGAAAACACAATGAAGAGACGGCAGATGGCATTTTATACCATTCCCTGTTGTCTCATTCGTAATGACGGATGTCCAATACATCTTTTAAGTGCCATTTGTTCCCTCTGTTCAAGTTAAGAATCCCATGCATGAAGTCCTTGATATTCACCCAAAAGCGAGCCACAGTCCTTCAACTAAATTAGGACATCCATATGGGAGTTATGGCTAGAAATAAATAAAGAATCTTCATCTGGGAGTATACGCACACTATGCCTATTATCAGTATCAATTTGTTTACTTTCTTCAATTTTTAAATGAAAAAATCAATATAATTACTCTCTCCATTACAAGTGTCAATTGAAGATATTTTTCGTTATTGCTTTTGGTTAAGCTTGGTGGCTCCCATCTTCACATTCCCATGTATTTGAATACTTAAGGTATCAATTGGTTTGTCCCGCGATTGAGGCATGCAACTAACGTTATTAATTTCTGAAACATTTTTAAATGCACCAAATATTCAAACCAACCTCCCAAGGTATAACTACTATTAAAGTTGCAGTTTAAATTTGTAATAACCCTCCCGAAGAAGATGGAAAATTAAAGGCACGAATCTCAAGTATAAGAATACCTTTCTCTGAGTTCTTTTTCATGATTTGCCAAAGCATTTTTTAGTTCTAGCTGAACCCGATCCTTTTCAGCATATGCCAACGTGATTTCCTTTTCAGCTTCCTATAATGCAAAGTTTGATAAGTGAAGCGAGCTCAGGAATCAACATGGATATTGACATCATGTGTTCACCTTCAGCGCTTCCTCAAGGGCTTTAATTTGGTCAGAGTCCACAGCAGCCTCTAGCTCTGCTTCCTTCTTCTGAAGAAGTGCATGAGCACGAACCTTGTATGAAGAAAATTCACTTTTAAGGCGATTCATCTGCAAGAATAAAGAAATTTCATCAAGCCAATTCTGATTTTAAGTAGGTGTTGAAGGGACTAAAAGATTACTTAAAAATTCATTTATGGGTGATAAAATAAAAAAAGAGAATTATTTCTATGGCAGCATCTGAAAACTTTGGTAAAGTCATGGTTCCAGGTTTGTTAGATACCATGAATAGACACATTGCTGATAGATTGATGGACTGCCTCACATCAGATGAATAAATAGAAAAAAAAAATGCCTACTTTAATGGATGAAGCATTAGAAGACGATTCCATTAAATATTGGAGAACAAGCATGAACAGTGAAATCTGAGCACGCAAAATGGTGGAAGAAGTTATTCCACAAAATTTGGAGAAGTAACGCAGCATCAAATGTGGAGATGCTTGTCAGCCATGTTAAAAGCGTACTACAGAGCTCGAGACACCTAGTGGGACTCTTCCTCCGGAAGATGGTGTTAATTAATCTTTTCTTATTTTTTTTGGGGTATCAACTTTTCCATAAGATCTGAAATACTACATAAGGGAGAGTCCATCCCATAAACAGAACCTACGAAAAGGCATCGAGAGAAAAAGAAAAAAAAAACCCAATTTTTTTTTGGGCACTTCAGCTTTCCAAATGTGCTTGAACGGATGGGTGGTAGGAGCACCTAGTAGAAAATTATTTTGTGAATAGAGAAGTAACTAATAGCAAGCAACCCCGTCGAGAATAAAATAATAGCAACCATATCATCATGGCAGCAGCGTCACTATCTAAACTGTAGTTCAAGGAAGAGCTAAAAGTTAATCATTGAAGTAACGAGACCAAAAATAAGAATTTTAATACAAACCAATAGCAAAGAAATTATAAATCATAAAGAGTATATAAATATAGTAATATAGGTACAATCGCAGATAATTTGAGGAACCTAGAAGTCTTCTTCTTGAGCAAGCTCAAACTTAGAATAGCAACAAAATTGCGAGCCTCAAACCTTACTGCCCTCTTCCATTATTTATAGCCGCTGTCCATCAACAATTCCTTCTAATATACTGACCCGTTATCTTCTATACCTATCCCTAAACCAACATAATCGCCAGCCTCATCATCCAGTTCTGTAACACCATCTTCAACGACTCCAATTAAGTACCCCATTAGTCAAATCGTAGTACTAATCTACAAAGTGTTACTTGATACAGCTCCACTTCTCCCAGTTATAAATTATTGTCTTAAGGTTTTTCCCAATAAGAAAAAGAATAAATATATAAGTAAATTGGAATAATTAAATAAAACACAGATTCTGGTGGTTGTTAATACCTCCTCTTTGACAGTCAGTAGTTCAGCATCTCTTGCACTCAACATCCGGGTTTTTGCAGAAACTTCCAATTCCAGCTGACCTGTCCAACAACAACGCAATATTGGTCTGTTTCTTTGCTATATTAGAACCATCAACAAAAGTAAAAAAAAAAAAAAAAGAATTCTTCTTATACTCCTCATTTTAGCAGCTTCAATTTCAGCACGTATGCAATTGCTCTCAGCAATCTCTAACTTCATTTTAAGTGCCTCCGAAGCGGCTTGCCATGTCTCCTTTTCTTTCTCCTGCAGCATTATACAACTATGATCCTATGACTACAAATTGACACAATTGTAAGAATTTAACCAAAGAGCCTACATTTTCATTTCTGAGGTGAGCAAGCTCTCCTTTTACAGTTTCCACAGTAGCTCTAAGTCTGGCTGCCTCACCACTTGATGCTGCGTCCATCTCTGCAATCTTTGATTCTTTCTCTGCAACTAATTCCTGGAAAATGTGTTCATAAAATCTTCATTAACAGGCATATATATATATAGATAGAAATATATTAAGATAACTATTACAAACTCAGTTGTAAAAGCTAATAGTATAAAGAAAAGGAGAATTATATTGCAACCAGAAATCAACTCTTCTCCTCTCACATTGAAAGCATACTTGATAATAACTGTAATTGTGACAACACAACTTTATGTCTAATCTATTAATTGAAAGTACAGTTAACACATGGAAT